>CM075739.1:405000-930186 GCA_037974335.1 Prionace glauca
AATGGCTATGATCATCATCATCTTGGCTGACTCCTCATTGTTCAACCATGTCAGTGGTTTGCAATTGCATTGCAATCATGTGAATCCTCTTCCCTGCTTCTTCCCTGCTACTGTCAGACTTTTGAATGGACTTACCTTGCATTAAATTGATCTTTCTCCACACCCTAGCTATGACTGTAACACTACATTCTGCATTCTCTCGTTTCCTCCTCTATGAATGGTGTGCTCTGTCTCTAGCACACAAAAAACAGTACTTTTCACTATATGTTAATGCATGTAACAATAATAAACCAAATCAAAAATCCTCTGACTGAAGGGTCCAATGCATGATTGGCATTGACATGCACAGAACTGGCAATTTGTTTTATTGTGGTGCTTGGAAAAACTTTTGAAGCTGAGCCACCTGGGCATGTTGGAAGTTGCACCTTTGGCCTTGGTCGTCCTCTTAACATGCTGAATTAAATTTCAGTAATAGCTTGCATGTGAACCAGTTGGCTGCTATATCTTCCCCAAGTCAGATGCTCTGCACTGTAGAAGTTTGTAAGGCTCTATTTATTTTGGGTTTGGTTATATCGTTGTAATGACCACCTTGATTTCATTTGTCCTGAAACTCTTCCATGTAGAAGACAAGTCGGGGATTCTGTTATCATCAGTGCAGAAGACATGGTTGAATTTCCTGGAAAATGTTAACCGTGATGTTGAACCCAGCATGATGGAGGACCTCATTATTTGTGATTTTGTTTTTCTTTCCATCAAATTTTCATGATGGACCTCAGTTGTCTTTGGAAGTGCTCTAGAGCTTTGACATGGAGCCTGTAGCAGACCCAGGATTCTGCTTGATGCAGTAGGATGACAAGGAAAAGTTTGATGGCATGATGGGCTCCTTTTGCATTTAATGTTCCTGTTAAAACTAATGAAAACACGTGTGTTTACTATATGAAATTATATTAAAAAGAATTAATTGTCGTTATTACATGTCCGTTGAATTAAATACCTTCATAATTTTTAAAAATAATTAACCTATTTTTTAATAGTTTTGATTATTTCTTTTTCTCTACGTTTTATCTTGCAATCTTAAGTTTACATGGTGATAGAGATCCTCTTGTCACTAAGTAAAGGGCGCAATATCATCAAAGGAACAGATTTATTATTCCTTTTGCCACTGTATGCTTGCAGAACAGCAGTTATAAGCAAACCCAACTCATTCACATGTTGTTTTTCAGCTGAAGGCAGAAGCAGTATCCGAAGTAGCTAATGCGAGGAAAAGACAGCATCAATCGTCCCTGCAATACTTCTGTGCCTTAAATGCGTTACAGTACAGGAAACGGGTGGCAATGTTGGATCCGTTGCTGGGTTTTACACAGGGTCAGGTTAGTGAATCAGTCAGCTCAACAGGTAGAATATCAGCTGGATCCTACTGATGGTGGGAATCAGTGATCATAGACCTTGTGTCCGTTTTATATATTACAGAAGTGAGCTCTAATTTGTGAATTTTGTAGTTTGTTTTCTGAATCTAAAATTAAATAATGAAATATCTGGCCTCATTATGAAGCTGAGTTGTGGAGTGTCAGAATTTACTGCCTATGCTGTGATAAACCCACCATGAACTTCTATGGGCGGCACGGTAGCACAGTGGTTAGCACTGCTGCTTCACAGCTCCAGGGTCCTGGGTTCGATTCCCGGCTCAGGTCACTGTCTGTGTGGAGTTTGCACATTCTCCTCGTGTCTGCGTGGGTTTCCTCCAGGTACTCCGGTTTCCTCCCACAGTCCAAAGATGTGTGGGTTAGGTTGATTTGACATGCTAAGAAATTGTCCCTTAGTGTCCAGGGTAGCAGAGGTTAGAGGGATAGGGGTAGGGCCTGGATGGAATTGTGCTCAGTGCAGACTCGATAGGCCACAGGGCCTCTTTCTGCACTATAGGTTTCTATGTATTGATGAGACATCCACAATTCCTGTCTCCTGAGAACTTCAGAGGCAGAAAAATAATGAACTAAAACATACATGGTCACATCAGCTTCTGTACTGCAATCCAGTCAATACCAATCTCTTGCAAACTTTATTTTCAGGTGCCATTCCAGTTTTCTTTTGAAATCGTTTATTGTCTCTATTTCCAGCAAGCTCAATGGCAACAAGCTCCAAATGTAACCTTTCACTGCATCAAAAGCTATTCCTCACAAATCCTACATCTTCTGCTGAAAGCCTTTAAATCTGTGTCTGTTAGTCCTTATGGGAATTCCTTTTCATTGCCTATCTTATCTAAACCTGTTGTAATCTTGTACATCTCTGCCATATCTCCTTCAACCTCTTTTGCTCCACATTTACGACCCTCTGGGTGAAAACAATTCTCCTTACTCCAGTTCTAAAAGGTTTGCCCCTTATCCTCAAACTATGACACCTAGTTTTGCACTCCCCCACCATTGGGAACATTTTTCTGAATCTATCCTGTCTAATCCATTACAATTTTATAACTTTCCATGAGATCTCACCCTTCTAAACTCCAGTGAATATAAAGCCTAACCGATTTAATCTGTCCTCATACGACAGACCTGCCATCCCAGGAATCAGCCTGGTAAACCTTCGCTGCACTCCCTCTATAGCAAGGACTTCCTTTCTAAGTTAAGGACACCAAAACTGCACACAGTACCCCAAATGTGGCCTCACCAATGCCCTATACATAGAACATAGAACACTACAGCACAAACAGGCCCTTCGGCCCATGAGTTGCGCCGATCACATCAACACCTACCAACCTACAGACCTATTATAACCCTCAATCTCATTAAACCCCATATACTCATCCAGAGTATATGGGGTTTAATGAGACCTCGCTGCGAGTTCGCCTGCACAACCACTGACGGCAGCCGATTCCATTCACTCACCATCCTCTGAGTAAGAAACTTATTCCTAACATCACTTCTGAATTTCCCTCCCTGTACCTTAAATCTGTGTCCTCTCGTAGCAACCATTTCAACCCGGGGATTGCAATAAAATTGCAATTGCAATAAAACATTCCGAACCCTATACTCAAATCTTCTTGCTATGAAGGCCAACATACCATTTGCCTTCTTTACTGCCTGCTGTACCTGCGCACTTTTGTGCGCAATTTTGGTCGCCACACTTACGCAAGGATATTTTGACCTTGGAGGGAGTGCAGAGGAGGTTTACTAGGCTGATACCGGAGTTGAGGGGGTTGAACTATGAGGAGAGGCTGAATAAACTAGGCTTGTACTCGTTAGAGTTTAGAAGAATGAGGGGAGATCTCATTGAGACATATAAGATGATGAATGGGATGGATAGAATAGAGGTGGAGAGGCTCTTCCCGCTCAAAGGACAGTAGGACTAGAGGGCACAGCCTCAAGATAAAGGGGGAGCGGTTTAGAACGGAGTTGAGGAGGAACTTCTTCACTCAAAGGGTGGTGAATCTCAGGAATTCTCTGCCCGTTGAAGTGGTGGAGGCTGCCTCGCTAAATATATTTAAGACGCGGGTTGATGGGTTTTTGATAAGAGAGGGGATTAAGGGTTATGGGGAGAGGGCGAGGATGTGGAACTGAGCCACGACAGATCAGCCATGATCTTATTGAATGGCGGGGCAGGCTCGAGGGGCTAGATGGCCTACTCCTGCTCCTATTTCTTATGTTCTTATGTTCTTATACTTACTTTCAGCAACTGATGCATGAGGTCTCCAAACTCTTGTTGAGCATCCACCTCCCTCAATTTACACCCATTCAAGTAATAAACTGTCTTCCTATTATTGCTACCAAAGTGGTAGTCTAAGTGTGGAGCCACAGAAGATGGGTGAGGCCCTAAACAAATATTTCTCAGCAATATTCACCGTGGAGAAAGATTTGGCAGCTAGGGAAAGTAAATAGTGATATCTTGAAAAGTTTCCACATTACAGAAGTGCTGGAGGTCGGAAAGGTACTTAAATTCCCAGGACTTGATCAAGTGTATCCCAGGACATTATGGGAAGCTAGGGAAGAAATTGCTGGCCCATAGCGGAGATATTTGTATCATCAACAGTTAAGGATGAGATGTCAGAAGACTGGAAGGGGGCAAATGTTGTGCTGCTATTTAAGAAAGGCAGTAAAAAGTCTGACAACACCAGGTTTTAGTCCAACCTTTAGCAGGGGAAACAATGTCTTACAAATTTGAGTGTTTTGAAGGGGTGAACAAGAAAATAGAGTAGCGCAGTGGACGTTGTCTACATGGATTTTAGCAAGGTTTTTGACAAGATAATGCATGGCGGACTGGTCAGTAAGATTAAATCACATGAGATTCAGGGAGAACTGGCCAATTGGATACAGAATTGGCTCGCCGGTATGTGACAGAGGGTGGCGATAGAGTGTTATTTCCCAGACTGGAGGCCTATGACCAGTAGTGTGCCACAGGGATCGGTGCTGGGTCCACTGTTCGTCATTTATATAAACGGTTTGGATGAAAATACAGAAGACAAGATTAGTAAGTTTGCCAGTGACACCAAAATCAATGTTATAGTGGACAGTGAAGAAGGTTATCTAAGACTATAGCGGGATCTTGATCAGCTGGGTCAGTGGGCTGAGGAATTCAGATAAACGCGAGGTGTTGCATTTTGATAAGGTAAACCAGGTCAGGATTTACACAGTTAACGGTAGGGCCCTGGGGAGTGTTGTCGAGCAGATAGACCTAGGGGTGCAGATACACAGTTTCTTGAAAGTGGCGTCACAGGTAGACAAGGTGGTGAAGATGGCATTTGACACACTTGGCCTTCAGAGCATTGAGTACAGGAGTTGGGATGTTATGTTACAACGGTACAATACGTTGGTATGGCCACATTTGGAGTACTGAGTACAGGTCACCCTGCTATAGGAAGGATGTTATTAAATTGGAAAGGGTGCAGTAAAGATTTACAAGGATGTTACCAGGACTGGAAGGTTTGAATTATAAGGCGAGCCTGGACAGGCTGGGACCTTACTCCCTATTCTCCAAAAAATCTGAAGCTTTCCTTTTTGCACCAAATCTGAAGCTTTCCTTTTTGCACCAGACCTTAATCCATACATTGGACCTCCATATCCTCCTGTTTCCTTTGGCCTGATACTGGAGTACTCAAGGCCATAAGATGTAGGAGCAGGCAAAGACCATTTGGCCCATTGAGCCTGCTCCACCATGACTGATCTTAGGCTTCAACTCCATTATCCCCATCCATTTCCCATAGTGCTGGAAATGGGATTAGTGTACATAAGAACATAAGAAATAGGAGCAGGAGTAGGCCACCTGGCCCTTCGAGCCTGCCCCGCCATTCAGTAAGATCATGGCTGATCTGTCGTGGCTCAGTTCCACATTCCGGCCCTCTCCCCATAATCCTTAATACCCTCTCTTATCAAAAACCCATCAACCCGCTTCTTGAAAATATTTAGCGAGGCAGCCTCCACCACCTAAACGGGTAGAGAATTCCAGAGATTCACCACTCTTTGAGTGAAGAAGTTCCTCCTCAACTCCGTTCTAAAACGCCCCCCCCTTTATCTTGAGGCTGTGCCCCCTAGTCCTACTGTCTTTTTTGAGCGGGAAGAGTCTCTCCACCTCTATCCTATCCATCCCATTCATCATCTTATACGTTTCAATGAGATCTCCCCTCATTCTTCTAAACTCCAACGAGTACAAGCCTAGTTCATTCAGCCTCTCCTCATAGCTCAACCCCCTCAACTCCGGTATCAGCCTAGTAAACATCCTCTGCACTCCCTCCAAGGCCAAAATATCCTTGCGTAAGTGCGGCGCCCAAAACTGCACATAGTACTCCAGCTGCGGCCTCACCAATGCCCTATACAGCTGCAGCAAGACCTCCCTACTTTTATATTCAATCCCCTTCGCTATGAAGGCCAGCATCCCATTCGCCTTCCTGACCACCTGCTGCACCTGCAAGCTGGGTTTTTGCGACTCATGCACAAGGACCCCGAGGTCCCTCTGCACCGTCGCCTGCTGCAGTTTTTCGCCACGTAAGTAATAGTCCTTCCTACCATTCTTCCTTCTAAAGTGGACCACCTCACACTTGCCAACATTAAATTCCATTTGCCATTTCCTGGCCCATTCGCCCAGCCTATCTAGATCCTTCTGCAGACTCTCCACACCCTCCGCACAATTTGCCGTTCCCCCAATCTTGGTGTCATCTGCAAATTTCGACACCCTACACTCGGTTCCCTCCTCCAGATCATCTATATAAATGGTAAAAAGCTGAGGCCCCAGCACCGACCTCTGGGGCACTCCACTAGTCACCATCCGCCAATCCGAATAGCACCCGTTGACCCTCACTCTCTGCCTCCTCTTTGACAACCAATCCTCTATCCACGCTAACACCCTACCCCAACTCCAAGTCCCCTGACCTTCTGCAATAACCTCTTATGAGGTACTTTGTCAAACGCCTTCTGAAAATCCAGAAAGATCACATCCACCGGCTCTCCTCTATCCACCACCCTAGACACATCCTCATAGAACTCCAGTAAATTTGTCAGACACGACTTCCCTTTAATGAAACCGTGCTGCGTCTGCTCTGTCAAGCAATTCCCTTCAAGATGCCTCGCAATTTCCTCTTTAATGAATGATTCTAACATTTTACCTACCACAGATGTTAAACTAACCGGCCTATGTACACATACATCTATGTATGTGTACATAGATCCCTGAAAGTTGGGAATCAAGTAGATAAAGTTGTTAAGAAGGCATACGGAGTTTTGGCGTTTATTGGTAGGGGGATTGAATTTAGGAGTCGTAGCGTCATGATGCAACTGTACACATCTCTGGTGCGGCCGCACTTGGAGTTTTGTGTGCAGTTCTGGTCCCCACATTACAAGAAGGATGTAGAGGCTTTGGAGAGGGTGCAGAGGAGGTTTACCAGGATGTTGCCTGGTATGGAGGGGAGATCCTATGAGGAGAGATTGAGAGATTTGGGGTTGTTTTCGCTGGAAAGAAGGCGGCTAAGAGGGGATCTCATTGAAACATATAAGATGATTAGAGGTTTAGACAGGGTAGATAGTGATAGCCTTTTTCCTAGGATGGAGAAAGCTAACACGAGGGGGCACGATTTTAAATTAAGGGGGGGTAGTTATAGGACAGATGTCAGGGGTAGGTTCTTTACCCAGAGGGTGGTGAGGGACTGGAATGCCCTGCCAGCTGCAGTTGTAAATGCACCTAGTTTGGGGGCGTTTAAAAGATCTGTGGATAGGTTTATGGATGAAAAGGGATTGGTTTAGGCTAGTGGGTCATTGTTTTGTAACTGGTCGGCGCAACATCGTGGGCCGAAGGGCCTGTTCTGCGCTGTAATGTTCTATGTTCTATGTTCTATAATTCCCCACCTTTTGCCTGGCACCCTTCTTAAACAACGGCGTAACATTAGCTGTTTTCCAATCTTCTGGCACTTCCCCGGAATCCAGCGATGTCTGGAAAATAATCACCAATGCATCCACTATAACCTCCGCCATTTCTTTCAGAACCCTCGGATGCATTCCATCCGGTCCTGGGGACTTGTCCACAATCAGCCCCTCCAGTCTGTCGAGCACCGCCTCTCTAGTAACAGTAATGTCATTAAGACCCTCCAGTCCTACCACCTTTTCATCGCTAACACCCGGCAAATTATTCACATCCTCCTCCGTGAAGACAGAAACAAAAAAGTTATTCAAGACCTTAGCCATATCCCCATCCCCTACCACTAGGTCCCCTTTCTCATCCTCTAAAGGACCAACGTTCACTCTAGCCAGCCTCTTCCTTTTTATATATTTATAAAGTGCTTGGTGATTAGCACAGACATGATAGACCAAAAGACCTCTTTTTGTGCTGTAAAACTCTGACTATGTGACTATGATCACTTATTTCCCTGAGAGACTGAAAACCTTTCTGTCCCAGACTTAAAAATATATTCAGTGATGAAGCATCTATAATCCTCAGAGATAGAGGATTGCAATGATTCACATATTTTTGAGTGAAGATTGTGCCCCGGACTTTCTGTGACTCTGAAAACCTGAGCACAAGGTCAAGAGCTGGAGACACTTCCAACTGGCGCACTGGAAAAATAGAAACATAGAAGATAAGAGTAAGAGGAGACCATGTGGTACTTCGAGCCTGCTCCACCATTCATCATGATCATGGCTGATCATTCAACACAATAGCCTAATCCTGCCTTCTTCCCATAACCTTTGATCCCATTCACCCCAAGTGCTTTATCTAGCCAACTCTTGAATACATTCAATGTTTTGGCATTAGCTACTTGCTGTGGTAATGATTTCCATAGGCTCACCACTCTTTGGGTGAAAAAATGTCTCCCCATCTCCGTCCTGAATGGTCTACCCCGAATCCTTTGACTGTGACCCCTGGTTCTGGACACACCCACCATCAGGAATATCCTCCCTGCATCTACCCTGTTGAGTTTGTTATTAGTCTAGGGTAGTCTCTGAGATTGCTCACTCATTCATCCGAACTCCAGCGAAAACAATCCTAATCTAGTCAATCTCTCCTCGTATGTCAGTCCCGCCAACCCCGGAATCAGCCTGGTAAACCTTCGCTACACTACCTTGAGAGCATGAATGTCCTTCCTCAGAAAAGGGGACCAAAACTGCATACAATACTCGAGGTGTGGCCTCACCCTGTATAATTGCAATAACACATCCCTGCTCCTGTACTTGAAACCTCTTACAACGAAGGCCAACATACCATTTGCCTTCTTTACCACCTGCATGCGTACCTTCAGTGACTGGTGCGTTCCCATTCCCAATTTACAGCCACTTGTAGTAATCTGCCACCTTGTTTTTGTTTCCAAAGTGAATAACCTCACGTTTATCCAAATTATACTGCATCTGTCATTGATTTACCCACTCACCCAACCTGTCCAGATCATTCTGAAGGATCTCTTCATCCTCGTCACAGTTCACCCTCCCACCCAACTTGGTTTCATCTGCAAACTTTGAGATGTTACATTTTGTTTCCTCATCCAAATCATTAATATATATTGTGAATAGCTGGGATCCCCACTAGGTACTGCCTGCAATTTGAAAAGGACGTATTAGTTCCTACTGTTTGTTTCCTCTCTGCCGACCAATTTTCTATCCATCTCAATACATTTCCCCCAATCCCATGCGCTTTAATCTTGCACAGTAATCTTTTATGCATGACTTTGGCCAACGCTTTCTGAAAGTCCAAATATGGCACATTGACTGGCTCCCCCTACTAGTTACATCTTCAAAGAATTCCAACAGATTTGTCAAGCATGATTTCCCCTTCATAAATCTATGTTGACTCTGTCTGATCCTGCCATTGCTTTCTAAATGCTCCGCTATAAAGTCCTTGAAAATGGATTTAAGAATTTTCCCCACTATTGATGTTAAACTTACTGGTCTATAATTCCCTGTTCCTCTCTACCTCCCTTTTTGAATATTGGAATGACATTAGCTACTCTGCAATCTGCAGGGACTGTTACAGAGTCTATAGAATCCTGGAAGTGACCACCAATGCATCTACTATTTCTAGATCCATTTCCTTAAGTACTCTGGGATGTAGGTTATCAGGCCCTGGGAATTTATCCACCTTCAATCCCAGCACCATTTCTCTACTAATATTGATCTCCCTCAGTTCTTCCCTCTCACTAAATCTTGCATTCTCCAACATTTCTGGTATCTTATTTGTGTCCTTTTTTGTGAAGGCAGAACCAAAGTATATATTCAGTTACTCAGCCATTTCTTTGTCTCCTAGTACACATTCCCCATTTTCTGTATGGGGCCTACATTTTTCTTCACCAACTCTTTCTCTTCTTGTTCTGTAAAAACTCTTGGTGTCAGTATTTATGTTCCCTGCAAGCTTACTTTTGCATGTTTTTTTCCCTCTTCTTAATCAATCCCTTGGTCTTTTTTCGCTGAATTCTGCTCCCAATGCTCCCAATTCTCAGACCTATTATTTTTCTTGGCCAATCTGTATGCTTCTTCCTTGGATCAGACACTATCTCTAGTTTCCTTTGTAAGCCATGGATTGGCCCATTTACCCATTTTGCTTTTGTGCTAGACGGGAATAAACGGTTGCTTCAGTTCCCCTATGCATTCCTTGAATGTTTGCCATTGCCTATCCACTTCAATTAAAGGAGTTATAACAAATAGTTTGTTACTTTCAAATGATGCAACTGCATTGCTTTATATGAAAGTATTGTGCTTATGTAATTGGGTTACAACTTCACAATCCGACCACTGCAGCTGGGAAAATTAAATTAAGAACAAGGAAAATTACAGCACAGAAACAGACCCTTCGGCCCTACAAGCCTGACTGAACAAAAACCCCCTACCCTTCCGGGGACCATATCCCTGTGTTCCCATCCTATTCAAGTATTTGTCAAGCCGCCCCTAAAAAGTCACTATCGTACCTGCTTCCACTAACTCCCCCGGCAGTGAGTTCCAAGCACCCACCACCCTCTGTGTAACAAACCTTGAATTAATCAAAGTAATCTGGAATGTAAACTAGTCTTAGTGACTTGTTCAGGTTGTTCAGAATTGACAATCGTAGAATCATGGGAACATCAATTCTGCACCGACAAAATGGGCAGCACGGTAGCACAGTGTTTAGCACTGCTGCTTCACAGCTCCAGCGTCCTGGGTTCGATTCCCGGCTCAGGTCACTGTCTGTGTGGAGTTTGCACATTCTCCTCATAAGAACATAAGAAATAGGAGCAGGAGTAGGCCATCTA
Organism: Prionace glauca; assembly: GCA_037974335.1. Lineage (NCBI taxonomy): Eukaryota > Metazoa > Chordata > Chondrichthyes > Carcharhiniformes > Carcharhinidae > Prionace > Prionace glauca. Next base: position 415,688 of record CM075739.1, read on the forward strand.
GCCCTTCGAGCCTGCCCCGCCATTCAATAAGATCATGGCTAATCTGTCGTTGCTCAGTTCCACTTTCCCGCCTTCTCCCCATAACCCTTAATCCCCTCTCTTATCAAAAACCCATCAACCCGCGTCTTAAAAATATTTAGCGAGGCAGCCTCCACCACTTCAACGGGCAGAGAATTCCAGAGATTCACCACCCTTTGAGTGAAGAAGTTCCTCCTCAACTCCGTTCTAAACCGCCCCCCTTTTATCTTGAGGCTGTGCCCCCTAGTCCTACTGTCTTTTTTGAGCGGGAAGAGTCTCTCCACCTCTATCCTATCCATCCCATTCATCATCTTATACGTCTCAATGAGATCTCCCCACATTCTTCTAAACTCTAACGAGTACAAGCCCAGCTTATTCAGCCTCTCCTCATAGCTCAACCCCCTCAACTCCGGTATCAGCCTAGTAAACCTCCTCTGCACTCCCTCCAAGGCCAAAATATCTTTGCACAGGTGCGGCGCCCAAAACTGCACACAAGGACCCCGAGGTCCCTCTGCACCGTCACCTGCTGCAGTTTTTCGCCCCGTAACTAATAGTCCTTCCTACCATTCTTCCTACCAAAGTGGACCACCTCACACTTGCCAACATTAAATTCCATTTGCCATTTCCTGGCCCATTCGCCCAGCCTATCTAGATCCTTCTGCAGACTCTCCACACCCTCCGCACAATTTGCCGTTCCCCCAATCTTGGTGTCATCAGCAAATTTCGACACCCTGCACTCGGTTCCCTCCTCCAGATCATCTATATAAATGGTAAAAAGCTGAGGCCCCAGCACCGACCCCTGGGGCACTCCACTAGTCACCATCCGCCAATCCGAATAGCACCCGTTGACCCCCACATGTCTGCGTGGGTTTCCTCCAGGTACTCTGGTTTCCTCCCACAATCTAAAAATGTGTGGGTTAGGTTGATTGTCCTTGCTAAGAAATTGCCCCTTAGTGTCCAGGGATGCTTAGGTTAGAGGGATTAGTGGGTACAATATGTAGGGATATGGGGGTAGGGCTTGGGTGGGATTGTGTTCGGTGCAGACTCGATGGGCCGAATGGCCTCTTTCTGCACTGTAGGGTTCTATGATTTATTTGAAAATTATGCTAAATATACACTAATCCCACTTTCCAGCACTTGGCCCACAGCTTTAAATGTTATGACATTTCAAATGCTCATCTATGTACTTAACCACATTGTTTTGGATCTGGAATCGCATGTAGTTCTGACTGGAAAAGGATGACAAATCTCCTTCCCTAAAGGACACAGCGAATCAGATGGGGTTTTACTATAATCCGATAGACACATGGTCACTATTATCCTCAATATCTTTTTATCCCAGATTGATTTGTCTGTGTTTCATCAAATTGGTTCAAAAGTAATAATATATTAGCATAATCTGTATCAAATATTTATCTCACCAGTTACATAGAGTCATAGAGGTTTACAACATGGAAACAGGCCCTTCGGCCCAACTTGTCCACACTGCCCTTTTTTTTTAAACCCCTAAGCTAATCCCAATTGCCTGCATTTGGCCCATATCCCTCTATACCCATCGTACCCATGTAACTATCTAAATACTTTTTAAAAGATAAAATTGAACCCACTTCTACCTCTGGCAGCTTGTTCCAGACACTCCCACCCTCTGTGTGAAAAAATTGCCCCTTTGGGCACTTTTGTATCTCTCCCTCTCACCTTAAACCTTCTGCACCCTCTAGTTTTAGACTCCCCTATCTTTGGGAAAAGATATTGACTATCTACCTTGTGTATGCCCCTCATTATTTTAGAGACCTCAATAAGGTCACCCCTCAGCCTCCAACGCTCCAGAGGAAAAAGTCCCAGTCTATTCAGCCTCCTTATAACTCAATCCATCAAATCTCAGTAAATCTTTTATGATTCTTTCTAGTTTAATAATATCCTTTCTATAATAGGGAATTGCACACAGTATTCCAAATGTGACCTTATCAATGTCTTGTACAACTTTAACAAAATGTCCCAACCAACCAATATGACTCACAACTAGGATAAATCAGCCTTTGCCAAGTTTCTCTGAATCTTCTGATTTTGGAACTTTGGAAAGAATTGTTCTTAATATATAAATCTTAAATTACAACAGCAGGATGTGTTAATAAATGTGGTTTCCAAGCCTCTATAGTGCTCAACAATGTGAAGGCCAGAGCTTGAAGATGTGGTAAAATCATTGCGACGCTCCTCTACACATTCATAGGTTTAAAAGGTTTAACTCTGTTTAATAGGTATGGATTCTAGAAGTGTATAACTAGAGAATATGTAACAGTTATGTTCACCCAACCTTTAACTATACAACATTTGAAACTTGAGAATGCACTTCTCTCATCTTGTGTATTACAGATCAACTTTTTCAAGATGGGAGTGGAGATGTTTTCCAAGAAGCTGGAAGACTTTTTATCTTCTGTTGCAACCATGGTTCAAAGGTTATAAAAATTACTTCTTCGAACACAATAGTATCACATTTAATACTTTACTTTCCCAATTCCAGGGTTCATCTCTCAGTAGTTCCATAGTTTTCAAAAGTGGAGACATTCAACAAATGTCCCAAATCTGTTGAATGTAAAAAACATGTCTTTCATTTTCAGTTGGTCTCCTGTTGAAACACTAAATGTGTTTGTTGTATATTGTCTAATACAGTATCCAAGGGCAACTGGACACTGAAGCTGAAAATATGAGATTGGCCCAACAGGACCTGATGTTAGCCAACGAGTCCATCTATATTCCCGATAACAACACTGCTACATCCAAACCAGCTAATAGGAACCTCCTTCAAAAAGCTGGCTACCTGAATATTCGAAAGTAAGGACATTACATTTTCAGTTTGTTATAACCTAAAGCTGGTAATACATTTTTAGACTGGGATATGCATTTGTTTGTGTGCATCTGGATATTTTATAAGTAACCGAATGCCCATCTGCTGCTGGACCTGCCTTCATCTCCATGTTCTTTCTGATTTTGCAGCTCTCATCTCCCACTGGGAGAGAAGTGAATTAATTAGCAATTACCACTGTGAAGCAGGGAAAACAATGCGAGACTTTTACTTAGCACAGAACTGATTTATTTCCCACTAAAGGCCAGATACTTTTAAATTTATTTTCCATGTGCTGTGAGTGCTGCTAGCTAGACCAGCATTTGTTGCCCATCGCCTAATTGCCTTTTGAAGGTGATGATGAACCACTGCAGTCCATGTGGTACACTTTTATCCGCAGTTCTGTTAGGAAGGGGGTTTCAGGATTTTGACCCAGTATTGCACGGAACTCCACCACCTCGCCCATCACAGAATCAGCACGGGCGAGGGTCTGATAACGGAAATTTCCATTGACCTCGGGCAAGAACTTCTGGTCTCATAGAACATAGAACACTACAGCACAAACAGGCCCTTCGGCCCACGAGTTGCACTGATCACATCAACACCTACCAACCTACAGACCTATCTATAACCCTCAATCTCATTAAACTCCATATACTCATCCAGAAGTCTTTTAAAAGACCCCAGCGAGTTCGCCTCCACCACCACTGACGGCAGCCGATTCCATTCACTCACCACCCTCTGAGTGAAAAACTTATCCCTAACATCACTTCTGAACTTCCCTCCCTGTACCTTAAATCTGTGTCCTCTCGTAGCATCCATTTCAACCTGGGGAAATAGCCACTGAGAGCCTACCCTACCTATTCCTCTCAACATCTTGTAAACTTCTATCAGGTCGCCTCTCAACCTTCGTCTCTCCAGGGAAAAGAGTCCCAGCTTCCTCGACCTAACTTCATAAGGCATGCCTCCCAGTCCAGGCAACATCCTTGTAAATCTCCTCTGTACCCTCTCAATAGCTTCTACATCTTTCCTATAGTGAGGCGACCAGAACTGCGCACAATACTCTAAATGAGGCCTGACAAGGGTCTTATAAAGTTGCAGCATTACCTCCCGACTCCTAAACTCAATCCCTCGATTAATGAAGGCCAGTACACCATACGCCTTCTTGACCACCTCCTCCACCTGCGAGGCCAATTTAAGAGTCCTGTGGACCCGGACCCCTAGATCCTTCTGCTCTTCAACACTACTCAGACTTCTGCTCTTGATAGTGTACTCGTTCATCCCGTTGGTTCTGCCAAAATGGACGACTACGCATTTATCCACGTTGAAGTCCATCTGCCACTTCTCCGCCCAGTCCTGCATCCTATCTATGTCCTGCTGCAACTTTTGCCATCCTTCCAGACCATCTACAACACCACCGACCTTAGTGTCATCAGCGAACTTACTTACCCATCCCTCCACTTCCTCATCCAGGTCATTTATGAAAATGACAAACAACAAGGGTCCCAGAACAGATCCTTGAGGCACTCCGCTGGTGACTGACCTCCATTCAGAAAAAGCCCCATCCACAACCTTCTGCAGGCAAGCCAGTTCTGGATCCACAAGGCCAAAGGCCCTTGGATCCCATGCCCTCTCACCTTCTCAAGAAGTCTTGCATGGGGGACCTTATCAAACGCCTTGCTGAAGTCCATGTACACTACGTCCACGGCACTTCCTTCGTCAATGTGTTCAGTCACATTATCGAAGAACTCAACTAGGCTTGTAAGGCACGACCTGCCCTTGACAAATCCATGCTGACTATTCCTGATCATGTCAAACCTCTCCAAATGTTCGTAAATCTTGTCCCTCAGAAGCCTCTCCATCAGCCTACCAACCACTGAGGTCAGACTCACCAGTCGGTAATTTCCCGGGCTATCTCTGTTCCCTTTCTTGAAAATAGGAACTACATCCGCAATCCTCCGGAACCTCTCCTGTCTCCATTGACGACGCAAAGATCATCGCCAGGGGCTCCGCAATCTCTTCCCTCGCCTCCCCACAGTATCCTGGGGTACTCGCCCAAACAAGGCCGTAAAATCCCACCCAAAATCCCAGGTCCAGGTTTCATGTGGCTTAGAGGGAACATGGAGGTGATAATGTTCCCATGCATCTGTTGCCTTTGTCCTTTGCAATGGCAAAGGTCCGGGGTTTGGTAGGTGCTGTCGAAGGAGCCCTGGTGAGATGCAGTAGTGTAGATCAGTCCTGTCATAGTAACAGACCATGCCTTCCACTGATAGCAGGAGTGTTAATATGAGATTGACCAAGAGCCACAAGGAGGACTGCGACGCAAATGCATTGGATTGCTAAAAGTGGCATTAAACTGCAAATTAAGCTAATTGCTGTGTTCTTGACCTGTTACCCTGTAATATCCAGAGTAGATCAGCCAATGAGCTTGTAGTAGCCACTGTTACTGTAAACAATGTTGAGCTCCTCTATTAGGACAAAAAGGCCCAATCTAGGTGGGGAAGTGGTTAAATTTATGACACCAAGTTGCTGCAGGATTCCTACATCCAAGATATCAGTCCAGCCAGATGCCAGTTGAAGCCTTTGCAGACAAATCATCTCTATACTTGGCCAAGTAGTGGGGAAGTGACAGGTGATCACCGTCAGGAGAATGGGGTAGCCTGGGACAATTCACATTCCTGCAAAGGAAACTATGAAAAATAAACTACTTATTTTGACATCACTCTGGTCTCTATTGTTCCCGCCACCCTTGCTTGTATCTGCTGCACCTTTGGCTCCATTGCTTTAGTGCCCAATGCAGCAGACAATATAAATATTGTCAAGATTATAATGGCATAATCAGAGTAGGATTTCTGTGTTAGCTTGTTTGGTGTATGGGCCAAGCTGGCTGGTCAGAACATGCTCGTTGACAGGGTTTAGTGAGTAGGTTGCTCCAGGCATTTTGGGTGGTAATTTACGACCACGTTGCACCTGTTTTTGGGCACAGCACGGTCGTAAAATGGGGCATAAAGTGATTGGCCTGAGTTTTCGTGACCGGCGCCATTTTATAACAATAAGATTTCCGGTGCAGTCAACCCCTTGCCGGAAATGGGCAAGAGGCTGGTTAATGTATTCATATTTATTTAAATGAGTATTTGAATGTCATCAGCGAGCCCGGCTCAATTGTCCACGTGCCTTTATGGCCTTGCCAGAAGAGGTTCTCACCGGTGAGGATTAGACGTGCGCCCATGAATGTGGAGCGGTCAACTTGGCCTTGTGGATGGAACAGAAGTTATTAAGAAGCTGAGGACAAGGGTGGGGGGGAGGGGAGCTGTCCCTGAAGCAGTGCCAGACTCACAGTGCCACCCTGGAACTTTGCCAATGCCCATTGGGCACCTGGGCAATGTCCAACAGACAGTACTGGGGGTGGGACAAATAGCGATGGTGCCAGTTGGGGGGGGGGGGTTTGGGGCCAAAGGAGTAGGACCCAATGGGGACAGAGCCTACTGCTACCCAGGCTGCAGGCACCCGTGATTACGGGGAGGGAGAAGGTGGAACTGCATCAGACTGCCTGCAGCAGCAGGCCCTGTTACTGCTCATACGCATGCTCAGCATCAGAGGTATGCACATGTGCACCACCTCCCTTTGTAAACTTTCAGGTGTTTTAAGCTCAGCCCACAGGCTTCTGCAGCGAGCAACAAAATTTTGTAGCCAGTGAGTGTATGCGGGGTCGGGGGGTGGCGTGCATGAGAATGTGCCCAAAAAACAGATCTGAAACTCTCCCAGTTCCACAACCACCTGGCACTTAGAAAAAAAGGTAGAATTTCAGCCTTTATCTCTGACCAATCATGTGCTCAATCAGGAGTAAGATGTTTAATGTTGGGGTTAAAATATTGTGCATTTGAGGAAAATAAACTTGCAGGGCTACTCTATAGAGAGGGTGAATGAGACTGACAGGATTGATCTACAGAGAGCCAGCATGGATTCGATCAACTGAATGGCCTCCTCCTATGTTGTAATGAATCAATGACACCTCAGAGCAACTGTGGGTAATAGGGAGATTGTAATGGGCAATCCCTCATCAATACAACTCTCTGTGGTTATTAAAATGATCACATCTCTTTAAATCTGGTAGAAGTGAGTCAACCCTTGGCCGAATGATGCATCTCAAATGTCACTGCAACTCTGCCGAGACACACTCACTATCTGGTTTGCCTCTGAATCACAGCAGTAGCAAGATGGTTAGAAATAAGGAAAGTCCTTTGATCCATCATTGTTTATCCATCCTTATAAAACTTCCTCGTTGCAACATTTAAATGATCTCTAGGGTTTCATTTTCACTCTTCCATCCTGTCACACACCATCTCTTATGTTTTTCTGCCTCCCTTTCCCCTTCTATGCACTTGTTAACAAATGGTTACATCTCTAACATCTTCCAATTCTGACAAAGACAATTAATGAGAAACATTAACTCTGTTTTTTTCTCTCTTTCTGTTTTTATTCATTATATATATTTACTCAGTTGTTGTAACTTGGGTATAATTGCATCCCTGTTCCTTTTTTCTGTTAGTAAAACAGGCCTGGTGTCTACATCCTGGGAAAGATTGTATTTCTTCACTCAAGGAGGTAATCTCATGTGTCAGCCGCGAGGGGCAGTAGCTGGAGGACTGATTCTGGATCTGGATAATTGTTCAGTTATGGCAGTGGACTGTGAGGATAGAAGATACTGTTTCCAGATCACTTCGCCTTCAGGAAAAACGTATGTCACCACTTATACAATGTTCTTCAATAGTTATATGCCTTCCCTTAAAGTTGTAATTTTTATTGCTTTAGCATTCCTCCAGTTCTGTTCCCATGACATTATTTATACTTGTGGGCAGTCTTCCAGCAGTGTTAAGTTGTGGTGTTCAGCTGCTAACTTGAATGTTGGCAGCACAGTGGATAGCATTGCTGCCTCACAGTGCCAGGGACTCGGGTTCACTTCCGGACTTGGATGATTGTGTGGAGTTTGCATGTTCTCCCCATGTCTATGTGGGTTTCCTCCAGGTGCTCAGGTTTCCTTCCACAGTCCAAGGATGTGCGTGCAGATCAGGTGGATTAGCCATGGGATAAGGCAGGGTTGTGGACCTGCATTGGATGCAGTGTTGGAGAGTTGGTTTGGACTTGATGGGCTGAATGGTCTCCTACACTAGGGATTCTATGATTTTTCATTGTTTTAAAAAGGAAAATCCAGGTAATTTTATTTATAATCTATTGTCAATTACAGGGTAATTGGAATAATTTGAAATGCAGCCTGAAATTGATGATGACTGGCATTCTTCTCTTTCCCCCAAGTGTCATATCAGGAATGTCATAGCTGTCACAAACCTTGCATTGTTGGCATATAACTTTCCCCAGTTTTTGTATTGAGGAAATGTAAATGTTGCAAAGGCTTCAGCTCAAAACTTCAACCAAACACGTGCTTAGAAATCCCCAACCAGCTTTCTCTATCAGATTTTTTTCAGACAGGAGGCAACACGGTGGCACAGTGGATAGCACTGTTGTCTCAGCTCCAGGGGTCTGGATTCCTGGCTTGGGTGACTGTGTGGAATTTGCACATTCTCCTCGTGTCTGTGTGGGTTTCCTCCCACACTCCAAGATGTGCAGGTTACATGGATTGGCCATGATAAATTGCCCCTTAGTGTCAGGGGTCTAGCTAGGGTGAATGGATGGGGTTATGGGGATAGAGCCTGGATGGGATTGTGGTCGATGAAGATTCGATGGGCCAAATGGCCTCCTTCTGCACTGTAGGATTTTATGATTCTAGGAGGGTTTGGAATAACTCAGAGTCATAGAGGTTTACAGCATGGAAACAGGCCCTTCGGCCCAACTTGTCCATGTTGCCTTTTTTTGTTAAATCCTAATTGCCCACATTTGGCTCGTATCCCTCTATACTCATCTTACCATGTAACTGTGTCTGCGCTTTTTAAAAGACAAAATTGTACCCACCTCAAGTACTAACTCTGGCAGCTTGTTCCAGACACTCATCACCCTCTGTGTGAAAAAATTACCCCTCTGGACTCTTCTGTATCTCTCCCCTCTAGTTTTAGATTCCCCTGCCTTTGGGAAAAGATATTGACTTTTTGGTTGATTTATGTCCCTCATTATTTTATAAACCTCTATAAGATCATCCCTCAGCCTTCTACGCTCCAGAGAAAAAAGTCCCAGTCTATTCAGCCTCTCCTAATAACTCAAACCATCAAGTCCTGGTAGCACCCCAGTAAATATCTTCTGCACTCTTTCTCGTTTAATAATATCCTTTCTATAATAGGGTGACCAGAACTGTACGCAGTATTCCAAGTGTGGCCTCACCAATGCTTTGTACAACTTCAACAAGACGTCCCAACTCCCATATTCAGTGTTCTGACCAATGAAACCAAGCATGCTGAATGCCTTCTTCACTACTCTGTCCACCTGTGACTCCATTTTCAAGGAGCTATGAACATGTACCCCTAGATCTCTTTGTTCTGTAATTCACCTCAACGCCCTACCATTAACCCTGCCCTGGTTAAATCCACCAAAATGCATTACCTTGCATTTATCTAAATTGAACTCCATCTGCCTTTCGTCAGCCCGCTGGTCCAATTGATCAAGACCCCATTGCAATTCGAGATAACCCTCTTCACTGTCCTCCTTCACTTGAAAGCAAATACTGTGGATATTGGAAATCTGAAATAAAAACCGAACATGTTTCAAATATTCAACAAGTCTCAGCACCTGTGGACAGAGAAACAGTGTTAACTTCTACTTTTTACAAATTTGAGCTCATCCAAAACCTTTATCCTAACTTGCTATAAGATCTATTCATCTTTTGCTGCTGTGCTGGCTGACTTATGTTGGCTTCTTGTCCAAAAACATCATGATTTTAAAATGTCCATGCTTGTTTTCAAATCCCTCCCTCATTTGCCCCTTCCCATCTTTCACTTCTTCCAGTTCTACAACTCTTTTGAGTTATCTCCAATTAAGTCCTCTTATACATCCCCATTGTTGCACCATTAGCCACCATTTGACACCTGCTAAGGCTTAAAACTCTGGAATTCCCTCTGAAGAATAGTGTATGCCTTTGGGGCATTGCTTTAAATTGGAACAACAGAGATAGCGAGCTGTTAAAGATTATACTTTGACATGTCTAAATATTTTAATTGGGAAAAGTTATGCTAATTATTTTTGTTATATTTTAACTGTGATCTAAACTAAACTTTGTTTGATAAAAGCTTCCTAGTGGATCACTGGAATCATACCTAGATTAAACACCTAATGCCAAAATCAAGGGTAAAAGTTAGAGTCAAGGCCAACTTCATAAAATACCTTGGGCTTTCTGGTCTGGTCCTTAACAATATCCATCTCAACCAAGCTGGCACTTGGGCCAAAATGTTACCACCTCATCTGCCCAGGCTTGTAAGATCTGCATCTCTACCTCTTTCTTTTGCTTTAATTTACTCCTTTATAATAGGGCCCATGTAAGATTTAGTTAACATGGGAACAGGAATAGACCAGTGCCTTTCCATCTAATTTTGTGTCATTGGTAAATATGGATATGTGGCTCTCTATCCCATCATCTAAGTCAATAATAAATACTGTGAAAAGTTGAGACCCTAACACAGGTTCTTCCTGTTTCTTGTTGCTCAGTCAATTACCTAGAGCAGAAGAAGAAGACCAAAATCAGCCCGGGAAACAGGCCCTTTGGCCCAACGAGCCCGCGCTGCCATCTCAATACCACCAGTCCACCTCTCTACCCACGGCCCCATCCAGATTGAGGGAAACTGATTTAGGGACAATTTATTACCTCCAATCAGCCTAACAGCACATCTTTGGGGTGTGGGAGGAAACCGGAGCACCCGGAGAAAACCCATGCAAGCACGGGGAGAATGCACAAACTCCCACAGGCACCGACCCAAATCCATGTGTCTGCACAGCAGCAGCGATAGTCACTGAGCTGTTGTCTTGCCCAGTATCTGGTCTTGTTTAGGCACACACTAACGACATGAAGCACTAGGCCAATCTCGAACAACCAAGAGCAGCCCCAGTACGACCCATCGCGTGTGTGCCCCTCGTTGCACACGAGGTGGACCGACTTAAAACCAGTGAATGAAAAGAGAAAAACCTTATTACCATACTATACCCATTTACATTACCAGAGACGTCCCAATGCTAATGACCCTTATTTGAAAGGATCTCCTATATCCACCCATCTCCAACTCAGTCATGTGCCTGTCTAAGTTACTCTTAAAGGACTCTAGTGTGTTTGCCTCCACCACCTTACTTGGCAGAGCATTCCATACCCCCACTACCCTCTGTGTGAAAAACCTCCCTCTAATATCTGTGGTGTACCTCTCCCCCCTCATCTTAAGTCCATGGCTCCTCGTCCTACGTGTCTCTATTATAGGAAATAGCTTACCTCTGTTTACTCTATCTATACCCTTCATAATCTTTTATACCTCTATTAGATCCCCCCTCAGTCGGCGTCTTTCAAGGGAAAAGAGCCCCAATTTCTTCAATCTTTCCTCATACCCCAGTCCTTCCATACCAGGCAACATCCTGGTAAACCTCCTCTGCACTCTCTCCAGAGTCTCCACGTCCTTCCGGTAGTAAGGCGACCAGAACTGGACGCAGCACTCCAAATGCGGCCGAACCAACGTTCTGTACAACTGCAACATTAGACTCCAGCTCTTATATTCTATACCCCTTCCTATAAAGGCTAACACACCATAGGCTTGCAGCTGGAGTACTGTGTGCAGTTTTGGGCGCCACACCTGCGCAAGGATATTTTGGCCCTGGAGGGAGTGCAGAGGAGGTTTACTCGGCTGATACCGGAGTTGAGGGGATTGAGCTATGAGGAGAGGCTGAATAAACTAGGCTTGTACTCGTTAGAGTTTAGAAGAATGAGGGGAGATCTCATTGAGACGTATAAGATGATGAATGGGATGGATAGGATAGAGGTGGAGAGACTCTTCCCGCTCAAAAAAGACAGTAGGACTAGGGGGCATAGCCTCATGATAAAGGGGGAGCGGTTTAGAACAGAGTTGAGGAGGAACTTCTTCACTCAAAGGGTGGTGAATCTCTGGAATTCTCTGCCCGTTGAAGTGGTGGAGGCTGCCTCGCTAAATATTTTTAAGAAACGGGTTGATGGGTTTTTGATAAGAGAAGGGATTAAGGGTTATGGGGAGAGGGCGGGAAGGTGGAGCTGAGTCACGACAGATCAGCCATGATCTTATTGAATGGCGGGGCAGGCTCGAAGGGCCAGATGGCCTACTCCTGCTCCTATTTCTTATGTTCTTATGTTCTTATGTTCACCACACTCTCCACTTGCACTGCCACCTTCAAAGACTTGTGCACTTGCACCCCCAGGTCTCGCTGCGACTCTATACTCCTTACAGGCTTACCCTTTATCATATAACTTCCCCCTACATTATTCCGGCCGAAATGCATCATCTCACATTTATCCAGATTAAACTCCGTTTGACACGTATCTGCCCAATCAACCAGCCTATCAATATCCTGCTGTATTGCCAGACACTGCTCCTCACTGCCTGCCAATCCAGCCATCTTGGTGTCATCAGCAAATTTGCTGATCACACCACCTACTCCCTCTTCCAAATCATTTAAATGAGCAGAGGAGACTGGGGTTGGGGGGGACATGAATGAGATGTATCAAATTATGAGGGGCAATGATAGAGTAGACAGACAAAATTGTTCCGTTTGGTGAAGGGATCAATGACCGGGGATTTAAGGGATAGGATGTTTAGAGGGGTTGCGAGGAAAAGCTTTTTCACCCAAAGGGTGGTGGGATTCTGAATGTCATTGCCTGAAAGGACAGTGAAGGCAGAGACCCTTACAACACTTGAGAAGTATTTAGATGCACACTCAGAATGCCAAGGCATGCAAAGCTTTGGGCCAAGTGCTGGAAAATGGGATTAGAATAGTTAGGTGGTTGTTTTTGACTGGCACAGACGTGATGAGCTGAAGGGCCTTTTCTGTGTTGGAGATCTATATGACTCTACCTGACTATGTCAAGAATTTGCCTTTAATTCATCTTCAGTTAACAATCTCTTATGAGCCTTCTGGAAGTCTGTATAATGTTCATAGTTATTTCCCTATTCACTATTTTAATCAAGTTTACCATGAATTACCTTTACAAATCAATGCTGATTCTCTGATCAACTGAAAATTGTAAAGGTGTTCAGTCACCTTAATTATAGACTATAGTAATTTTCCAACCAAGTTATTATGTTAACTGGTCTATAATCCCTGGTGTCTTGCTTCACCTTTCTCAAATTGTGAACATGTGCAATTTTTCAACCTCGGCTGGCTCTCTGCTTAGATCCACTTTGTTGGTATCCACCACCTTAAACATTCACTTTCTCCATCACTGGTGCACAGTATACCCTATCCAGAAAGTAATTGCAGTAATTCATCAAGCCTCCTTCAGCAGCACCTTCCAAAAGTGTTTACCACCTCAAAGGACAAGTGAAGCAGACCACCATCATCTGCAGTTTCCCACCAAGCTGCACACCATTCAGACTTCAAATTACAACTATTCCTTCACTGTCATTGGATCAAAACAATGGACTTCCCTTCCAGACAGCACTCTGGATGTACCTATACCAGATGGATTGCAATAGATCAAGCAGACAACACACTACTACTCTCTGTTGGGGATGGTCAACAAATTGCTGGCCTGGCAATGCTGACATCCAATGAAAGAGCTGTAAAAAGCCCCATTCCCTCACCTTTCTCTGTAGCCCTCCAAAATGTTCTTGTTGGGTGCTCATCACGTTTCATTTTGGAAACCAAGATTTATATTTGGATACCTCCCATTGATCATCTGTTATCCAATAACAGTTATACCCTATTAACAGTGGACAATCTCTATATAATCCCTTTGAAGTCTGTCTTCCGTGAATCTACAATCCCGTTAGCTGTGCTGTGTTTCACCCTTTCAAATACAATTTTAAACTCAACTGGATTGTTACATAGAACAGTACAGCACAATACAGGCCCTTCGGCCGTCCATGTTTTGCTGAGCTTGAACCAAGATCAAGCTATCCCACTCCCTATCATTCTGGTGCGCTCCATGTGCCTATCTAATAACTACTTGAAAGTTCCTAAAGTGTCTGAATCCACTATCATAGCATTCCACACCTCAACCACTCTGAGTGAAGAATCTACCTCGGACATCCCTCCTATATCTCCCACCATGAACCATATAGTTATGCCTCCAGTAACACCTACATCCACCTGAGGAAATAGTCTCTGAACGTCCACTCTAGATATCCTCCTCATCATCTTATAAACCTCTCTTAAGTTGCCTGTCATTCTCCTCCGCTCTAAAGAGAAAATAAGAACAAAGGACAAAAAGAACAAAAACAGCCCGGGAAACAGGCCCAACGAGCCTGTGCCGCCATTTTAACATTACCAGTTCCCCCCCCTCCACCCATGACCCTTACCTATTGTTTATGGCCATCCGCATTGAGGAAAACTAATTTAGGAACAATTTATTACCTCCAATCAGCCTAACAGCACATCTTTGGGGTGTGGGAGGAAACCGGAGCACCTGGAGAAAACCCACGGAAGCACGGGGAGAATGCGCAAACTCCCACAGACACCGGCCCAAATCCATGTGTCTGCACAGCAAACAGTGATAGTCACTGAGCTGTCGTGTTGCCCAGCATCTGGTCCAGTTTAAGCGTACACTAACAACATGAAATACTCGGCTACTCACGAAACATCCAAGAGCAGCCCTTGTACGACCCATCGCGTGTATGCCCCTCATTGGACAACAAGGCGGACCGACTTAAAACCTGTGAATTAAAAGAGAAAAACATTAGCATCATACCACATCCTTTTACATTACCAGGGATGCCCCAATGCTAATGAATCTTCTTTAAAACAATCTTCTATATCCACCCATCTCCAACCCACTCATGTGCCTGTCTAAGTTACTCTTAATGTGGGTATGCTGGCGTTGGACTGGCGTAAACACAGTAAAAAGTCTGACAACACCAGGTTTTAGTCCAACTGATTTATTTGATAATATTCTCACAAGCAAGCAAGATTTCGAGGTTACCCTCTTCGTCAGGTGAATGGAGAGTTTGTGCATTCTCCCGTGCTTCCGTGGGTTTTCTCCAGGTGCTCCGGTTTCCTCCCACACCCCTCAGATGTGCTATTAGGCTGATTGGAGGTAATAAATTGTTCCTAAATCTCCATTCACCTGACGAAGAGGGTAACCTCGAAAGCTTGCTTGCTTGTGAGAATATTATCAAATAAATCGGTTGGACTAAAACCTGGTGTTGTCAGACTTTTTACTAAGTTACTCTTAAACAGCTCCAGCGTGCCTGCCTCCACCACCTTACTTGGCAGAGCTTTCCATACCCCCACTACCCTGTGTGTGAAAAACCTCCCTCTAATATCCATGTTATACCTCTCCCCCCTCACCCTAAGCCTGTGGCCCCTCGTACTTTGTGTTTCTAACATAGAAAATAGCTTACCCCTGTTTACTCTATCTATACCCTTCATAATCTTATATACCTCTATTAGATCCCCCCTCAGTCGGTGTCATTCAAGGGAAAACAGCCCCAATTTGCTCAATCTTTCCTCATACCCCAGTCCTTCCATACCAGGCAACATCCTGGTAAACCTCCTCTGCACTCTCTCCAGAGTCGCCACATCCTTCCGGTAGTAAGGTGACCAGAACTGGACGCAGTACTCTAAATGCGGCCTAACCAACGTTCTGTACAACTGCAACATTAGACTCCAGCTCTTATATTCTATACCCCTTCCTATAAAGGCTAACATACCATAGGCTTTCTTCACCACACTCTCCACTTGCACTGCCACCTTCAAAGACTTGTGCACTTGCACCCCCAGTCCCGCTGCGTTTCTATACTCTTTATAGGCTTACCCTTTATCATATAACTCCCCCTCCCCCCCCACCCCTACATTGTTCCAGCCAAGATGCATCACCTCACATTTATCAGGATTAAACTCCATTTGCCACGTATCTGCCCAATATACTAGCCTATCAATATCCCGTTGTATTGCCAGACACTGCTCCTCACTGCCCGCCAATCCAGCCATCTTGGTATCATCAGCAAATTTGCTGATCACACCACTTACTCCCTCTTCCAAGTCATTTATATATACTACAAAGAGAAGAGGTCCCAGTACTGAGCCCTGCAGCACACCACTAGTGACAGACTCCAGCTAGAAAAGGACCCTTCCACTACTACTCTCTGTCTCCTCTTAGCAATGATGTGGGTATGCCGGCGTTGGACTGGCGTAAACACAGTAAAAAGTCTGACAACACCAGGTTTTAGTCCAACCGATTTATTTGATAATATTCTCACAAGCTTTCGAGGGGGCTGCCTCTTCGTCAGGTGAATGGAGAGTTCTCCATTCACCTGACGAAGAGGCAGTCCCCTCGAAAGCTTGTGAGAATATTATCAAATAAATCGGTTGGACTAAAACCTGGTGTTGTCAGACTTTTTACTCCTCTTAGCAAGCCAGTTCTCCACCATCTAGGTACCTGGCCTTGTATCCCATATGCCTTAATCTTTTCAACCAACCTACCATGAGGGACTTTGACAAACGCCTTACTGAAATCCATATAGACGACATCAACGGCTCGTCCTTCGTCAACCGTTTTTGTCACCTCCTCAAAAAATTCTACCAGATTCGTAAGGCAAGACCCCCCCTTAACAAAACCATGCTTCATATCCCTAATCAGATCGCAACGTTCTAGGTGCTCATACATCCTATCCTTAAGAATCCTCTCCATCAACTTGCCTACCACTGATGTCAAACTCACCGGCCTATAGTTACTAGGGTTATCCCTCCTACCCTTTTTAAACAACGGTACCACGTTTGTTATCCTCTGGGACCTCACCTGTGTCCAAAGAGACAAAGATTCGCATCAGAGGCCCAGCAATTTCATCTCTCGCCTCCCTAAGCAGCCTAGAATAAATGTCATCGGGCCCCGGAGATTTATCAGTTTTAATGCTACCTAAAAGCCCTAACACTTCTTCCCTCGTAATGGTTAGTACCTTCAATTGGTCTACAGCTCCCTCGAAGACCGTACCAGACATCAAGCCCCTCCCCTTCATGAATACCGGCTCAAAGTATTCATTTAGGATCTCCCCCATTCCCTCGGACTCTAAGCACAATTCCGCCCCCACTCTGTTCCTGAGGGGACCGATTTTTCCCCTAGCCACCCTTTTGTTCCTAACATAGGAGTAAAATGCCTTTGGATTTTCTTTAATCCTACCTGCCAAAGCCATTTCATGCCCCTTTTTTGCCCTCCTAACTCCCCTTTTGAGATCCCTCCACTCTCTCTGTATTCCTCCACCGTTCTATCCATTCCCAGTTGCTTAGACCTAACATACGCCTCTCGTTTCTTCCTGACCAAGTCCTCAATATCTCTAGTAATCCACGGCTCTCTAATCATACCTTTCCCATCCTTCCTCTTAACCAACACATGCCTTTCCTGCACCCATTTCAGTTTTCCCTTGAAAGACTCCCACATGCCTAACATGGACTTGTCCTCCAACAGACTATCCCAGTCTGTATCCCTAAGCTCCTGCCTAATCCGGCTGTATCTAGCCTTCCCCCAATTTAGCATCCTCCCCTTAGGACAGCTCTCATCTTTTTCCATTATTATCCTAAAGTAGACAGTTGTGGTCACTATTAGCCACATGTTCACCTCCTGCAACCTCAACCACCTGACCTGGCTCATTGCCCAGAACTAAATCCAGTATAGCCCCAGGAGGCCTACTCCTGCTCCTATTTCTTATGTTCTTATATGTTATGTTTTCTCTAGACGGGCTATCTACATACTGCTCCAAGGACCCTTCCAATACCCATCTTACAAATTTCTCCCCGTCCGACCCCCAGCTCTAGGCACCTTCCAATCCACCCCAGGGAGATTAAAATCTCCCACTACAACCCTGTTCTTCCTACATTTATCCAGAATGTCTCTACATATACCCTCTTCCACTGCCCGCGGGCTGTCGGACGGTCTGTAGTACACCCCTAGCATAGTAATCGCTCCCTTCCTATTTCTCAACTCCACCCACAGAGACTCAATTTCCAACCCCTCTATATTATCCTCCCTCTGCACCGCTGTGATCTGCTCCCTAACTAACAGCGCCACTCTTCCTCCTCTTTTCGACTCTCCCCTATCATGCCTAAAACACTTATACCCAGGAATATTTAGCTGCCAGTCCTGCCCTTCCTTTAACCACGTCTCTGTCACTGGTACCACATCTAAATTCCTTGCGAACTTTAAGGCGAACATCCGTTTTACCCGTCACATTCCTTGCATTAAAACAGATGCACTGAAGACCCACAGGCCCACTCAGATCCTCCTTCTCCTGGGAGATTTTCCTCTCATCTATACTTATCCTATCACCCAACTCACTCCCACTCCCAGTGCCTACTGAGCTATCTGCCTCCTCCCCACCCCCCCCTCCATATTAATTTAAACCCTGCGAAAACACTAGTATTGGGACCCTTGCTTTTCCTGATATATTTTAATGATCTAGATCTTGGTGTGCAGGGGACAGTTTTCAAAGATTACGAATGACACAAAACTTGGAAATATTATAAACTGTGAAGAGGACAGTGCAGAATTTCAAATGGACAGAAACAAGTTGCATTGGGCTAATTGGTAGCAGATGAAGTTCAATCTCTTGTTTTTTGCTCTTGCAAAAATCTTGCTCTCCACACTGCCCCCCTGCGCCCAAAAAAAACACTGCACCACCCCGCTCACTGCACTGCAGGGCAAAAAAATGAGCTGGCACTCAGAGAGCTAGGTAATAATTTGGAGGAACTCTTGAGATTTTAAAAGCTAGAGCATGCCAGTGATACCATGTACTCTACCCTTTTAGATGGCAGTTAAGATTCAACCACATTCCTATCCAAATTTGTTGAAATTTGGCTAATGAACCAGTACAGGTGTCGGATCTCTCGTGGGAGAGCATCTCGGGGATGGCGATCATAATTCTATCTCCTTTACGATAGCATTGGAAAGAGATTGGATCAGGCAGGCTAGGAAAGTGTTTGTCTGGAGTAGGGGGAAATATGAAGACATCAGGCAGAAAATTGGACGAGTAAACTGGAAGGAGGTGTTCTTGGGGAAAAGTACTGAAGGAAGGTGGCGGATTTTCAAGGAATGTTTAACTGGAGCTCTGCACGATAACGTTCCGATGAGACAGGGAGGTTTTGGTAGGTCGTGGGAACCGTGGTGCACGAAGGTTGTGATGAACCTCGTCAGGAAGAAAAGAAAGGCGTACAGAAGGTTCAGAGAGCTAGGGGATGCTAAGGATCTTGAGAAGTATATGGGTTGTAGGAAGGAGCTTGAAAAGGAAATTAGGAGAGCCAGAAGGGGTCATGAGAAGGCCTTGGCGGGTAAGATTAAGGAAACCCCAAGGCATTCTACAAATATGTGAAGAGTAAAAAGATGAAATGTGAAGGGATAGGACCTATAAAAGGCGAAGGGGGAAAAGTCTTTGTGGAACCGGAAGAAATGGCAGAGGTGCTTAATGAATACTTTGCCTCGGTATTCACTGTGGAAAATGATCTGGGAGGTTATACTGCAGGTTTGCGGCGGACTGAGAGGATAGAGTATGTGGACGTTAAGAAAGAGGATGTGTTGGAACTTTTAAATTCTATCAAGATAGATTTTAAAAGTTCCAACACATCCTCTATCAAGATAGATAAGTCGCCGGGACCAGATGGGTTGTACCCCAGGTTACTGTGGGAAGTGATTGCAGAGCCCCTGGCGATGATCTTTGCGTCGTCGATGGAGACGGGAGAGGTTTTGGAGGATTGCGGATGTGGTTCCTATTTTCAAGAAAGGTAACGGATAGCTGGGAAATTACTGACCAGTGAGTCTGATCTCTGGTTGGTAAGTTGATGGAGAGGATACTGAGGGACAGGATTTATGAACATTTAGAGAAGTTTAGAATGATCACGAATAGTCAGCATGGCTTTGTCAAGGGCAGATCGTGCCTTACGAGCCTAGTTGAGTTCTTTGAAAATATGACTGAACATATTGACGAAGGAAGAGCAGTGGATGTGGTTTACATGGACTTCAGCAAGGCGTTTGACAAGGTCCCCCATGCGCGACTTCTTGAGAAGGTGAGAGGGCATGGGATCCAAGGGGCTGTTGCCTTGTGGATCCAGAACTGGCTTGCCCGCAGAAGGCAGAGAGTGGTTGTGGATGGGTCTTTTTCTGCATGGAGGTCGGTCACCAGTGGAGTGCCCCAGAGATCTGTTCTGGGACCCTTGCTGTTTGTCATTTTCATAAATGACCTGGATGAGGAAGTGAAGGGATGGGTTAGTAAGCTTGCCGACGATACGAAGATTGGTGGTGTTGTGGATAGTCTGGAGGGATGTCAGAAGTTGCAGCAGGACATAGATCGGATGCAAGACTGGGTGGAGAAGTGGCAGGTGGACTTCAACGCAGATAAACGTGTAGTGGTCCATTTTGGCAGGTCCAGTGGGATGAAGGGGTACAATATCAATATCAATAGCAGTGTTGAAGAGCTGAAGGATCTTGGGGTCCAGGTCCATCGAACTCCTAAATCGGCCTCGCAGGTGGAGGATGTAGTCAAGAAGGCGTATGGTGTGCTGGCCTTCATTAATCGAGGGATTGAGTTTTAGAGTCGGGAGGTAATGCTGCAACTTTATAAGATCCTTGTCAGACCCCACTTGGAGTACTGTGCGCAGTTCTGGTCGCCTCAATACAGGAAGGATGTGGAAGCTATTGAGAGGGTGCAGAGGAGATTTACAAGGATGTTGCCTGGATTGGGAGGCATGCCTTATGAAGATAGGTTGAGGGAGCTCGGTCTCTTCTCCCTGGAGAGACGAAGGTTGAGAGGCGACCTGAAAGAGGTTTATAAAATGTTGAGAGGTATAGATAGGGTGGCTTCTCAGAGGCTATTTCCCAGGGCTGAAATGGTCGCTATGAGAGGACACAGGTTTAAGGTGCTGGGAAGCAAGTGCAGAGGAGATGTTAAGGGTAAGTTTTTCACTGAGGGTGGTGAGTGAGTGGAATCGGCTGTCCTCGGTAGAGGCGAACTCGCTGGGGTCTTTTAAAAGACTTCTGGATGAGTACATGGGATCTAATGGGATTGAGAGTTATAGATTGGCCTGTTTGGTATGGATATGATCGGCGCAACTTGTGGGCTGAAGGGCCTGTTTGTGCTGTAGTGTTCTATGTTCTGTGAAATAATTACTTCATGTGACCCACCTAACACAAGCATATGATTAATTTTTACTCTTTTCTACCCATTATTGAATGCCTACTCGAGCAGTGTACAATAGTGTTCTATGAAGTACGCAACATCCTCCAATTAGTCAGATTTGTCAATGAAGTTGGTATGGCTTAGCAGTACAAATTATATGTGATAATCAGAAAGAAGCAGGAGTATAAATGGTGCTTGTTAAGATCTTGATGCGTACCTTTGCACTGTTCAGTCCAGACTTAACTGTAGTACAGCTACTCAGATATTAATGCAGATGACATGGAACATAGTATCATAGAACCCTACAGTGCAGAAAGAGGCCCTACGGCCCATTGAGTCTGCACTGAACACAATCCCACCCAGGCCCTACCCCTATATTCCTACATATTATACCCACTAATCCCCCTAACCTACGCATCCCTGGATACTACAGCAGATTAAAAAGTCTGACAACACCAGGTTTTAGTCCAACCGATTTATTTGATAATATTCTCACAAGCTTTCGAGGTTACCCTCTTTGTCAAGTGAATGGAGACAAAGAGGGTAACCTCGAAAGCTTGTGAGAATATTATCAAATAAATCGGTTGGACTAAAACCTGGTGTTGTCAGACTTTTTACTGTGTTTACGCCAGTCCAACGCCGGCATACCCACATCATGACTACAGCAGATGACATGGAAATCTGTCTTGTGCTAAATAGCATGCAGGAAAGTCACAGCTACAGAATGATACAGATGGGCTGGTCTGGGCAGAACAGCGGCAAATGGAATTGTGAAATGAGAGGTTATGCATTTTGGGAGGACTCACAAAGTAAGGGGGGGTGTCAATAAGCAGGGATATAGATTTAAGGTAAGGGGAAGGAGAATTAGAGGGGATTTGAGGAAAAACATTTTCCCGTGGCGGATGGCAGGAATCAGGAATTCTGAAAGGGTGGTAGAAGGTCAAATCCTCACAACGTTTAAGAAGCATTTAGGTGAGCACTTGCTGAAAAATAGGATTGGAATAGTTAGGTGCTGGTGTGGGTACAGTGGGCAAAAGGGCTTTTTCTGTGAAGTAAAACTCTGACTTTTATTTCTAGGAGCATTATCCTACAAGCAGAAGGCAAGCAGGAGTATGAAGAGGTATCATATTAAAATATATTCTAGAAATTTCCTTGCTTTACATTGATTTAAATTAGAATTGTCATAACTTTTTTGTTTCTGTTTATTAATTCATTAGTGGATTTGCACTATTAATAATATTTCCAGGCAGATCTACCTCACTGACAACCCCGAGGTAAGTACTATAATTGTTGTATTATGTTGCTGGATTTTGCTTCATGTCAGTACTGGAAGGTTGATCCACTAACATCATATTGTTTTTGCGTGTTAGGCGATTGCAATCAGGCTGAACCAAACAGCAGTGGACGCGGTGACACCTATGTCCACATTTCAGAAGAAACATGAAAGTTTTCGTCCTGAGAGGTGAGGTGAATTACAATGAATTGGATTTTGAGGTAACTGTGGTGATAATGCACAGCAGCCTGTGGCCCATTCCAAACTCCACATCCACATTATGGTTTAGAACTGTGCAGTTATGTGCAGCAAAGATGTTTTCTGCACCGCAAGGCTCCACAAACAGTGAGGAGTTTTAAAATTGCTGTTCACAACTACCTACTTGTAAATGTAAAACCTTATACTTGGTCAATTGGGCCAGTGGACAAAGAACAAAGAACAAAGAACAACCCAGCACGGGAAACAGGCCCTTCGGCCCAATGAGCCCGCGCCGCCACATCACCCTGCACCTATTCTACCCTGCATGGCTACGAATGGAACCCTACTCAGTCAGATTCAGGACTGACAAGTGGCAGATGGAGTTTAATTTAGGTAAATGTGAGGTGATGTATTTTGGTAGATTGAACCAGGGCAGGACTTACTCAGTTCATGGTAGGGCTCTGGGGAGAGTTACAGAACAAAGAGATCCAGGGTACAGGTTCATAGCTCCTTGAAAGCAGAGTCACAGGTGGACAGAGTGGTGAAGAAGGCATTCAGCATGCTTGGTTTCATCAGTCAGAACATTGAATACAGGAGTTGGGATGTTTTGAAGTTGTACAAGACATTAGTACGGCCACACTTGGAATACCGTGTACAGTTCTGGTCACCCTATTATAGAAAGGATGTTTATTAAACTAGGAAGAGTGCAGAAGAGATTTACTAGGATGCTACCAGGACTTGATGGATTGAGTTATAAGGAGAGACTGGATAGATTGGGAATTTTTTTCTCTGCAGGGTAGGAGGCTGAGGTGATCTCATACAGGTCAATAAAATAATGAGGGGCATAGATCAGCTAAAAATCAATATCTTTTCCCAAAGATGGGGGAGTCTAAAACTAGGGGGTTTAGGTTTAAGGTGAGGGGGGTGGGGGGGGACAGATACAAAAGTGTCCAGAGGAGCAATTTGTTCACAGACAGGGCGGCACGGTAGCACAGTGGTTAGCACTGCTGCTTCACAGCTCCAGGGTCCTGGGTTCGATTCCCGGCTCAGGTCACTGCCTGTGTGGAGTTTGCACATTCTCCTCGTGTCTGCGTGGGTTTTCTCCGGGTGCTCCGGTTTCCTCCCACAGTCCAAAAATGTGCGGGTTAGGTTCATTGGCTATGCTAAAATTGCCCCTTAGTGTCCCGGGATGTGTAGGTTAGAGGGATTAGCAGGGATATGGGGATAGGGTCTGGGTGGGATTGTGTTCGGTGCAGACTCGATGGGCCGAAGGGCCTGTTTCTGCACTGTAGGGTTCTATGGAAAGGGTGGTGAGTGTCTGGAACAAGTTGCAGAGGTAGTAGTAGAAGCAGATACAATTTTGTTGTTTAAAAAGCGTTTAGACAGTTACATGGGTAAGATGGGAATAGCGGGATATGGGCCAAATGCAGGCAATTGGGATTAGCTTAGGGGTTTAAAAAAAAGGGCGGCATGGACAAGTTGGGCTGAAGGGCCTGTTTCCCTGCTGTAAACGTCTATGACTCTTTATTTCAGGTGGTTCAGATGGATTGGAAAATTGTTATATCTGGTTCACTCCATTGTAAGGTTGGAATATTGACATGAAAAATTAATTTCTCACCAGAAAGCATAAATTTATTTGAATTAAGTATATTGTTCTTCAATTCGAGTTTCTATTGGGCTAATTCTAGAATTGTGATTAAGGTTAATCAAGGCAATGATATTTTAGCCTTGATTTTGATGCATGTTTCCTTCAAACATAGCTCCCAGAAGGCAAAGATTATATGTGTATGTACTTAAAACAGTTCTTACTGATAGAATCTGTTTTAGCCCATGCGAAAATCCCTTAAGAGGAATATGTCACTTATTCACCTGTGTGGCTTTATTTAAGATACTGTGACAAATACATTTTAACTGGCACCTCATGCTGAACCCTGCCCCTGTAGAACATAGAACAGTACAGGCCCTTCAGCCTTTGATGTTGTGCCGAACTATATCCGAATCCAAGATCAAGCTATCCCACTCCCTATCATTCTGGTGTGTTCCATGTGCCTATCCAATAACTGCTTGAAAGTTCCTAAAGTGTTCAACTCCACCATCACAGCAGGCAGTGCATTCCACACCCCAACCACTCTGCCTCAGTAGATATACCTGAGTAAAGAATCTACATGATGTGGGTATGCCGGCGTTGGACTGGCGTAAACACAGTAAAAAGTCTGACAACACCAGGTATTAGTCCAACCTATTTATTTGATAATATACTCACAAGCTTTCAAGGGGACTGCCTCTTCATCAGATGAATGAAGAGTTCTGGCCTCAGACAGAGCATATAAAGCACAGACAGTTTAGAGATTACTGATTAGAATGCGAATCCTTACACCTAACCTGCTGTTCAAGACCTGAAGTGGCTGATAATGTGAGTGGAAGGAGCACTGATCACAGTTTAAAGAGATGTGTATTGTCTCCAGACAGTACAGTAAGTGAGGTTTTGCAAACCCAGTCAAGTCACGGGGGTTACAGATAGTGCGACATGAACCCAAAATCCCTGTTAAGACCGTCCTCATGTGTGCGGAACTTGGCTATCAGTCTCTGTTCAGCGACACTGCGCTGTCGTGAAGGCCGCCTTGGAGAATGCTTACCCGAAGGTCAGAGGCTGAATGCCCGTGACCACTGAAGTGTTCGCCAACAGGAAGGGAACAGTCTTGCCTGGTGACTGTCGAGTGATGTTCATTCATCCGTTGTCGTAGCGTCTGCATGGTCTCCCCAATGTACCATGCTTCGGGACATCCTTTCTTGCAACGTATCAGGTAGCTAATGTTGGCCGAGTTGCAAGAGTATTTACCATGTACCTGGTGGATGGTATTCTCACGTGTGATGATGGTATCCATGTCGATGATCCTGCCACAGCAACCTCTGCAAGACATGCGGATCATGCTTACCTTTGGGTAAGCATTCTCCAAGGCGGCCTTCACGACACACGACAGCGCAGAGTCGCTGAACAGAGACTGATAGCCAAGTTCCGCACACATGAGGACGGTCTCAACAGGGATCTTGGGTTCATGTCGCACTATCTGTAACCCCCGTGACTTGCCTGGGTTTGCAAAACCTCACTTACTGCACTGTCTGGAGACAATACACATCTCTTTAAACTGTGATCAGTGCTCCTTCCACTCACATTATCAGCCACTTCAGGTCTTGAACAGCAGGTTAGGTGTAAGGATTCACATTCTAATCAGTAATCTCTAAACTGTCTGTGCTTTATATGCTGTGTCTGAGGCCAGAACTCTCCATTCCTCTCCAATCTTTTGAGTATATTATCAAATAAATAGATTGGACTAAAACCTGGTGTTGTCAGATGTTTTACTGTGTTAAAGAATCTACCACAGACATTCCTCCTATATCTCCCACCACGAACCTCGTAACAGCTATATCCACCCGAGGAAATAGTCTCTGCACGTCCACTCTATCTATCCCCCTCATCATCTTATAAACCTCAATTAAGTCACCTCTTATCCTCCTCCGCTCTAAAGAGAAAAGCCCCAACTCCCTCAACCTTTCCTCATAAGACCCAGCCTCCATATCAGGCAGTACCCTGGTAAATCTCCTCTGCACTCTCTCCAATGCTGCCACATCCTTCTCACAGTGAGGTGACCAGAACTGCACACAATATTCCAAATGTGGCCACACAAACGTCCGGAATAGTTGCAGCATAACCCCACGGCTCTTAAACTCAAATCCCCTGTTAATAAATGCTAACACACTGTAAACCTTCTTCACGGCTCTATTCACTTGGATATGAACCCCAAGATCTCTCTGTTCCTCCACATTCCTCAGAACTGTGCCGTTGACCCTGTAATCCGCATTCAAGTTTGCCCTACCGAAATGAATCACCTCGCACTTATCAGGGTTAAACTCCATCTGCCACTTCTCGGCCCAGCTCTGCATCCTATCAATGTCTCTTTGCAGCCTACAAGAGCCCTCCACCTCATCCACTACTCCACCAATCTTGGTATCATCAGCAAATTTACTGACCCACCCTTCAGCCCTCTTTTCCAAGTCGTTGATAAAAATCACAAATAGCACAGGTTAAATCCAGTTAAAAAGATACACATAGTCTGAAATAATATAAGAGCACAGTTATTTGTAGACTAATCCAATCAGTAGCATTTTGTTTCAGTTGTGACTTTTGTGCTTAAACTTTCTGAGCCATGTTTCCAGCCTGCAGAATGGCCAGGACATTCTCTGCCCACTAACAGCAGTGACATGGTAACTGCTGCTCCTAGCAACCTTTACGGAACATCCCTGAGAATGCTAGGCTTAGTGTTGTTTTCTGCTTGTTCATCATTGTTTTATGCACTACAGAGCTGTGAATGACCATACTGAAGCTGTGAGCAGTGAAAAATGTTTGACAAACGTCCTAGAATCTGCAGATCCACTGGTAATTCCTGGAACTCCAATTCAGTTTGATCTGTTTACAACAAGAGAAGATTGTGATCAGGATAAGTCTGTCAGCAGGTTTGTGTATTCAACATCAATAAATTCAAGCCAGCTTCTGAATCTTAGTAACTAGATCTGTGTACTATGTACAAATGTGAAGTAATGCATTTTGGAAGGTCTAATACAGATAGGAAATACAGTGTAAATGGCAGATCCCTTAAGAATATTGATAGGCAAAGGAATCTGGGATAACAGGTACACAGGTCACTGAAAGTGGCAATGCCAGTGGAGAAGGTAGTCAAGAAAGCATAAGGCATGCTTGCCTTTATTGGCTAGGACACTGAATTTAAAAATTGGCAAGTCATGTTGCAGTTTTAGTGAGCCTTAGTTAGGCCACACTTAGAATATAGAACATAGAACACTACAGCACAAACAGGCCCTTCGACCCACGAGTTGCGCCTACCAACACCTACCAACCTACAGACCTATCTATAACCCTCAATCTCATTAAACCCCATATACTCATCCAGAAGTCTTTTAAAAGACCCCAGCGAGTTCGCCTCCACCACCACTGACGGCAGCCGATTCCATTCACTCACCACCCTCTGAGTGAAAAACTTACCCCTAAGGGCCTCATTTAGAGTATTGTGTGCAGTTCTGGTCGCCTCACTATAGGAAAGATGTAGAAGCTATTGAGAGGGTACAGAGGAGATTTACAAGGATGTTGTCTGGACTGGGAGGCATGCCTTATGAAGTTAGGTTGAGGAAGCTGGGACTCTTTTCCCTGGAGAGACGAAGGTTGAGAGGCGACCTGATAGAAGTTTACAAAATGTTGAGAGCAATAGATAGGGTGGACTCTCAGAGGCTATTTCCCCGGGTTGAAATGGTTGCTACGAGAGGACACAGATTTAAGGTACAGGGAGGGAAGTTCAGAAGTGATGTTAGGGGTAAGTTTTTCACTGAGGGTGGTGAGTAAATGGAATCGGCTGCCGTCAGTGGTTGTGGAGGCGAACTCGCTGGGGTCTTTTAAAAGACTTCTGGATGAGTATATGGGGGTTTAATGAGATTGAGGGTTATAGATAGGTCTGTAGGTTGGTAGGTGTTGATGTGATCGGCGCAACTCGTGGGCCGAAGGGCCTGTTTGTGCTGTAGTGTTCTATGTTCTATCACCTCTGAACCTCCCTCCCTGTACCTTAAATCTGTGTCCTCTCGTAGCAACCATTTCAACCCAGGGAAATAGCCTCTGAGAGTCCACCCTATCTATTCCTCTCAACATTTTGTATAACTTCTATCAGGTCGCCTCTCAACCTTCGTCTCTCCACGGAAAAGAGTCCCAGCTTCCTCAACCTAACTTCATAAGGCATGCCTCCCAGTCCAGGCAACATCCTTGTAAATCTCCTCTGTACCCTCTCAATAGCTTCTACATCTTTCCTATAGTGAGGCGACCAGTACTGCGTACAATACTCTAAATGAGGCCTGACAAGGGTCTTATAAAGTTGCAGCATTACCTCCCGACTCCTAAACTCAATCCCTTGATTAATGTAGGCCAGTACACCATACACCTTCTTGACCACCTCCTCCACCTGCGAGGTCGATTTAAGAGTCCTGTGGACCCGGACCCCTAGATCCTTCTGCTCTTCAACACTACTCAGACTTCTGCCATTGATAGTGTACTCGTTCATCCCGTTGGTTCTGCCAAAATGGACGACTACGCATTTATCCGCATTGAAGTCCATCTGCCACTTCTCCGCCCAGTCCTGCATCCTATCTATGTCCTGCTGCAACTTTTGCCATCCTTCCAGACCATCCACAACACCACCGACCTTAGTGTCATCAGCGAACTTACTTACCCATCCCTCCACTTCCTCATCCAGGTCATTTATGAAAATGACAAACAACAAGGGTCCCAGAACAGATCCTTGAGGCACTCCGCTGGTGACTGACCTCCATTCAGAAAAAGCCCCATCCACAACCACTCTCTGCCTTCTGCAGGCAAGCCAGTTCTGGATCCACAAGGCCAAAGGCCCTTGGATCCCATGCCCTCTCACCTTCTCAAGAAGTCTTGCATGGGGGACCTTATCAAACACCTTGCTGAAGTCCATGTACACTACATCCACGGCACTTCCTTCGTCAATGTGTTCAGTCACATTATCGAAGAACTCAACTAGGCTTGTAAGGCACGACCTGCCCTTGACAAATCCATGCTGACTATTCCTGATCATGTCAAACCTCTCCAAATGTTCGTAAATCTTGTCCCTCAGAAGCCTCTCCATCAGCTTACCAACCACTGAGGTCAGACTCACCGGTCGGTAATTTCCCGGGCTATCTCTGTTCAATATAGTGTTCAGTTCTGGTCACCACACTACCAGAAGGATGTGGAGGCTTTGGAGTGGGTACAGAAAAGATTTACAGGATGTTGCCTGGTATAGAGGGCATTAGCTATGAGGAGAGGTTGGAGAAACTTGGTTTGTTCTCACTGGATCGATGGAGGTTGAGGGGCGACCTGACAGAAGTCTACCAGATTATAAGGGACATTGACAGAGTGGATAGCCAGAAGTTTTTTCCCAGTGTGGAAAGTATCCCAGTTATTAGATGGGATAAGTTTAAGGTGCCGGGCAATGTTTAAAGGAGATGTACGAGGCAAGTTTTTTTCACACAGAGGGCGTTGGATGCCTGGAACTTGCTGCCAGGGGCAATAGTGGAAGCAGATACGATAATGACTTTTAAGAGGCATCTTGACAAATAAATGAATAGAATGGGAATGGAGGGATACGATTCCGGAAGAGTAGGGGGTTTTAGTTCAGTCGGGCAGCTTGGAGGGCCAAAGGCCTGTTCCTGTGCTGTAATTTTTTTTGTTCTTTGTTCTTGCTCTTTGTACCTTAATCAGGTCAATATCTTTCAGACGCGCAAACCCATTCGGAGAATCAGACCATGACGAAGCTGACACTTCAGAGGGTAAGAAACCTTTTAGCTGAAAGAGGAATTGTTATTTGTATCAGAAAATAATTTTGTAAAAGCTCTTTTAAAATACGTAAAGAGGATAATGAAGGAAAGAGTGGACCAATTAACAATCAGAAAGGTAATCTGGTGTAATGGGTGTTTCCTGATGAACATCTTACACTTGTTTTCATTAAAAACTCAATGGGCCGAATGACCTAATTCTGCTTTTATATCTAAAACAGACAATGCAGTTAAGGAAGGATAAGATTGGATTTCCATTATGAGAGAGGAAATGTTTAGCTTCCTTAAAGTGGAGAACCCCCCAGATGAAATGTATCCCAGACTGCTAAAGAGAGCAAGGGAGGAAATAGTGGAAGCTCTGACCATCATTTTCCAATCCTGGTGCTCCAGTGTGGTTCCAGAGAACTTCTAATTTTGTATCATTGTTAAAAAAGGATGGAAAGGATCACTTGAGTAATTACAAGCCAGTTGGTGTTACCTCAGCGAGAGTGGTAGATTCTCATTTAGAGAGGCCAGCATGGATTTATTAAGGAAGGTCTTAACTGACTAACTCAATAGAATAATTGTGCAGATAACAAGGGTAACATGTTTGTAGCAAGCTTTTAACCAGGTTCTATAATGACAAACTGATCAGAAAATTGAAAACTGAGTTCCAAGGAAAAGTAGCAAGATCGATTCATCATCGGCTCAATGACAGGAAGCCTGTGATAATGGTTGATATGTTTTTGTGGCTGGAAGTGGGATTTTAAGAACAAAAACAGCCTGGGAAACAGGCCCTTCGGCCCAACGAGCTCGCGCTGCCATTTTAACATTACCAGTCCCCCCCTCCATCCATGACCCTTATCTATTGTGTTATGGCCATCCACATTGAGGGAAACTAATTTAGGGACAATTTATTCCTGCCAATCAGCCTAATAGCACATCTTTGGGGTATGGGAGGAAACCGGAGCACCCAAAGAAAACCCATGCAAGCACGAGGAGAATGTGCAAACTCCCACAGACACCGGCCCAAATCCATGTGTCTGCACAGCAAACAGTGATAGTCACTGAGCTGTCGTGTTGTCCAGCATCTGGTCCAGTTTAGGCACACACTAACGACATGAAGCACTAGGCCAATCTCGAACAACCAAGAGCAGCCCAAGTACGACCCATCGCGTGTATGTCCCTCGTTGGACAACAAGGCGGACTGACTTAAAACCTGTGAATGAAGAGAAAAAACATTATTATCATACCATATCCTTTTACATTACCAGGGACGTCCCAATGCTAATGACCCTTATTTAAAACAATCTCCTATATCCACCCATCTCCAACGCACTCATGTGCCTGTCTTACTCTTGAACAACTCTAGCGTGCTTGCCTCCACCACCTTACTTGGCAGAGCATTCCATACCCCCACTACCCTCTGTGTGAAAAACCTCCCTCTAATATCTGTGTTATACCTCTCCCCCTTCACCTTAAGCCCGTGGCCCCTCGTACTGTGTGTCTCTATCATAGGAAATAGCTTACCTCTGTTTATTCTATCTATACCCTTCATAATCTTATATACCTCTATTAGATCCCCCCCTCAGTCACCGTCTTTCAAGGGAAAACAGCCCCAATTTGTTCAATCTTTTCTCATAATCCAGTCCTTCCATATATTTTGTTCCTACATCAAGGCATACACTTAAATGTAGAGGGTCACATTTGAGATGTTTGCAAGTGGTTGATAGTGAGGAAAAACGCTGTCGGAAGGCATCGATGGATTGGGCAACTGGACATTAAATGTGGCAGATGGACTTCAATCTGGGGAAGTATGAGGAGAAACATGGCAGGGGAAGCTTCCAACTGCTCAACTTGTCTGTGCCCCTCATAATTTTATAACTTCTACAGGCCTCAGTCTCAATCTTTCCAGGGAGAACCAATCCCAGATTATTCAATCTCTCATAGCTCATATCCTCACCAAGGCAACATCCTGGTAAACCTTTTCTGTATTCTCTCCAACACTTCCATGTCCTTCTGGTAATGTGGCGACCAAAATTGGACATAGTGGCCGGGATTTTACGCCCTCGCTTGGGAGAGATTCGTAAAATCCCGCCCAAGGCCAACAGAGAATTTTGTTCTGCGAGCCTGGGCGGGCGTGCCGGTAAAATCCCAGCCAGTATTCCAAATGTGGCCTAAGCAGTGTGTTATATAATTGTAACATAACTTGGCAATTTTTATACTCAGTGCCCCGGCTGATGAAGGCAAGCACGCCATATCCTTTCTTCATCACCTTTTCCAGCTGTACTGCCACTTTTAAGGTTCATGTAATCATAGAATCCCTACAGTGTAGAAACAGGCCATTTGGCCCATCGAATCTGCACCGACCACAATCCCACCCAGGCCCTATCCCCATAACCCTAACTAGTCACGTTGACGCTAAGGGGCAATTTAGCATCGCCAATCAATTTTAGCTATGAGAAATGGTTTTCTTTGGAATGGGGAGACTAAGGAGAGATTTATTTGAGGTATATAAAATTATGATGTGCCTAAATAAAGTAGATAAGCCCAGTTATTCTGCTATTAGAGAGGTTTTTTAAAAAATGGTATAGATTCAGTGTAACTGGTAAAAGCGTTAGAAGAAAATTGTGGATTGTTTCCTTTCACCTGAAGGGTGGGTGGTTCTGCAATTGAGGCAGGACCTTCACAGTATTTTTAAAACATGTGAGTAAGAGTTTAGAGGAGTTATAACCTACAGGACTACAGACTAAGTGCCAGAAAATTCTGAGATTTAATTGTATTAACATCCCATTTCTAAACTGTTGCAGTCCAATCCCATAAGGAATCATTAATCCACATCATAAAGATGCCTGAAAACTTTCATGTTATTACACCACTAAAAAATATTGGACCTACTTTTAGTTAAAGGCAATTTATTTTCAGCACAACAGATCTCACTAAAAATATCACACCCATTTAGACCATAGATATCATAAAATCCCAACAGTGCGGAAGGAGGCCATTTGGCCCATCGAGTCTGCACCAACTCTCTGAACTGCACATATTTACCTCGCTAATCCCCTAGCTAACGTATCTTGAGACACTTATGGGCAGTTTGGAACAAAGAACAAAGAAAATTACAGCACAGGAACAGGCCCTTTGTCCTCTGTGCCTGCACCAACCATGCGGCTTGACTGAACTAAAACCCCTTGCTCTTCTGAAGATCATATCCCTCTGTTCCCATTCTATCCATGTATTGTCAAGATGCCCCTTAAAAATCAGTATCGTATCTGCTTCCACTATCTCCCCTGACAGTAAGTTCCAGGCACCACCACCCTCTGTGTAAAAAAAAAACTTGCCTCGTACATCTCCTTTAAACCCCTAGCAATTGACTGTCCCATCCTGGGGAAAAGGTTCTGACAATTCACTCTATCCATGCCCCTAATAGTTTGTAGACTTTTATCAGGTCGCCCTTCAACCTCCGTCGTTCCAGTAAGAACAAACCAAGGTTCTCCAACCTCTCCTCATAGCTAATGCTTCCAAAACAGGCAACATTCTGGTAAATCTCTCCAAAGTCTGCACATCCTTCTGGTAATGTGGCTATCAGAATTGAACACTGTATTCCAAGTGCGACCTAACTGAGGTTCTATAAACTCAATACCCCGGCCGATGAAAGCAAGTATACCATATGCCTTCTTGACTACCTTCTCCACCTGCTTTGCCACTTTCAGTGATCTGTGTGTCTGTACACCCAGATCCCTCTTCGTACCAGTACTCTTAAGGGTTTTGCCGTTTACTGCATATTTCTTATCTGTATTAGACCTTCCAAAATGCATTATCTCACATTTGTCCGAATTAAACTCCATCTTGTTTAAGAAGGGTGCCAGGCAAAAGGCGGGGAATTATAGGCCGGTTAGTTTAACGTCTGTGGTAGGTAAAATGTTAGAATCCGTCATTAAGGAGGAAATAGCGAGGCATCTTGAGGGGAATTGCTTGATAGGGCGGACGCAACACGGTTTCATTAAAGGGAAGTCGTGTCTGACAAATTTACTGGAGTTCTATGAGGATGTGTCTAGGGCAGTGGATAGAGGAGAGCCGGTGGATGTGGTCTTTCTGGATTTTCAGAAGGCGTTTGACAAGGTACCTCACAAGAGGTTATTGCAGAAGGTCAGGGGACATGGAGTTGGGGGTAGGGTGTTAGCGTGGATAGAGGATTGGTTGTCAAATAGGAGACAGAGAGTGGGCGTCAATGGGTGCTATTCGGATTGGCGGTTGGTGACTAGTGGGGTGCCCCAGGGGTCGGTGCTGGGGCCTCAGCTATTTACCATTTATATAGATGATCTGGAGGAGGGAACCGAGTGCAGGGTGTCGAAATTTGCTGATGACACCAAGATTGGGGGAAAGGCAAATTGTGCGGAGGGTGTGGAGAGTCTGCAGACGGATCTAGATAGGCTGGACGAATGGGCCAGGAAATGGCAAATGGAATTTAATGTTGGCAAGTGTGAGGTGGTCCACTTTGGTAGGAGGAATGGTAGGAAGGACTATTACTTACGTGGCGAAAAACTGCAGCAGGCGACGGTGCAGAGGGACCTTGGGGTCCTTGTGCATGAGTCGCAAAAACCCAGCTTGCAGGTGCAGCAAGTGGTCAGGAAGGCGAATGGGATGCTGGCCTTCATAGCGAGGGGGATTGAATATAAAAGTAGGGAGGTCTTGCTGCAACTGTATAGGGCATTGGTGAGGCCGCAGCTGGAGTATTGTGTGCAGTTTTGGGCGCCGCACCTGCGCAAGGATATTTTGGCCCTGGAGGGAGTGCAGAGGAGGTTTACTAGGCTGATACCAGAGTTGAGGGGATTGAGCTATGAGGAGAGGCTGAATAAACTAGGCTTGTACTCGTTAGAGTTTAGAAGAATGAGGGGAGATCTCATTGAGACGTATAAGATGATGAATGGGATGGATAGGATAGAGGTGGAGAGACTCTTCCTGCTCAAAAATGACAGTAGGACTAGGGGGCACAGCCTCAAGATAAAGGGGAGGCGGTTTAGAACAGAGTTGAGGAGGAACTTCTTCACTCAAAGGGTGGTGAATCTCTGGAATTCTCTGCCCGTTGAAGTGGTGGAGGCTGCCTCGCTAAATATTTTTAAGAAGCGGGTTGATGGGTTTTTGATAAGAGAAGGGATTAAGGGTTATGGGGAGAGGGCGGGAAGGTGGAACTGAGCCACGACAGATCAGCCATGATCTTATTGAATGGCGGGGCAGGCTCGAAGGGCTAGATGGCCTACTCCTGCTCCTATTTCTTATGTTCTTATCTGTATCTCCCCACCCAAGCCTCCAACTGAACTAAATCCTGCTGTATCCTCTGATGGTCCTCATCGCTATCCGCAAATCCACCAACCTTTGTATCATCCGCAAACTTGCTGATCAAACCAGTTAACACGTTTCTTCAAATCATTTATATGTATATAGCATATATTACAAACAGCAAAGGTCCCAGCACTGATCCCTGAGGAACACTGAGGATCCCTGAGGAGTATAGATACGCAGAGAGACCTGGGGGTGCAAGTGCACAAGTCCCTGAAGATGTCGGTGCAGGTGCAGAATGTGATGAGGAAAGCGTATGGTATGTTAGCCTTCATTGGAAGGGGTATAGAATATAAGAGTGGAGTCTGATGTTGCAGTTGTATAGAATGTTGGTCAGGCCTCACTTGGAGTACTGCGTCCAGTTCTGGTTGCCGTACTACCGGAAGGATGTAGAGATCCTGGAGAGAGTGCAGAGGAGATTTACCAGGATGCTGCCTGGTATGGAAGGGCTGTCTTACGAGGAAAGATTGAACGAACTTGGGCTGTTTTCCCTTGAGAGACGTCGGCTGAGGAGGGAGCTAATAGAGGTTTATAAGATTATGAAGGGGATAGATAGAGTAAATGGTGGTAAGCTTTTTCCGCTATTAGAAATGGATAGAACGAGGGGTCACGGGCTTAGGGTGAGGGGGGCTAGGTATAAGACAAATATTAGAGGGCAGTTTTTCACGCAAAGGGTAGTGGGGGTGTGGAATGCACTGCCGAGTAAGGTGGTGGAAGCAGGCACGCTAGGGTTGTTTAAGAGTCATTTAGACAGCCACATGAGCGGTCTACATATAGGGGGATATAGCAGGCCTTACTAAACATTGTAGGCTTGGGATTCCATTTTTGCCTCAGGGATGTTACAGTCTTTGCCTGTTTAATAATGAATTTTTTGTCTCCACAGGCATTTAAGTCCACCTTGTTAACCAGCAAGGGGCATGCATGCGGCAGGTTGTAGTGGGCTGCTCTTGGATGTTGCTTCAGGAGTTGCCTATTGCTTCATGTCGTTAGTGTGCTTAAACTGGACCATCTCAAGGGCAACATGACAGCTCAGAGACTATCTCTGTTGCTGTGTGGACACATGGATTTGGGCCTGTGTCTGTGGGAGTTTGCGCGTTCTCCCCGTGGTTGCGTGGGTTTCCTCCGGGTGCTCCGGTTTCCTCCCACATCCCAAAGATGTGCTTTTAGGCTGATTGATTGGGTAACAAATTGTCCCTATATTGGACCTCCCTGATCCTCGCACATTAGGCGTAGACTAAAATCATGAATAGGTCACTGAGACAATGGGACGGCAGCGCGGGCTCGTTGGGCCGATGGGCCTGTTTCCCGTGCTGTGTTGTTCTTTCTTTCTTTCTTTCTAACACCACTTGTCACAGCCCTCCATTCGGAAACACACTCTTCCACTGTTACCCCTTTGTCTTCTTTGACCGAGCCAGTTCTGTATCCACCTTGTCAGCTCATCTCTGATCCCATGCGACTTCACCTTCTGCGTCAGTCTGCCATGAGGCACCTTGTCAAAGGCTTTACTGAAGACCATGTAGACAACACCCACTGCCCTACCCTCATCAATCATCTTCATCACTTCCTCAAAAAACTTGATCAAGTTCGGGAGACATGACCTCTCCTTCACAAAACCATGTTGATCCTCGCTAATGCATCCGCTTATTTCTAAGTGGGAGTAAATCCTGTTTCAAAGAATCCTCTCCAATAATTTCCCTACCACTGATTATAAGGCTCACCGGCCTGTAATTACCTTGAAGATTCTTGCTACCCTTCTTAAACAAAGGAACAACATTGGCTATTCTCCAATCCTCTGGGATCACCCCTGTAAGAAGTCTCACAACATCAAGTCCAACAGGTTTATTTGGTAGCAAACACCACTAGCTTTCGGAGTTCTTCTTCGTCAGTTCTGATCACAGACAGAGCATATAAAGGCACACACTCAGTTTACAGAATACTGACTAAAATGTGAGCTTTTACAGCGAATCAATTCTTTATTCTCATATTTATTGACAATTACCAAAGTTTCCTGATCTTAAGGATTCTGCTTCTAGTCTATTCTAAACTGTTCTGTGGCCTTTATTTCATTGTCTAGTCTGTTCAACTACTTTCAATTTTATATCTGTCCAAAGTATTCCATTTCCCTGGTATCTGATCATTTTATGACACAAACATAAGAACATAAGAAATAGGAGCAGGAGTAGGCCATCTGGCCCTTCGAGCCTGCCCCGCCATTCAATAAGATCATGGCTGACCTGAAGTGGATCAGTTCCACTTTCCCGCTTTCTCTCCATAACCCTTAATTCCCCTGTCTATCAGAACCTATCTACCCGTGACTTAAATATATTTAGTGAGGTAGCCTCCATCACTTCAACAGGCAGAGAATTCCAGAGACTCACCACTCTTTGAGTGAAGAAGTTCCTCCTCAACTCTGATCTAAACTGCCCCCCCTCCCCCCCCCCTTATCTTGAGGCTGTGCCCTCTAATCCTGCTATCCTTTCTAAACAGGAAGAATCTCTCTACCTCTACCCTATCCATCCCCTTCATTATCTTATACATCTCTATAAGATCCCCCCTCATCCTTCTAAAGTCCCAACGAGCACAGACCCAGTCTATTTAGTCTCCCTTCATAGGCCAACCCCCTCATCTCTGGTATCAGCCTAGTGAACCTCCTCTGCACTCCCTCTAAGGCCAATATATCCTTCTGCAAGTGCGGCAACCAAAATTGCACACAGTACTCCAGCTGCGGCCTCACCAGTGCCCTGTACAGTTGCAGCAAGACCTCTCTACTTTTATATTCTATCCCCCTCGCTATAAAGGCCAACGTTCCATTTGCCGCCTTAATCACCTGCTGCTCCTGCAGAATGGGTTTTTGCGACTCGTGCACAAGGACCCCCAGGGAAGTGACAAGAGTCATTTCCAAACCTACTATCAGTATTTACACTTTCTTACTGCACTCCTTCACTCCATTCTACTAATTCATAAACTCTACTTCTTGGCCATGAACGTTTATCTAATATTTAATCCATGTTTCACAGTTGTACATCCCTTCATTCTTAGACTCCTCTGGAGTGTACACTCTGAACAGTTGTCTTTTGGGTGTGCTGGGTCTGTCTGTGTATCATAATCACTCACATTTCACTAAACAACCCTTGACCTACAGCACTCTGTTCATCAGGGCCTCCAGCCACCTCTCTTTTTAAAGTGCTTATTTACTTCTATCGGCTGCTTAAAGTCTGAAATTTTGTATAAAATTGTGAGGAATGCACCTTGATAATTTGATTGCAATGTTTGATAGGTACTGTCTTGCCATCCTGATCTATTATTTTACCAGGGCCTTACTTTGTAACCTTACTTTTCATTGTATGCTGAATCTCCTGAACTAAACTCTGTCTCAGATGGCCATTGTAAAAAGTCTGACAACACCAGGTTTTAGTCCAACCTATTTATTTGATAATATACTTACAAGCTTTCGGGGTTAGCCCCTTCGTCAGGTTCGTGGCTAACCCCGAAAGCTTGTAAGTATATTATCAAATAAATAGGTTGGACTAAAACCTGGTGTTGTCAGACTTTTTACTGTGTTTACGCCAGTCCAACGCCGGCATACCCACATCAGATGGCCATATACAATGTTTCCAGCACTGTCTGAATTTTCTCTGAGACCTCAACTTTGAAAGCCAGCCTTCCCAGTTATAAAACATTCAGATGAGAAGAAGTAATGGAAATAATTGTAAGACCTCTAGTGCGGGAAGGTAATCACAGAGCACAGAAAGCAATTTGGGATTATTCCCATATTTTAATACTTTTTTCATGGGATATGGGCATCCAAGGATGACGTGGTTGCACAGTGGGTAGCACTGCTACCTGACAGGAGCAGCGACCTGGCTTCAATTCCAGCTTCAGGTGACTTTGTAGAGTTTGCATGTTCTTCCTGTGTTTGCATGGATTTCCTCCAGCTGATCTGGTTTCCTCCCACAGTCCAATAATAAGCGAGTTAGGTGGATTGGCCATGTTAAATTACCATTAGTGTCCCAAGATGTGCAGATTAAGTGGATTAGCCATGGTAAATGCATGGGGTTTTGGGGATAGAGCAGGGGATGGTCCTAGATGAGAAGTTCTTTCGGATAATTGGTGCAGACTTAGGGATTCTGTGGTATGTCAATGTCAACATTTGTTGTCCATCCTAATTGCACTTCAGAAGGTGGTTGTGAGCTGCTTTCTTGGACTACTGCAGTCCCTGTGATTTTGTACACTCAGTGTTGTTAGGGCAGGAGTTCCAGGATTTTGACCCAATGGCAATATATTTCCAAGTCAGGATAGTAAGTGACTTGGAGGGGAACCTCCAAGTGGTGGCCTTGCCAGGTATCTGCTGCTCTTGCCCTCCTAGTCGGTGGAGGTCTCAGGTTTGCATGGTGCTGCTCTGGGAGCCTTGGCGAGTCAATGGGTCCCTGTGTATGAATGTATGTTGCTTTTAACTAGCATAAAAGAGCCACATTATGTGTTTGACTGTGCAGGGACCCATTCTCTGTAAGCAAAAGGAATATGTCCAAACTTAGCTGTTACAATGTATTATCTGGGAGCTTATGAGCCTTTACTTTACCCATGGCAACCCTTCAGCCAATCATTGGGGCCAATGGTGGCGCAATGACAGTATCACTGGATAGCAATCCTGAGACCCATGCTAATGCTGTAATGGGTTCAAATCCCACCACAGTAGCTGCTGGAATTGAAAGCTAGTCTCAGTGACCAGCTAACTCTCGTTGATTGCTGTAAAAACCATTCTGACTCATTAATGTCCTTTAGGGAAGGAAATGTGCTGCCTTTACCTGGTCTGACCTACATGTTACTCCAGATTCACAGCAATGTGATTGACTCTTAATTGCTGTCTGAAATGTCCTAGCAA
Source organism: Prionace glauca (assembly GCA_037974335.1). Taxonomy (NCBI): domain Eukaryota; kingdom Metazoa; phylum Chordata; class Chondrichthyes; order Carcharhiniformes; family Carcharhinidae; genus Prionace; species Prionace glauca. The sequence goes on from CM075739.1 coordinate 455,875, forward strand.
GCCACTCAAATCAGTGGTAGTAAGGGATGCCCAATTAAATACTGGCCTTGCCAGCAATGCCCACGTCCCAAGAAAGAATAAAAAGGAAAAGAAGTTAGTGTTGACTTGCCAACCCTTTTCTCATGTAGCATAAATTGATGAGAGAGTTTGAAATTTGGCCTTCTTGCATTTGTCAAGGTGAGTATAGGAAGCAAAGCTTCAACAACATTCAGCTTGTGTACCACCAAGTGACGACAAATCTCTCTCTTTTTAAACAAAATCTGAAATAGCTTAGGACCTTTAATTAAGGCAGATATGGTTCTATATTCTTATAATTTACACTGATAATTGTCTTGCATCCCTTTATATTGCTCTGATAGGACTCTGTATCCTTTTAGCTAACTCTGAGCCAATCCCGTATCCCTTTGACTAACACTGATCCTAATGTGATTGTATATTTTTCAATTGAGGATACAAGGTCATTTGCATACATTGGCATACAATGTATTAATTTCTGCAGATTAAATTACAAAGAACAACACAGCACGGGAAACAGGCCCTTCGGCCCAAGGAGCCCGCGCCGCCATTTTAACATTGTGAGTTCCCTCTTCCACCCGTGACCCTTGTCTACACTTATGGCCTCCACATTGGAAACCAGATTGAGGGGAGACTAATTTAAGGACAATTTGTTAACACCAATCAGCCTAACAGCACATCTTTGAGGTGTGGGAGGAAACCAGAGCACCAACAGAAAACGCACGCAAGCACGGGGAGAATGCGCAAACTCCCACAGACACCGGCCCAAATCCATGTGTCTGCACAGCAAACAGTGATAGTCACTGAGCTGTCGTGCTGCCCAGCATCTGGTCTCGTTTAAGCGTACACTAACGACATGAAGCACTGGGCAACTCTCGAAATGTCCAAGAGCAGCCCTCGCACGACCCACCGCGTAAATGCCCCTTGTTGGCCAACAAGGTGAACTGAAGCACCTGTGGATTAGAACATAGAACATTACAGCGCAGAACAGGCCCTTCGGCCCACGATGTTGCGCCGACCAGTTACAAAAACAATGACCCACTCACCTAAACCAATCCCTTTTCATCCATAAACCTATCCACGGATCTCTTAAACGCCCCCAAACTAGGCGCATTTACAACCTCAGCAGGCAGGGCATTCCAATCCCTCACCACCCTCTGGGTAAAGAACCTACCCCTGACATCAGTCCTATAACTACCACCCCTTAATTTATAGCCATGCCCCCTCGTGCTAGATTTCTCCATCTGAGGGAAAAGGCTATTACTATCCACCATATCTAAACCTCTAATCATCTTATATGTTTCAATGAGGTCCCCTCTTAGCCGCCTTCTTTCCAGCGAAAACAACCCAAATCCTTCAGCCTCTCCTCATAGGACCTCCCCTCCATACCAGGCAACATCCTGGTAAACCTCCTCTGCACCTTCTCCAAAGCCTCCACATCCTTCCTGTAATGTGGGGACCAGAACTACACACAGTACTCCAAGTGCGGCCGCAAAAAGCAAAAAAACATTCTGCACTTGCCTGCTAACCGGTCCATTCCTTTCTAAAGTCCTTCAATTTTTATGTTAGATGCAAATTCTGAGATTAATTCTCTATGAATACCAGAGGTGAGCCCAGCACTGACCATCTGAGTGCATTATTGCCAACTTTCGTCCTTTCAAAGAACAAAGAACAATCCAGCACGGGAAACAGGCCCTTCGGCCCAACGAGCCCGCGCTGCCACATCACCCTGCACCTATTCTACCCTGCATGGCTACGAATGGAACCCTACTCAGTCAGATTCAGGGAAGAAATAGTGTCAATTTGGTAAAAACCGATTAGCCTGAGAGCACATCTTTGGGGTGTGGGAGGAAACTGGAGCACCCGGAGGAAACCCACGCAACCACAGGGAGAATGTGCAAACTCCCACAGACACAGGCCCAAATCCATGTGCCTGCACATCTAGCAGTGCTAGTCACTGAACTGTTGCGGCGCCCATCTACCGGTCCAGGATCAAGCACACACACCGACACGAAGTTCTAGGCCACTCCCGGAACTTCCAAGAGCAGCCCAGGCACGACCCGCCGTGTGAATGCCCCTCGTTTGACACGAGGTGGACCTCCACCTGTGGAATAAAGACAAAAATATTAATCTTACAGCCTGCCTTTCCGGTGTCTCCCGAGGTTTAACCCTATTTAATATCCCCTACCATATCCCTCCATTCTCCATCCCTCCATCCCTCCTTTCACACTCATTTTTCCCAACACGTTTCCTGTTAGCTAGTTTTCCATCCATATTTAATTTTCTCCTATATCATTCACCTCAATTTACAACCAGGACATCTTATCAGCGTTTTGAAGATTGTTGGATATTCCATCTACTGCATTCCCTTTCTCTACCCAAACTATCATTTCTTCAAATCACTGCTTCTTTTCTCAAAGATCTTGCACTGACCTGCTGGCTAATCCTTAATCATCTTATAAATGTTCAGGGCATTTTTCTAGAATTACAGATTCTAATCATTTGCTTGCTCAAAGGTATCCAGCAAAACAATTTATATAATTCAAGAGGATTGGAAATTGCTGACAGAACCTCTGCAGTTTCCTCCCTGATGTTCTCATTATCCTTCAACGATAACAAGAAAACATGGTCAGACGCACAGTGACATCACAGCAAAGAATATTTCGGAGTGGCTACAAACTTACTTGAAAATGTAGATTTTGAGGAGGGGAGAGAGCTAGAAAGGGAGCAGAGTCTAAAAAGGGAATTTCCGAGCTTAGCATTTGGATAGCTAAAGACATAGAGGGTGATTTTACTGTTGCGGAGGTGATTAAGTGGGGTGTAAAGCACTTAGTGCAATTGGCGCCGGATTTCTGGCATGTTCAGCCTCTCATCGGAAATGAACGAGAGGCAGGTTATGTATGGGTGGCACGGTGGCACTGTGGTTAGCATTGTTGCCTCACAGTGCCAGGAACCTGGGTTTAATTCCCAGCTTGGGTCACTATTTATGTTGAGTTTGCACGTTTTCCCCATGCCTGCGTGCGTTTCCTCCAGGTGCTCCTCCACTATTCAAAGATGAGTGGGTTAGGTAAATTGGTCACCGTTGTTTAAGAAGGGTGCCAGGCAAAAGGCGGGGAATTATAGGCCGGTTAGTTTAACGTCTGTGGTAGGTAAAATGTTAGAATCCGTCATTAAGGAGGAAATAGCGAGGCATCTTGAGGGGAATTGCTTGATAGGGTGGACGCAACACGGTTTCATTAAAGGGAAGTCGTGTCTGACAAATTTACTGGAGTTCGATGAGGATGTGTCTAGGGCAGTGGATAGAGGAGAGCCGGTGGATGTGGTCTTTCTGGATTTTCAGAAGGCGTTTGACAAGGTACCTCACAAGAGGTTATTGCTGAAGGTCAGGGGACATGGAGTTGGGGGTAGGGTGTTAGCGTGGATAGAGGATTGGTTGTCAAATAGGAGGCAGAGAGTGGGGGTCAATGGATGCTATTCGGATTGGCGGTTGGTGACTAGTGGGGTGCCCCAGGGGTCGGTGCTGGGGCCTCAGCTATTTACCATTTATATAGATGATCTGGAGGTGGGAACCAAGTGCAGGGTGTCGAAATTTGCTGATGACACCAAGATTGGGGGAAAGGCAAATTGTGAGGAGGGTGTGGAGAGTCTGCAGAAGGATCTAGATAGGCTGGGCGAATGGGCCAGGAAATGGCAAATGGAATTTAATGTTGGCAAGTGTGAGGTGGTCCACTTTGGTAGGAGGAATGGTAGGAAGGACTATTACTTACGGGGCGAAAAACTGCAGCAGGCGACGGTGCAGAGGGACCTCGGGGTCCTTGTGCATGAGTCGCAAAAACCCAGCTTGCAGGTGCAGCAGGTGGTCAGGAAGGCGAATGGGATGCTGGCCTTCATAGCGAGGGGGATTGAATATAAAAGTAGGGAGGTCTTGCTGCAGCTGTAGAGGGCATTGGTGAGGCCGCAGCTGGAGTACTGTGTGCAGTTTTGGGCGCCGCACCTGCGCAAGGATATTTTGGCCCTGGAGGGAGTGCAGAGGAGGTTTACTAGGCTGATACCGGAGTTGAGGAGATTGAGCTATGAGGAGAGGCTGAATAAACTAGGCTTGTACTCGTTAGAGTTTAGAAGAATGAGGGGAGATCTCATTGAGACGTATAAGATGATGAATGGGATGGATAGGATAGAGATGGAGAGACTCTTCCCGCTCAAAAAAGACAGTAGGACTAGGGGGCACAGCCTCAAGGTAAAGGGGAGGCGGTTTAGAACAGAGTTGAGGAGGAACTTCTTCACTCAAAGGGTGGTGAATCTCTGGAATTCTCTGCCCGTTGAAGTGGTGGAGGCTGCCTCGCTAAATATTTTTAAGAAACGGGTTGATGGGTTTTTGATAAGAGAAGGGATTAAGGGTTATGGGGAGAGGGCGGGAAGGTGGAACTGAGCCACGACAGATCAGCCATGATCTTATTGAATGGCGGGGCAGGCTTGAAGGGCCAGATGGCCTACTCCTGCTCCTATTTCTTATGTTCTTATGTTCAAACAGGCACCATCAGAGTATGGCAACCAGGGGAATTTTACAGTAACTTCACTGCAGTGTTAATGTAAGCCTACTTGTGACGAATAAGGAAACTTTTACTTTAATGTTAAATGCTGTTTAACATCTGCATAGCAAACCCTGCACTCAATCATCTGGGCTCACCTTAATGATCTCGCCAGGAAAGATTCTCGCCTGCAATGTCTAGATATGTTGACTTGGCCTTGTCGGTGGAACTGCTTCAGGCAGCCTGCACTTGCAGGGGCCTGACATCTCTTTTTTTTGTCAGATCCCTGCTACTACTATTGCGTATGTGCAGCATTGGACATCTGCACATGCGCACTAGCTCCCTCTGCAGGGTTTTGAGCGTGTTAAGCCCCACCCACAGGCTTCGGCAGTGAGTAACAGGCTCGCTCAGAATTTTTCAGGCAGAGCGCATGGGGGGTTGGGGGGGGGGGGGGGGTCTGAAATCACACCCGAAAGCCACATCTGAAACTCCCCCAGTTTTAAGTCTGCTCAACACCTAGAAATAAAATGATAAAATCACCCTCATAGCCAACATTGGTGAGTTGAAGGGAGTGTGCATGGTATGCCAGAGTTAGAGGACACAGTAAAAAGTCTGACAACACCAGGTTTTAGTCCAACCTATTTATTTGATAATATATTATCAAATAAATAGATTGTTCTAAAACCTGGTGTTGTCAGACTTTTTACTGTGTTTACACCAGTCCAACGCCGGCATACCCACATCAGAGTTAGAGGACCACAGATTTCCCAAAAGAGTATAGGGCAGGAGAGGTTACAAAGATATGGAGGAGCAAGATCATGGAGTGATTTGACCATGAATGTGAGAATTTTGAATTTAAGTTGTTGCATATCAGGCCCACTTTTGGATGAGGTCAAGTTCACAGAAGGTGAAAGACTGTTCAGGGAACATTGGAGTAGTTGAGCATGGAGATAGCAGTCTGTTTACTTCCTGTAAATTCACAATCAGGCTTTGTCTCTATGTTTGTCATTTGTTTTTTGGAAGGTTGGAGAAGTGGTGCAGGCTCATATGTGACTGCCAGTTCAATTCACAAAGGAGCCTCACGGTTCACTCCAGTATAATTAGACATTCCTGAGAGTAAGGCACAGGTACCACTTACAAAGTAGCCTATACTGACATACCTGAGAGTATTTAAGGCTGATCTTAAACTTGTAACTGGTACACTGAAACATAGCACCCAGGGGTAAACTAGGAGGTGCCTCACTGCAAAGTTAGAATTAGATGAAAAGTTTTCCAGTTAAATTCAGGTGGAAGGTGTGCTGGTTGGAATCGGACAGTCTCCGTATTGGGTTGGAAGATTATTCCACTATTTTACTGATAGTGAACCAGCAAGGGCAGTGACACGGTTCTGAGTTCACATAGACTCTGTCTTCTGGGAGAATGAATCATATGATTGTTCAATGAAGATCACTGTTCTGAAGAGCCTACACTCAAAATGGTAACATTCTTACTAATGTCTTGCAATGTATTATACTGAGTGTCATGATCATAATTGAAGTCCTTAATTTAGATTTCTCTTTAGATGCCAACACATATGAAAATTGTGGAATGAGATTGATACTAAGCTTTGTAGCACCAATATTCAAACAAATTTAGCATTTAACTTTTTTTTTACAGGTTTGCTTCTGCACCAAGTGTTTACAGTCAGATTTTTAGGGTCCATAGAAGCCAGAACTGATCAGAGTGATGAGTTGATCTATGAGACAATGAGGCAAGTTTTGGCCGCACGTGCTATCCATAATGTCTTCCGTATGGTCGAGTTTCAGATGGTTGTCACCTCCCGGGAACTGAGGTAAATCACCTTCCAACTGCTCCTGTTATAAAGCTGTTAACAACACATTTCACTTCCCTGTCAATCCAGGACTTGTCTTTTGAATTTTAGTTTCCTTCTTTTATATCAGACTATGCACTTCGTGTAAGGATCAATAAAACATTATATTCAACTTTGATTCGAAAGATAAAGGGATTTTCAAGGCTTCAAATATCAACATGTTTATTAACATTTAAGACAGTTATATCAACAAGTACTTTTGCATCTAATATTCAGACTTTTAGGCGGGATTTTCCTCCCATTCTCGCCCCAAAGCTGGAAAATTCAACCCGAGGTTAATGGACCTTTCCATGGTCCACCCCTCCCCCGCTCCGATTCCTGTGGTGGACAGAATGGGAAAATTCGCCCCTTAATGTTTACTACATGGGTTTCTAAACATTGTGCAAATTGTGAAAGAAACAAAAAAATAGAGACTGGGCCACTGTGATAAGCATGATGCGGAGATGCTAGCATTGGACTGGGATAACACAGTAAGAAGTCTCTCAACACCAGGTTAAAGTCCAACAGGTTTATTTGGTAGTAAACTGTGTGCCTTTATATGTTCTGTTTGTGATCAGAACTCTCACTCACCTGACAAAGGGACAAACCCCAAAAACTAGTGGCGTGTACTACCAAATAAACCTGTTGGACTTTAACCTGGTGTTGTGAGACTTCCCACATTGATAAGACCATGGAATGGGGGTTGGGAACTGAGGAGGGCTTCAAAGGAGCAGGCAGCACTTGTACAACCCAGCAGTTAACAAGCTCAGCCATCCTGACAACAATGTGTCTGCGTAAAAAGAGAAAGATAGGAATGGTGCAAAGACACCATACTCGAGAAGAGTCCAAGGTAGAAGGAGAGAGATCAGGAAGAGGTCCCAGCTGAAAACAAGGAGGAACAGAAAGCAGACTCTAACTATAGAAGGACTGTGGTTGGCAGACCTTAAATAGAGAAGGCTCAGAGAAGTGCCTGGTGAGTGTCAGTGGTGGAGGGACTGAATGTTTGTGGATGTGGTGTTAATCAAGCAGCTGCTTTGTTCTGGATGATGTCGAGCTTATGTAAATGCACAAGTCTTTAAAGGTGGCAGTGCAAGTGGAGAGTGTGGTGAAGAAAGCTTATGGTATGTTAGCCTTTATAGGAAGGGGTATAGAATATAAGAGCTGGAGTCTAATGTTGCAGTTGTACAGAACGTTGGTTCGGCCGCATTTGGAGTACTGCGTTCAGTTCTGGTCGCCTTACTACCGGAAGGACGTGGAAACTCTGGAGAGAGTGCAGAGGAAGTTTACCAGGATAAGAAATAGGAGCAGGAGTAGGCCATCTGGCCCTTCGAGCCTGCCCCGCCATTCAATAAGATCATGGCTGATCTGTCGTGACTCAGCTCCACCTTCCCGCCCTCTCCCCATAACCCTTAATCCCTTCTCTTATCAAAAACCCATCAACCCGTTTCTTAAAAATATTTAGCGAGGCAGCCTCCACCACTTCAACGGGCAGAGAATTCCAGAGATTCACCACCCTTTGAGTGAAGAAGTTCCTCCTCAACTCTGTTCTAAACCGCCCCCCCTTTATCTTGAGGCTGTGCCCCCTAGTCCTACTGTCTTTTTTGAGCGGGAACAGTCTCTCCACCTCTATCCTATCCATCCCATTCATCATCTTATACGTCTCAATGAGATCTCCCCTCATTCTTCTAAACTCTAACGAGTACAAGCCTAGTTTATTCAGCCTCTCCTCATAGCTCAATCCCCTCAACTCCGGTATCAGCCGAGTAAACCTCCTCTGCACTCCCTCCAGGGCCAAAACATCCTTGCGCAGGTGCGGCGCCCAAAACTGCACACAGTACTCCAGCTGCGGCCTCACCAATGCCCTATACAGCTGCAGCAAGACCTCCCTACTTTTATATTCAATCCCCTTCGCTATGAAGGCCAGCATCCCATTCGCCTTCCTGACCACCTGCTGCACCTGCAAGCTGGGTTTTTGCGACTCATGCACAAGGACCCCGAGGTCCCTCTGCACCGTCGCCTGCTGCAGTTTTTCGCCCCGTAAGTAATAGTCCTTCCTACCATTCCTCCTACCAAAGTGGACCACCTCACACTTGCCAACATTAAATTCCATTTGCCATTTCCTGGCCCATTCGCCCAGCCTATCTAGATCCTTCTGCAGACTCTCCCCACCCTCCGCACAATTTGCCTTTCCCCCAATCTTGGTGTCATCAGCAAATTTCGACACCCTGCACTCGGTTCCCTCCTCCAGATCATCTATATAAATGGTAAATAGCTGAGGCCCCATACCAGGATGTTGCCTGGTATGGAAGGACTGGGGTATGAGGAAAGATTGAAGAAATTGGGGCTCTTTTCCCTTGAAAGACGCCAGCTGAGGGGGGATCTAATAGAGGTATATAAGATTATGAAGGATATAGATAAACAGAGGTAAGCTATTTCCTATAATAGAGTCACGTAGGACAAGGGGCCATGGACTTAAGGTGAGGGGGGAGAGGTACAACACACATTAGAGAGAGGTTTTTCACACAGGGTAGTGGGGGTATGGAATGCTCTGCCAAGTAAGGTGGTGGAGGCAAACACGCTAGAGTCCTTTAAGAGTAACTTAGACAGGCACATGACTGAGTTGGAGATGGGTGGATATAGGAGAACCTTTTAAATAAGGGTCATTAGCATTGGGGCGCCCCTAGTAATGTAAATGGGTATAGTATGATAATAATGTTTTTTTTCTCTTTTCATTCACAGGTTTTAAGTCGGTCCACCTCGTGTCCAACGAGGGGCACACACGATGGGTCGTACTGGGGCTGCTCTTGGTAGTTCGAGATTGGCCTAGTGCTTCATGTCGTTAGTGTGTGCCTAAACTGGACCAGATACTGGGCAAGACGACAGCTCAGTGACTATCACTGATTGCTGTGCAGACACATGGATTTGGGCCGGTGTCTGTGGGAGTTTGCACATTCTCCCTGTGCTTGCGTGGGTTTTCTCCGGGTGCTCCGGTTTCCTCCCACACCCCAAAGATGTGCTGTTAGGCTGATTGGCAGGAATAAATTGTCCCTAAATCAGTTTCCCTCAATGTGGATGGCCATAACACAATAGATAAGGGTCATGGGTAGAGAGGTGGACTGGTAATGTTAAAATGGCGGCGCGGGCTCGTTGGGCCGAAGGGCCTGTTTCCCGGCTGATTTTGTTCTTTGTTCTTTGCGCTTCTTGAGTGTTGGTGGAGCTGCACCCATCCAGGCGAGTGGAGAGTATTTAATCACACTCCTGACTTGTAAATGGTGAACATACTTTGTGTAGACAGCAAATGAGTTACTCTTCCCAGAATTCCCAGTGTCTGACTTGCTATTAGAACTACAGAAATGTTACAACACAGAGGCCATTCAGCCTATCATTGAACATAGAACATTACAGCGCAGAACAGGCCCTTCGGCCCACGATGTTGCACCGACCAGTTACAAAAACAATGACCCACTAATCTAAACCAATCCCTTTTCGTCCATAAACCTATCCACGGATCTCTTAAACGCCCCCAAACTAGGCGCATTTACAACCGCAGCAGGCAGGGCATTCCAATCCCTCACCACCCTCTGGGTAAAGAACCTACCCCTGACATCCGTCCTATAACTACCCCCCCTTAATTTAAAGCCATGCTCCCTCGTGCTAGCTTTCTCCATCCGAGGAAAAAGGCTATCACTATCTACCCTATCTAAACCTCTAATCATCTTATATGTTTCAATAAGATCCCCTCTTAGCCTCCTTCTTTCCAGCGAAAACAACCCCAAATCCCTCAGTCTCTCCTCATAGGACCTCCCCACCATACCAGGCAACATCTTGGTAAACCTCCTCTGCACCTTCTCCAAAGCCTCCACATCCTTCCTGTAATGTGGGGACCAGAACTGCACACAGTACTCCAAGTGCGGCTGTACCAGAGTAGTGTACATTTGCAACATGTACATCATGTCTGTGCCAATCAAAAAAGAAACAGAAATGAGCTCCTCCTTTTAATCCCACTTGCTGCACCTGACCCATTTGCAGGTTACAGCATTTCAGATGCAGATCCAAATACCTTTTAAATGATTTCAGCACTTCAACCTGAACCACCAGTTCAGGCAGTGAAAACCACATGCCCATCACCCTCTGGGTGAAAACATTTTTCCTCGTACCCGCTAATCCTTCTATCAATTTATGCTCCTAGTAATAAGTTTTTCCTATCTACCCTTTCTAGGCCCCTCACAATTGCGTACTTTAATTATGTCATCCGCTTAGTCTCCTTTGTTTGAAGGAAAATAATCTAGTCTATCCAATCTTTCCTCTAAATGCACTTTTCAGGCCCTTGTAGCCACAGTATTCGATTGACTGGTCTAGTTAGGTTTATGGTCAATGGTAACCACAAAGTTGATGGTGGAGGAATTCAGTGATGGTAATGCCATTGAATGTCAATGGGGCAAAACAAAACTTACATTTATATAGTGCCTCTCACAGTCTCAGGAATTCCCCTAGAACTTCACAACCAGTTAAGCACTGCAGGAAATACAGCAGCCAATTTGCACACAGCAAGCCCCCACCACCCTCTGTGTTAATGACCAGAGAATCTGTTTTAGTTGGTGATTTGAGTGATAAATATTGGTCAGGGCATGACAGATAACACCCCTGCCCTTCAAAATACATCTGAGAGGATTGAAGGGACCTCGGTTTAAAGTCTCATCTGAAATAGCATCTCCCACTTCAAGCACTCCCTTAATGCTGCAAAGAATTGACAGAGTGCATCATGTTTCTCTTGTAAAAAGAATGTGATGAGTGATCTAACGGTCTTTCAAATTCTGAAAGATTTTGACGGAATGGCTGCAGAGAGAATGTCCCTTCTTGTGGGGAAGAGCAAAACACAAAGATGTAATAGTTAGCACTGCTGCCTCACAGGGTCTGGCCTGGGGTCACTGTCTGTGTGGATCTGCACGTTCTCCCCAAGTCTGCGTGGGTTTTCTCCAGGTGCTCCAGTTTCCTCCCACAATCCAAAGATTGATTGGCCATGTTAAATTAATCCTTAGTGTCAGGGAGACTAGCAGGGTAAATACATGGGGGGTATGGAATAGGGCCTGGGTTGTGATCAGTGCAGATTCATTGGGCCACATGGTTTCCTTCTTCACTATAGGGTTTCTATGATTCTATGAATTGAAACTCATTGAATATAAATAGTCTCCAAGAAATCTAGTAGTGAATTGAGAACAAAAGCTTTGGCTGAACCTTTAGCAAACTGCAATTTGGCTACTAAAGAATTTAGTTTTAGAAATATGTGAGAATCTTTGAGAGGATACACCAGAATGTTTCCAGATTTGAGGGGTTTTAGCTACAAGTTTAGCTTGGGGAAGCTGAGGCTAGAGTAAGAGATGGAAGGGAGACTTGAAAAAGGAATATAAAATTATAACATAGATAAGATAGAAAAACTGATCATACTAGGTGTACAGATTAAAACACAGTGCAAAAGAACTGTGAGGAAAAGCAGTTTTATGCAGGGTGTGGTAATGATCTGGAACCAAATGAAAACACAGATGATTAAGGAACTGCAAAGAGAATTGGATGTCACTTGAAGAAAATGAAGTTGTAAAGTGACAGGACTAGAGCAGTGAAATGGGCCTGGCTGGACATGCTTACACAGAGCCTGTATGGTTTCAGTATGGTGAATAACTTCCTCCTATATCCATCTGTCACTTCCCTCCAGCCTCACAACCTCACTTCTCAATTCTAGCCTTTTGAGTAATCCTGATTTTAATCGCTACACTATTTATCCACCCATCATGGCACCTTTAGTTATCTCATAGAGTCAGACAGCACATAAGCCCCTTAGTGTTAGGGGAATGAAGTAAATGTATGGGGATAAGGCCTGGGTGGGATTGTGATTGGTGCAGACTTGATGGGCCAAATGGCCTCCTTCTGCACTGTAGGGGTTCTAAGATTCTAAGAAGAGGCCCTTTGGCCCATCGAGGTGCACTGACAAAACTGAATCTACGCTAATCTCATTTTCCAGCACTTCTCATTATTGTACTTTTTAAAAAGACTAACATTTCCCGCCTCTGCTAACTTCCCAGGCAGCGCACTCCAGGCTTGTGTCAGCTTCTGGGTGAAAAAATCTTTCCTCATATCCCTTCTAAATCTTCTGTCCCCCACTGTTAAATTATGACCCCTCATTACGGACCCTCAACGGTGCTTCATATCCATCTTGTCCATACCCCTCGTAACCTTAGCCACCTCAATCAAGTTCTTCCTCAGATTTCTCTGCTCGAAAGAAAACAATCAAGTGTATCTAGCCTATCTCCATTGCTCAATTGCTCCACCCAGGCAACATCCTGGTGGCTGTCCTCTACACCTTTTCCAGTGCAATCACATCCTTCTTATAATGAGGCGACCAGAACTGCATTCAGTACTTCAGCTGTAGCCTAACCAGTTTTGTACAGCTCCAGTGTAACACCCTGCTCTTAGAACCGATGCCACGACTGATAAAGGCAAGTGTCTCTGTCTGTCTGCTTAATACCCTGTTAAAAAACTCCCTATCCGTGAATTCTGTACCTACATCATCCTCCTCTCGCGTGAAGACAGATGTGAAATATCTATTTAACACCCCAGCTCCTCACACAGATTGCCCTCTAATGAGTCTTGGACGTTTACAGCATGGAAACAGGCCCTTTGTCCCAATTTGTCCATACTGTCCCTTTTTTTTAAACCCCTAAGCTAATACCAGTTGTGCACATTTGGCCCATGTCCCTCTATACCCATCGTACCCATGTAACTATCTAAATGTGACTACCTCTGGCAGCTTGTTCCAGACACTCACCACCCTCTGTGTGAAAAAATTGCCCCTCTGGACACTTTTGTATCTCTCCCCTCTCACCTTAAACCTATGCCCTCTAGTTTTAGACTCCCCTACATTTGGGAAACAGTATGACCATCTAGCTGATCTATGCCTCTCATTATTTTATAGACTTCTATAATATCACCCCTCAGCCTCCTACGCTTCAGAGAAAAAAGTCCCAGTCTATCCAGCCTCTCCTTATAACTCAATCCATCAAGTCCTGGTAGCATCCTAGTAAATCTCTTCTGCACTCTTTGTAGTTTAGTAATATCCTTTCTATAATAGGGTGACCAGAATTGCACACAATATTCCAAGTGTGGCCTTACCAATATCTTGTACAACTTTAACAAGACGTCTCAACTCCTGTATTCAGTGTTCTGACCAATGAAACCCAGCATGCCGAATGCCTTCTTCACCACTCTGTCCACCTGTGACTCCACTTTCAAGGAGCTATGAACATGTACCCCTAGATCCCTTTGTTCTGTAACTGGTTGGCGCAACATCGTGGGCCGAAGGGCCTGTTCTGCGCTCTTATGTTCTATGTTCTGTTAACTGAGTAAGTCCTGCCCTGGTTCAATCTACCAAAATGCATCATCTTGCATTTGTCTAAATTAAACTCCATCTGCCATTCGTCAGCCCACAGACCAATTGACCAAGATCCTGTTGCAATTGGAGATAACTTTCTTCACTGTCTACTATGCCACCAATCTTGGTGTCATCTACAAACTTACTAATCATATCTCCTGTATTCTCATCCAAATCATTATTATAAATGGCAAATAACAGTGGACCCAGCAGTGATCCCTGAGGCACACCGCTGGTCACCGGCTCTGATTATCCTCTTCCCCTTAATCTACTTAGGGAATATTTTGGGAATATCTTAATCCTTCCCACCAGTGCCCTTTCATGGTCCCTCCTTACTCTCCTAATTGATTTCTTAAGTTCCCCCTCTGCACTTTCTGTATTCCAATTCTCCATTATGGCCTCTGCTAATTTGCTCCCTTTGTATCTGTTACAAGCTTCTCTTTTATATCTTATCCAGTCCTGAATATTCCTAAACATCCAGGGTTCTCTGAGCTTGTTGCTGTTACATTTCACCCAAAAAGGAATATATTGGGCCTGTATTCTCCCCAACTGCTCTGCTGTAGATTTTTCCACAAGAAGCTGTTCTCATTCTACTTTGACCAGACCCTGCTTTATGCTAATAACATTGCTATCTCAGCCCTAAAGTTTTTGAATTCTTTCCCTAAATCTGTTTGCCTCTTGACCTTGCTTTCCTTCTTCAAAACACTCCTTTAAATCTAGCTCTTTGACTGAGTTCTGGATTATCTTACCTCATATCTCCTTACGTGGTGAAGTGTCTCATAGAACATAGAACACTACAGCACAAACAGGCCCTTCGGCCCACGAGTTGCGCCGATCACATCAACACCTACCAACCTACAGACCTATCTATAACCTTCAATTTCATTAAACCCCATATACTCATCCAGAAGTCTTTTAAAAGACCCCAGCGAGTTCGCCTCCACCACCACTGACGGCAGCCGATTCCATTCACTCACCACCCTCTGAGTGAAAAACTTACTCCTAACATCCCAAAAATGTGCTTTTAGGCTGATTGATTGGGTAACAAATTGTCCCTATATTGGACCTCCCTGATCCTCGCACATTAGGCGTAGACTAAAATCATGAATAGGTCACTGACAATGGGACGGCGGCGCGGGCTCGTTGGACCGAAGGGCCTGTTTCCCGTGCTGTGTTGTCTTTGATCACTTCTGAACTTCCCTCCCCGTACCTTAAATCTGTGTCCTCTTGTAGCAACCATTTCAACCCAGGGAAATAGCCTCTGAGAGTCCACCCTATCTATTCCTCTCAACATTTTGTAAACTTCTATCAGGTCGCCTCTCAACCTTCGTCTCTCCAGGGAAAAGAGTCCCAGCTTCCTCAACCTAACTTCATAAGGCATGCCTCCCAGTCCAGGCAACATCCTTGTAAATCTCCTCTGTACCCTCTCAATAACTTCTACATCTTTCCTATAGTGAGGCGATCAGAACTGCGCACAATACTCTAAATGAGGCCTGACAAGGGTCTTATAAAGTTGCAGCATTACCTCCCGACTCCTAAACTCAATCCCTCGATTAATGTAGGCCAGTACACCATACGCCTTCTACGCCCTAGATCCTTCTGCTCTTCAACACTACTCAGACTTCTGCCCTTGATAGTGTACTCGTTCATCCCGTTGATTCTGCCAAAATGGACGACTACGCATTTATCCGCTTTGAAGTCCATCTGCCACTTCTCCGCCCAGTCCTGCATCCTATCTATGTCCTGCTGCAACTTTTGCCATCCTTCCAGACCATCTACAACACCACCGACCTTAGTGTCATCAGCGAACTTACTTACCCATCCCTCCACTTCCTCATCCAGGTCATTTATGAAAATGACAAACAACAAGGGTCCCAGAACAGATCCTTGAGGCACTCCGCTGGTGACTGACCTCCATTCAGAAAAAACCCCATCCACGACCACACTCTGCCTTCTGCAGGCAAGCCAGTTCTGGATCCACAAGGCCAAAGGCCCTTGGATCCCATGCCCTCTCACCTTCTCAAGAAGTCTTGCATGGGGGACCTCATTTTATTCTCTAACGTATGGGATGTTTTACGATGTTATTGGGACTATCCCAGTTGATATTGCCTTGATCCTGAAGGTATATGAATGTCTGTCTTATTTACAGCTGTAAGTAGGACAATGATTAATTTAAATATTAAATTCAATCATTTGAAAGTTTCCTTTTCCACAATGGTCATGTTAATCAAAGGCTTCTGTTTGCTGTCAAGATTCAACTTTTGAAATATGCTCTTTAAGTTAAGGAAAGACATTCTCGGTGTCTCAGCTTCATATCATTTTTGAAGTTTACAGATAATTTATAACTCTTACCAGTATCTCAAGTAACAATAGGTTATGAATTTGTGTATTTTCCCCATGCTGTGTTTCAAAATGTATACATTTTAATTGAATAAAGTTGCAATGCAACTAAATCGATACAGTGAGCGACTGCATGAGGCCCTCAATCATTTGTCTAGTTTCCTAAGATGCATCAGTAACATGTAAATTATACATACTGCAAATAGTCAAATAGTTGAATTGACTTTCAATTGACAGTTACCATTCCAGGCTAAAATATCAAGCACTTTCATTACAGCACCTAGACTGATCTTCCCTCACCCCCCTCTTAGTTACATTGTCTAGAGACACAGCTGATACTGACCCATTCCTGGCAAAATATATCAAATCCAAGCCAGATGGAGGCTTCAAACAATTTTTAATGATAGTATTATAAATATTGTTACTGGGAGTTACTGGTGGACAACAGTTGTTAGTATCAAATGCTAGATTTTATTACAGATTGACATTTTGAAATGATTTTTCATTGTTTTTCTCCAAATGTAACATTTTTAAAATAATGTTTAGAAAAGTGTGATTGTAAAGTTTTCTTTTTTAAGTGAGATTGAATTGTAATTGTACAACCAGCACAGTTTAAATTGGGGATGTGAATTTCTTATGTGAACATTTAATAATAAATGTGTAAAATTAAAAATCAAAAGCAATAGGGGTAATGATTAGGACTATCAACTATAGTTTACTGATTGTCGATGAATAATTATATTTGGTTACAGATTCATCGATCCACAAACCCAAATTACAAAAGCAAGTGTGAGTAACAAAATCTTTTTCCTGTTTTACCGTCTGTACAAACATTCTCTCTACTGTTATTGTGATTGAACGTTCCTGCACATAACTCTGCTTCCAAATGCTTTCTGAATCATTAACCTTTGTGTATGGAGTTTCATCATATACTCTTCAAATAAAGGATTTGTCGCCTGTTTGAATAGTAAACCAGCACCTTAGCCTTCTGTTCTGTTCTGAAACACAGATTGCTGCTATCAAGACTTTGTCAAAATGTTTGTCAAAATGTTTGTCTGCTTTAGATGAATGTAATTAAATGTGAAATGTTCAAAAAAGAGTTGACATCTGTAAGCAGGTTTGGAGAGAGATAATATTACAAAGCTGTAGTGAGGCTGATGTGTAATATTGGTATTTCATCCTGTCTGTTTTTTTTCAGTTTGCCCTTGGTGATGTGACACTGTATGCTACTCATCAAGATAACAAGAGATTAATTGGGTTTGTGGCACGTGCTCCTGATTCTGACACAGAGAACAAATCTTTACTGAACTGCTGCATTTTTGAAACAAATGACGATGGAGTGAAGGTAAGTTGGTTTCTCCCTACAGTTACATTATGTAATGAAGCTCAGAAATCAGCTTTGCTCACGTGGGTTCAACCTCTGTCAATCTGTCATCTTTCTCCACATTCAGCATGGAGATAGAGCTGGTGTTTGACCTTCCCTGTTGAATGTTGGGATAAAAGTGGATTTTGGGGAGTGGGCCATGATGTAAGATGGGAGGGGGGAGCTGACATAGAACATTACAGCGCAGAACAGGCCCTTCGGCCCACGATGTTGTGCCAACCAGTTAAAAAACAATGACCCTCTAACCTAAACCCATCCCTTTCCATCCATAAACCTATCCATGGATCCATAAACCTATCCACATGGTGATACTGCCCTGGTTGCAGAGGTGCAGCAGTGAACAAAAACAATGACACAGCCCCAACTATAATCTTATTAATCACAAACAACATATAAATACCTCCTCATATCTTGTTAACCAGCTCCATGTCTTGTGTATGTTTCCTGATCTTTATATCCTTTTGTAAAGAAAATATGTTCAGTATTTGAAAGGATAAATCTGTTTTATTTCAGTGTTCTGTACCAGTGGCAAAAGGATTGATTGTTTTATTTATAGAATCACGCCCCAATAGCCAGGGCAGCGTCACCATATTTGTCCCTTCCCCACTCCGCAACCCTAAATCCCAACTTTCAGCAGGAAACACCAGCTCTATCTCCATGCTGAATGTGGAGAAAGATGACAAATAGACAGAGGCTGAACCCGTGTGCTGACTGACTAAATGAAGTGAGTGACTAATTTATTAAAGGCTGACATTTTATTGTCTCTTGTGTCTCATGATTTACAGATCTGTTCCATTATTGATCTTGGAAAGAAGATTAATCAGGCAGAAAGGGTGAATATTAAAACTTGTTTTAACAACTCAGTTGACTATCATCCATATAATTTTTTTAACCTTTTTCAGTGTCTCTATATTCTTTTTGTAAATTGAAGATCCGAATTGTACATAGTATCCCAAGTGTGGTCATAAAATCATAAGAGATAGAGCAGCAAGAAGCAATTCAGTGCACTGAGTCTGCTCTGCCATTCCATACAACAATGGTTAATCTGATTGTGGCCTTAACTCCACTTTTCTAATAACCCAGAACTCTCTTATAGATCGCTAACTCAGACTTAATCCAGCCTCCACCACTCTCTGGGGGAGAAAGTTTCAAAGGGTAACAGCCCTCTAAGAGAAGAGATTCTTGCTCACTTCTGTATTAAATGGGATACCTTTTATTTTTAAACTGTGCCCCTGTGTTCTAGATTTTCCCACGAGAAATATCTTCTCAACCTCCACCAGTTAAGGTTCCTCAGAATCTTGTGTTTCAGTAAGATCGTCCCTCATTCTTCTAAACTCTGAGCCCAATCTTTCCTTATAAGACAACCACTTCATCCGAGGAATCAGGCAAATAAATCTTTTTTAATAAATCGTTTTTCTCTTACATTTTTGAGTTAGTACTTCATCATCTGTCCTACCACTGACATTAAGCTAATATAGTTCGTGGACGTGATTAATCTTCCTTTTTAACTGTTGGAATAACATTATCTTGCCAACAGTGGCGAAATTTGTCCTATAACTGAACACAGATAGCTTAAATCATCACCCACAGTATACAAGTGCTGTATGTAACTGGACTGCAGTAGTTGAGAAGAATCTGTTTAATTGTCCAAGGAATTCTGTATCTTTCAGGATCCAGAAGCTTTAACCATGCTTATGAAGTCACTAAAACTCAGTGCTGATGGAAAGTTCCTATTACTAAGACAACAGACGGACAAAGAGGAAGCGGAAGAGAGTTTAGAATCAGAAGCTTAGAGTCTGAGTACTGGAGCAAACATCATTCACAATTTCCAACAATTTCTTTGATTCCAATTTCAGTCTTTTCATTATGTAAATGTCTTTCTTTGTTGGATATTAGACCAGTGAAACATGAGTGAATTTTGTGTTGGATGAAGAATATCCTTATATCGGGGAATGAAGAATCGATATTCATTATTATAGTTTAGGGCTGCTTTATACAATCAAATTAATGAGGATTAAGACTGACTTAATTAATACTTTCATTTTAAACTGACATTCACTAAATTGATCCAAGTGCCTATACTTTAAAGCTTCTTCATAAGACTAAGCTGTGAGGAATTCCATTGCTTTTCATTAAAGATTTGTTTCATAATTTCACTGCATCAAAGTGCTTTACAACCAATGTGCAAAAAGAAATAAATGTACTGTAATGATTGCAATCAGGCACACAAGTTCAGTGCTATTAGTGTAGTATAATGAGCTGAATTAGGCCTTTAAGTATTATCATACTGGTACCTTGTGTGTGAAGGAGTGCTGATGTGATGTGATACAGACAAAGCAGGTAAAAGTGAAAGGCAGCCCTGTATTGTTAACACGTCCAATCCCCAGTCAGCCACATTACTGGATTACCATGTGGATATCATTTGTTAGACAGATTCCTGAATTTTAAATAATGCCAAGTTCTCTGGGAAGTTATTCTCACTTCTGCCTGGTCTCTTATTACAGTAACTAGAACATACACCATCACTCCCCTCATTGCTAAAACAATGGAAAAGCATGGATAATGTTTCACCCAGAAACTTCCTGAGTGTTTCTCATTCTTATTGTATCAATATTTTTATAGATTTCCTCTAGCTATTAACAATTTACTAGATAGACTGCAGCGATCCAAGAAGGTGTACTCCGCACCATCCTTTAGGAATGGACAATAAATGCCAATCTTGTCACTGGTGCCACATCAAAAGAATGAATAAAAGAGGGTGAGGTAGCCCAGAATGAATTTTGGAATGTGGAAAGGCTACTGTGTCAAGGACTCTGAGATGGAAATCTGAAAAGAATTCCAGTGTGCAGGTTGCTGTTTCCTTAAATAACAATTCATTCCGTGATAGAAACACTCTCAGCTGTTTGATGTAAGGTCTGCTGTAAATTGAATATTGTCTTGATTCAAAGAACAACACAGCACGGGAAACAGGCCCTTCAGCCCAATGAGCCCGCGCCGCCGTCCCATTGTCTCTGACCTATTCATGATTTTAGTCTACGCCTAATGTGCGAGGATCAGGGAGGTCCAATATAGGGACAATTTGTTACCCAATCAATCAGCCTAAAAGCACATCTTTGGGATGTGGGAGGAAACCGGAGGAAACCCACGCAACCACAGGGAGAACGCGCAAACTCCCATAGACACAGGCCCAAATCCATGTGTCCGCACAGCAACAGAATCCCAAGCCTACAATGTTTAGTAAGGCCTGCTATATCCTCCTATATGTAGACCGCTCATGTGGCTGTCTAAGTGACTCTTAAACAACCCTAGCGTGCCTGCTTCCACCACCTTACTCGGCAGTGCATTCCACTCCCCCACTACCCTTTGCGTGAAAAACTGCCCTCTAATATTTGTCTTATACCTAGCCCTCCTCACCCTAAGCCCGTGACCCCTCGTTCTATCCATTTCTAATAGCGGAAAAAGCTTACCACCATTTACTCTATCTATCCCCTTCATAATCTTATAAACCTCTATTACATCCCCCCTCAGCCGACGTCTCTCAAGGGAAAACAGCCCAAGTTCGTTCAATCTTTCCTCGTAAGACAGCCCTTCCATATCAGGCAACATCCTGGTAAATCTCCTCTGCACTCTCTCCAGGATCTCTACATCCTTCCGGTAGGACCAGAACTGGACGCAGTACTCCAAGTGAGGCCTAACCAACGTTCTATACAACTGCAACATCAGACTCCTACTCTTACATTCTATACCCCTTCCTATGAAGGCTAACATACCATACGCTTTCCTCATCACATTCTGCACCTGCACCGACACCTTCAGGGACTTGTGCACTTGCACCCCCAGGTCTCTCTGCGTATCTATACTCCAGATAGTTCTACCTTTTATCGTATAACTCCCCTCCACATTATTCCGGCCAAAGTGCATCACCTCGCATTTTTCCGGATTAAATTCCATTTGCCATCTATCTGCCCAATCTACCAGCCTGTCTATGTCCTGTTGCATTGCCAGGCACTGCTCCTCAGTACCCGCCAATCCAACCATCTTAGTATCATCAGCAAATTTGCTGATCACACCACCTACCCCCTCTTCCAAGTCATTAATATATACTACAAATAGAAGAGGTCCTAGTACCGAGCCCTGCGGCACACCACTGGTGACAGACCTCCAATTGGAAAAGGAGCCTTCCACTACTACCCGCTGTCTCCTCCTCCCAAGCCAGTTCTCCACCCATCTACATACCTGGCCTTGTATCCCATGATTCCTGCGGGCAAGACAGTTAATCCAGACCCTCGGCATCTGAGCAGTTTAGCCTGTCTCGTGTTGTGACTGCTGGTTCTAACTCCTTGGACATTGATCAATCCCCAAATCCCATTTTGCTTATTTCACAACTACGCAATCAAAATCACAATGGCAGGGAAAGTTACTGAGCTTATTCAGCAGTCTTCGGTCCTCAGAAGTAAACCCTACGTATTTGATGGATAGAGTGCAATAGAGGAGAACAATGGATTGAACAGTCTAATTACTAGTTAATAGTTATTCAATTCCATTTGAAATACTACAGTCCCTTTCTCAGCACATCTTTATAATCAATATTCTATCGAATCTCTACAGTGCAAAAAGAAGCCATTTGGCCCAACAAGTGAACCAACTCACTCTCCAAAAGAACTTCTCACCCAAGTGCTCCGCTCTGTTCTATTCCTGTAACCCTGTGCATTTATCTTAAGCAATATACCCAAACTACACATTCCTAGACACTAAGGTGCAAATTAGCATGACCAATCCACCTAACCGACACATCTTTGGAGTGTGGGAGGAAACCGAGCACCCGGAGGAAACACCCGCAGGCGCAGTGAGAACGTGCAAAGTCCACACAGACGGTGACCCGAGGCAGGAATTGAACTGGGGTCATTTATGCTGAGACAGCACTGTGCCACCACGCCACTCATCTTCAAATATGTCAGAGTTGCACAAATTTCCATTGCAGTTCTCACCAAGTTACCTAGAGGTATCACTCTTCATCCTAAAGTTAAGTACATTCCTGTTCATCTTCTGCATTGAACTGCATCTGAACCATTTGTAGAGAGGGAGTGAGAGTTGAGCAAAGATTCTTGGTACTTCCCATTACCCACATACTGCCTTTCCCAAAGAAA
The DNA here is from genome assembly GCA_037974335.1 of Prionace glauca. NCBI lineage: Eukaryota > Metazoa > Chordata > Chondrichthyes > Carcharhiniformes > Carcharhinidae > Prionace > Prionace glauca. Next base: position 478,562 of record CM075739.1, read on the forward strand.
ACCATTTCTCTTTTTGTCCCTGAGCAGTTGAAACCTTTAACACAATGGGCAGGGTTTTCTAATCGCGCTTGTCACAAAATTGGAAAATGCTGCCTGAGGTCAACGGACCTTTATATGGTTTGCCCCACTGCCCGCTACAATTCCATGGTGGGCAAGATGGGAAAGTTTCTGCCGCTATCTTTCAATCCCTAATGCATCACGTTAACAAGCTGAAAACCCATCAACACTTTGCCTTCACTTTATTCTTCAATAAACTAAAGCACACACTATCCATGATCCTCATAAGAACATAAGAAATAGGAGCAGGAGTAGGCCATCCAGCCCCTCGAGCCTGCCCTGCCATTCAATAAGATCATGGCTGATCTGTCGTGGCTCAGTTCCACCTTCCCGCCCTCTCCCCATAACCCTTAATCCCCTCTCTTATCAAAAACCTATCAACCCGCTTCTTAAATATATTTAGCGAGGCAGCCTCCACCACTTCAACGGGCAGAGAATTCCAGAGATTCACCACCCATTGAGTGAAGAAGTTCCTCCTCAACTCCGTTCTAAACCGCCCTCTTCCCCCCCCCCCCCCCCCCCTTTATCCTGAGGCTGTGCCCCCCAGTCCTACAGTCCTTTCTGAGCGGGAAGAACCTCTCCATCTCTATCCTATCCATCCCATTCATCATCTTATATGTCTCAATGAGATCTCCCCTCATTCTTCTAAACTCTAATGAATACAAGCCTAGTTTATTCAGCCTCTCCTCATAGTTCAACCCCCTCAATTCTGGAATCAGTCTAGTAAACCTCCTCTGCACTCCCTCCAAGCCAAAATATCCTTGCGTAAGTACGGCAACCAAAACTGCACACAGTACTCCAGCTGCAGCCTCACCAATGCCCTATACAGCTGCAGCCTCACCAATGCCCTATACAGCTGCAGCAAGACCTCCCTACTTTTATATTCAATCCCCCTCACGATGAAGGCCAGCATCCCATTCGCCTTCCTGACCACCTGCTGCACCTGCAGGCTGGGTTTTTGCGATTCATGCACAAGGACCCCGAGGTCCCGCTGCACCGTCGCCTGCTGCAGTTTTTCGCCACGTAAGGATCCTTATCCTTTGTACCCTCCGAATTCATAACGAAGGGTGAAATTGAAGGTTGTTCCCCCTAGTAAACACCACTTTTTTGTCTCCACCCTCCTCTTTCCTCAAACAATCTTTGGTGAAATTCACAATTCTATTGGGAATTTCTGGTTACTGCAGTGTTCTCCTCAATTGCTCTCCCTTCCCCTTTCCTCAGCCCTCATTGTGTCTCTGTGTCAAATTCTGTCTGTGAAGCAAGTTGTAATATTGAATTTCTTCATTGTGTAAAGAACAGTACAGTATTCCTGCCATTACCTTATTCTAGACAGTGTGGTTTTGGTGAGTTTTTTTTGATAAATGTCTGTCTCCTTTCCTCTGTACAAGACTGGATGATCCCTCAGACAGCTGTAAGCAGCCCTATAATACAATTCAAATATTCGGGGATTTCTTTTCTGGTGTCAGTAGTAATCATCTTCATAATTTTGCAGTTTATCATATTGCTGTTTGTGAGAGCTTGTTGGACATTGCAGCTCTGGCTGGAAAGTGTTTTGATGCAGTGAAAGCACCAAATACATGCAAGTTCATTCTTTATGTTAATATGCACATACTTGGTAAGCACAGCTCCTCCCTAGCATTGTCATCAGTGCTTATTCGTAATGTCTATAAAAAGATATAAAGAGCATTACTATGTACTTTTGAGGTTCTACCACATATGATATTCCAATGAGTGGGAGACTTACTGTTCATAAGTTAATTTTCTATTCAGATTCTATCCCTTGGCCAGGAATGATTAAAGCTTGTAAAACTTCTGAGCCACTACACTCCCTGTCCTTCAGCGAAAGACCACAAGATGTCTTTGATTATTTGTTAGCTGCTTTAGTCCATTATATCTCTGGCTTACACCAGCTTTGTTAGTCTTCATTATGTAAATGTTATCCCTTCCTCTTAAGTAAGTCATTTTTAAAAAAAATCAATGTTTCTCCCAGCAACAAATAAAAACAGAACTGAAGAGACCGGAGCTGATTTAAACAGCAGCTCAGCAGATACTCAAACTGAAATTAAATGGTATTAAAATTGTAACTGGAATTTGTAGTTCATGTTGATCTTGATTTGATGGTTAACCGAGTAGCTGTTGTATTACAAGTCATGGTACCAATCGCATGAAGAGTTACCAAATAATGCTGTGTGCTTTTATTTTTATAAATCTACTTGGTAGTTTGATAGAGGCTAAAGGGCCTGAATTAATGCATGTTATAAAATGAGAGAAATAAGTTCTACATATTCTGATTATTTACTGTTGTGGTTACAATAAAACATTAAACATCTTCTTGCAAAGAAACTGGCAATTAAGTTCTTCCATTAGTTCTGTCATAGCCATGTGAAAGGCATTTCCTCAAAATGGTCCATGACTCTGTGTGCATAATTAATTTATAATTTCCAATGTTTCCACTTAAGAACAAAGCTTGACTGGTGTTATTTTTAAGCAAGATAAAGATTAGTATAAAACTAATATTGAAAGTTACTTTGTATGTGTATTTTAGTTAATAAAGATGAAAATACAAGTAAAGGAAAAAATATTTAAAGTTGTTTCAAATCAGTCTTTGTGAGAATTTCTTTTCCTGATCTTTACAACAGTTGCGCTGATTTTAGTTGTTGAACTTCAGTGGACACAACCTATGAAGTTTTACCATTAAATTCTGCAAAGACTATGCCAGTGAAGTCTGCAGCTTGTTTTTTTTCACCCACTCAGTTCCTAGACTTTAAAATGTCACTCAGACATGAAAGAAAACAAAACCTTGCATCTTTATTATTTTATGTTTTTAAAATGAACTTCCTGCTGAACCCAACAGGATGCCAAACAAGTACTGCCTTGTGGAGTGCCTGTGTGGCTTTCACACCTGGACTGTCAAAGGAGGCATTGAAAGGACAATGGACATCACTTCCATCAGGCAATGTCATCATCATCCAGGAATCACTTTCCAAAGCTAATGCCAGGACATTATCAGTCCTGAAACCAAAACTAGTCCCAGATGATAAAACCATTTAAAATTGGGATGGAGAAAGGTGACTCATGGCCATATTGAAATTTCTATATCATTTGAGAGCTGCTGATTTAACACCAACCAGGTAGAACTCCAGCAGGCCACCTATCTGACCAAAAAGCCAGCAGCTAAGTTAGAACATAAGAAATAGGAGCAGGAGTAGGCCATTTAGCCCTTCGAGCCTGCCCCGCCATTCAATAAGATCATGGCTGATCTGAAGTGGCTCAGTTCCACTTTCCCGCTTTCTCCCCATAACCCTTAATCAAAAACCTATCGACCCGCGTCTTAAATATATTTAGTGAGGCAGCCTCCACGGGCAGAGAATTCCAGAGATTCACCAACCTTTGAGTGAAGAAGTTCCTCCTCAACTCTGTTCTAAATTGCCCCCCCCTTATCTTGAGGCTGTGCCCCCTAGTCCTACTGTCCTTTAAGTGGGAAGAGCCTCTTCACCTCTATCCTAGCCATCCCTTTCATCATCTTATATGTCTCAATGAGATCTCCCCTCATTCTTCTAAACTCTAACGAGTACAAGCCTAGTTTATTCAGCCTCTCCTCATAGCTCAATCCCCTCAACTCTGGTATCAGCCTAGTAAACCTCCTCTGCACTCCCTCCAGGGCCAAAATATCCTTGCGCAGGTGCGGCGCCCAAAACTGCACACAGTACTCCAGCTGCGGCCTCACCAATGCCCTATACAGCTGCAGCAAGACCTCCCTACTTTTATATTCAATCCCCCTCGCGATGAAGGCCAGCATCCCATTCGCCTTCCTGACCACCTGCTGCACCTGCAAGCTGGGTTTTTGCGACTCATGCACAAGGACCCCAAGGTCCCTCTGCACCGTCGCCTGCTGCAGTTTTTCGCCATGTAAGTAATAATCCTTCCTACCATTATTCCTACCAAAGTGGACAACTTCACACTTGCCAACATTAAATTCCATTTGCCATTTCCTGGCCCATTCGCCCAGCCTATCTAGATCCTTCTGCAGACTTTCCACACCCTCCGCGCAATTTGCCGTTCCACCAATCTTGGTGTCATCAGCAAATTTTGACACCATACACTCGGTTCCCTCCTCCAGATCATCTATATAAATGGTAAATAGCTGAGGCCCCAGCACCGACCCCTGGGGCATTCCACTAGTCACCAACCGCCAATCCGAATAGCACCCATTGACCCTCACTCTCTGCCTCCTATTTGACAGCCAATCCCCTATCCACACTAACACCCTATCCCCAACTCCATGCCTCCTAACCTTCTGTAACAACCTCTTGTGTGGCACCTTATCAAACACCTTCTGAAAATTAAGAAACAATTCTCCTCAAGATGCCTCGCTATTTTCTCCTTGATTATGGATTCAAGCATTTTTCCTACAACAGACGTTAAACTAACTGGCCTATAATTCCCTGCCTTTTGCCTGCTACCCTTTTTAAACAACGGCGTAACATTAGCCGTTTTCCAATCTTCCGGCACTTCCCCGGAATCCAGTGAGGTTTGGAAAATAATCATCAAGGCATCCACTATCACCTCCACCATTTCTTTCAGAACCCTTGGATGCATTCCATCCGGTCCTGGGGATTTGTCCACCTTCAGTCCCTCTAGTCTGTCGAGTACCGTCTCTCTAGTAACAATAACGTCGTTCAGGCCTCCACTGCTACCACCTTTCCATCGTTAACACCCGGCAAATTATTCACGTCCTCCTCCATGAAGACCGAAGCAAAAAAGTTATTCAAGACCTCAGCCATTTCCTCATCCCCTACCACTAAGTCCCCCCTCTCATCCTCTAAGGGACCAACGTTCACCTTAGCCAGCCTCTTCTTTTTTATATATTTATAAAAACTCTTACTATCCTTTATATTAAGCGCTAGCCCAGCTTCATAGTTTATCTTTCCTTTCTTTATCAACTTCTTTGTCATTCTTTGTTGATATTTAAACCTCTCCCAATCCTCTTCTCGCCCACTACTCTTAGCCACTCCAAACGCATCAGCTTTTCATTTAATACTCTCCTTTACCGACGTTTCATAAGAACATAAGAAATAGGAGCAGGAGTAGGCCATCTAGCCCTTCGAGCCTGCCCCGCCATTCAATAACATCATGGCTGATCTGTCGTGGCTCAGTTCCACCTTCCCGCCCTCTCCCCATAATCCTTAATCCCTTCTCTTATCAAAAACCCATCAACCCGCTTCTTAAAAATATTGAGCGAGGCAGCCTCCACCACTTCAACGAGCAGAGAATTCCAGAGATTCACCACCCTTTGAGTGAAGAAGTTCCTCCTCAACTCTGTTCTAAACCGCCCCCCCTTTATCTTGAGGCTGTGCCCCCTAGTCCTACTGTCTTTTTTGAGCGGGAAGAGTCTCTCCACCTCTATCCTATCCATCCCATTCATCATCTTATATGTCTCAATGAGATCTCCCCTCATTCTTCTAAACTCTAACGAGTACAAGCCTAGTTTATTCAGCCTCTCCTCATAGCTCAATTCCCTCAACTCTGGTATCAGCCTAGTAAACCTCCTCTGCACTACCTCCAGGGCCAAAATATCTTTGCGCAGGTGCGGCGCCCAAAACTGCACACAGTACTCCAGCTGCGGCCTCACCAATGCCCTATACAGCTGCAGCAAGACCTCCCTACTTTTATATTCAATCCCCCTCGCTATGAAGGCCAGCATACCATTCGCCTTCCTGACCACCTGCTGCACCTGCAAGCTGGGTTTTTGCGACTCATGCACAAGGACCCCGAGGTCCCTCTGCACCGTCGCCTGCTGCAGTTTTTCGCCACGTAAGTAATAGTCCTTCCTACCATTTCTCCTACCAAAGTGGACCACCTCACACTTGCCAACATTAAATTCCATTTGCCATTTCCTGGCCCATTCACCCAGCCTATCTAGATCCTTCTGCAGACTCTCCACACCCTCCGCACAATTTGCCTTTCCCCCAATCTTGGTGTCATCAGCAAATTTCGACACCCTGCACTCGGTTCCCTCCTCCAGATCATCTATATAAATGGTAAATAGCTGAGGCCCCAGCACCGACCCCTGGGGCACCCTACTAGTCACCAACCGCCAATCCGAATAGCACCCATTGACCCCCACTCTCTGCCTCCTATTTGACAACCAATCCTCTATCCACGCTAACACCCTACCCCCAACTCCATGTCCCCTGACCTTCTGCAATAACCTCTTGTGAGGTACCTTGTCAAACGCCTTCTGAAAATCCAGAAAGACCACATCCACCAGCTCTCCTCTATCCACTGCCCTAGACACATCCTCATAGAACTCCAGTAAATTTGTCAGACACGACTTCCCTTTAATGAAACCGTGTTGCGTCCGCCCTATCAAGCAATTCCCCTCAAGATGCCTCGCTATTTCCTCCTTAATGACGGATTCTAACATTTTACCTACCACAGACGTTAAACTAACCGGCCTATAATTCCCCGCCTTTTGCCTGGCACCCTTCTTAAACAACGGCGTAACATCAGCCGTTTCCAATCTTCCGGCACTTCCCTGGAATCCAGCGACGTCTGGAAAATAACCACCAAGGCATTTACTATCACCTCCGCCATTTCTTTCAGAACCCTTGAATGCATTCCATCCGGTCCTGGGGACTTGTCCACAATCAGCCCCTCCAGTCTGTCGAGCACCACCTCTCTCGTAATAGTAATGTCATTAAGACCCTCCATTCCTACCACCTTTCCATCGCTAACACCCGGCAAATTATTCACGTCCTCCTCCGTGAAGACAGAAACAGAAAAGTTATTCAAGACCTTAGCCATATCCCCATCCCCTACCACTAGCTCCCCTTTCTCATCCTCTAAAGGACCAACGTTCACCCTAGCCAGCCTCTTCCTTTTTATATATTTATAAAAACTCTTGCTATCCTTTTTTATATTAAGTGCTAGCCCAGCCTCATAGCTTCTCCTACCCTCCTTTATCAACTTCTTTGTCAATCTTTGTTGACATTTAAACCTTTCCCAATCCTCTTCTCGCCCACTGCTCTTAGCTACTCTAAACTCCTCCACTTTTAATTTAACACTTTCCTTCACTTCCTTCGTTATCCACGGCTTATTACCTCTCCTCCTACTGTCCTTTTTAACCATCGGAGTAAATTTCTGCTGAGCACCAAGATCTCCTTAAAGATCCTCCACTGCTCCTCAGCAGACCCTCCCTCCAACGCACTCCCCCAGTCCACATTCGCCAATTCTTCTCTCATCCTACCGTACTCCCCTCTATTCAAACAAAGTTTCCACGGCTGATTATCTCTCCTCCTACGATCCTTTTTAACCATCGGAATAAATTTCTGCTGAGCACCAAGAAAGATCTCCTTAAAGATCCTCCACTGCTCCTCAGCAGACCTACCTCCCAGTCTGCGCCCCCAGTCTACATTCGCCAATTCCTCTCTCATCCTACCGTACTCCCCTTTGTCCAAACAAAGGACACAGGTCCAGGAACCCACTTTCTCCTCCTCCATCTGCATCAGAAACTCCACCATACAATGATCACTCTTCCCAAGAGGATGCTTCACCACAAGGTCCCTAATTCTACCTGCCTCATTACGTAACACCAGATCCAAGATAGCTCGCTCCCTCGTCGGCTCCAATATCATCCCTTGCTACCACCCTGATGCTATCCTTAATCAGCAGAGCTACGCCCTCCACTTTTTCCTCCTGCCTATCCTTCCTAAACACTTGATACCCCTGGACATTCAGCTCCCAGTCCCTGTCACCTTGCAGCCACGTCTCTGTAATGGCCACCAGATCATATCCATTTGTGCCGATCTGCGCCACCAGCTCATCCACTTTATTCCGAATGCTTCGTGCATTCAGATAAAGTGTCTTCATCCCAGCCTTCACCTGGACCCTATTTGCAGGAAAGCCACCAACCATACTCACGCACCCTACTCCCTTTATTATTGGGACATCCTCGGCATCTTCCCTTACCTGTACCCTCTACTTTACTTTAGACCCTGTAATTTCACCTACCCTCGCACCCTCCCACCCCCTAATTAGTTTAAAGCCCTGTCTACAGTCCTATTTACACGATTCACCAGAACTCTGGTCCCAGCACGGTTCAGTCCAACCCCATCCCGCCCGAACAGGTCCCACCTACCCCAATACTGATGCCAATGCCCCATAAATTCAAACCCATTCCTCCCACACCAATCCCTGAGCCACCCATTCACCTCTTTAATCCTATCTATCCTATGCCCGTCTGCACTCGGTTCAGGCAGTAATCCAGAGATAACCACCTTGTCGGTTCTACAAAGAACAACAAAGAACAAAACAGCACGGGAAACAGGCCCTTCGGCCCAACGAGCCCGCGCCGCCGTCCCATGGTCAGTGACCTATTCATGACTCTACTTTGTAATTTCACTCCCAGCTTTTCATACTCCTTCCCCAGATTCTCAGTTTGCATTCTGCCTATGTCGTTGGCACCCACATGCACCACAACGACCGGATTCTCGCCCTCCCCACTCCAGGTTCCTCTGCAGCCCAGCTGCGACATCCTGGACCCGAGCACCAGGCAGACAACACACCCTTCTGTGCACTTTGTCATTGTGACAAAGGACAGTGTCAATACCCTTTTCACCTTCTCTTTGTCAATGTTCTGTGTCTGCATCACTGTACTGTGTGCAGTTTGCTCACCACCCTCACAGCCCTCGTTCTTGTCTACACTGGAAGCAAGAACCTCAAACCTGTTGTGCAGATTGAGAGGCTGAGGCATTTGGTCCCCACCCTCCTTCCTCCTCTCAGCAGCCCCCTCCTGTTCCTGACCCTTAGAGTTAGCCAGTCTAGGGGAGGTGGATGTCATTTGCACCCCATTGACAATGGCACCCTCTCTCCCCCTGATGAGCCTCAGTGTCTGTAGCTCAGAGGCCAGCTCATTTACCCTGAGCTGGAGCTCCTCCAGCAACCTGCACTTACTGCAGATATGGTCACTGGGATGGACCCTGGGGTCCACCAGCTCCCACATCATACAGAAACAGCACATCACATGCCCCTCCATTATTCCCCTTTAGTAATACTGAACACTGTTTGAGTCAAACATACCTGGCCCTTTTCCCCAAAGCCCTTTGATCCTAAGCCCTAACAGCTCACTCAGCTTCCCTCTCACTCCGCTGCCTGCTGTCTACAGCAGGCCTCCTTTTAAACCTAGCGCAGTTTGAGAAACTCCTTACCCACAAATCCCCGCGATCCACTCCCTTTGTAGTTTTAAAGCAATAAACGCGAAAAAGCCCGCGAAAATGATTTTAAAAGATAATCGCTTACCTTACTCAGTGCTCCTTCACTCCGCCCGCTCCAGCAAACAAAGTTCTTCAAAGCCTGTTAGATTATAAAAATCTCTGCTCTTGGCTGGCTAAGTAATCGAAGCACAGAGATCCCATTGTGGTGCTTTGTCATTAGTTTTAAGGACTTCTGTGCTGCTGTTCTATTCCCCACCAAGGATTCAACTTCACCAGGAAGAAAACACCCTCTGAACTTTAGAAATCATTTTAATTAATATGTCTCTGATTCTTCTTGTGTTGACGTCCATAATTGTAAAAACTTCTACTTTCTCTCTTATCTGTGAGATTGCACACATCCCCTACCACCATCCCAGGTTTGAAGGAGATTCACAAACTAAAAGCTTGTTAAAATAAATCATGGACTCCTTAAAAACACTTCTGCTTATAGACAGAGGGTCAGTCTCCTATAATTCACTTTTAAGTTCTCTGTGATAGTGAGTTAGGAATGGCCTCCTTCTATGTGCAAAACATCCCTTTGATCAAAGTTCCTTTCTGCTGTTACAAGAATGTCAACACAATGATATTCAAGTTGATATTAATGAAGTTCAAAAAACAGAGACAATTTTTTTTATCAGTCTTGCTTTGAAATGTAAAAGTCTCAGCCTGGGCAATCTTGAGATTCTCCATCATCAGCAGCCCTGTAATGAGTGTTCATTTAAACAAAAATCTATAATGTCACGACTACATTTTTGAGAGTTACAATCACAAACCACTGCATTTTTAAAAGAAATGCAAATGCCTACTCCAACTGAAAAGGTATGCCACAAAAACTTTACAAGTATTCAAAAAAAATTCAACACTACATTGCGTAAATATTTAGTTTACTGTTCTACTTTGATTTTCGCCACACAGAAGTTCCCCTATAATTTACAGGATCTTGGGAGTTCCTTCACTTCTAGGGCCAAACAAAGATGTGCCACAGTTCTCAGGAATTCATTTGTTTTTCTTAGTGTTCCTGCAATGGAGGAATGTGATATTTTGTGGTCCTTCCTCCAGCAACAGGCAAAGTGAGTTTCCAACGCTCCTTAAGCTCTTACTCTTGTGGATACTCCACTCTGGCATGGATCTCAGCTTTCCTGTTCAGTGATCCCTAATTCAGAAGCAATGCTTGATTTCTGATCGACCTGGCAATTCCTGACAGATTTCTCTCACTTCTTCTCAGAACTACTCCCAGATTACAATTACTTGTTTATAAAAAAAATTACATAAACCAAACAAACCCTCCCTTGTGCTTTATCCCTGCAGCAACGTGGCATATATAGGCTGTCCCAAAGATTCAAATCAATCCTCTCCTATCCCCAAGTCTGTCGTTTGATCTGAAAATTATGTGTATATTTTAAGACCTGCCCTTGTTTAACAGTCATTTCCAAACTTACCCTTGATCTATGCAAACTACATGAATAATTTGCATCCCTAATGAGGTCAACTACAATCTTACCAGACTCACTGGCTCCAAATCAAAACTAAGACAAATATAAGAACATAAGAAATAGGAGCAGGAGTAGGCCATCTAGCCCTTTGAGCCTGTCCCGCCATTCAATAAGATCATGACTCATCTGAAGTGGATCAGTTCCACTTTCCCGCTTTCTCCCCATAACCCTTAATTCCCCTATCAGAAATCTATCTACCCGCGTCTTAAATATATTTAGTGAGGTAGCCTCCACCACTTCAACAGGCAGAGAATTCCAGAGATTCACCACCCTTTGAGTGAAGAAGTTCCTCCTCAACTCCGTTCTAAACTGTCCCCCCCATCCCTTACTTTGAGGCTGTGCCCTCTAGTTCTGGATGGAGTGGGATGTGGTGGGGTGAGGTGGAGTGGGGTGGGATGGGGTGGGATGGGGATGGAGTGGGATGGAGTGGGGTGGGGTGCGGTGGGGTGGGATGGGGTAGGGTGGGGTGGGTGAGGTGGGGTGGGGTGGGGTGGGGTGGGATGGGTATGGAGTGGGGTGGAGTGAGGTGGGGTGGGATGGGGTGGGGTGGGGTGGGGGTGAGGTGAGGTGAGGTGGGGTGGAGTGAGGTGGGGGTGAGGGTGGGGTGGGGGTGTTTTGCTGCAGGAGCTGATTTGAAGAGACTTGTACTTTTATAGAACATAGAACATTACAGCACAAACAGGCCCTTCGGCCCTCGAGTTGCGCCGATCACATCAACCCCACCAATCTATAGACCTATCTATAAGCCCCAATCCCATTAAACCCCATATACTCATCCAGAAGTCTTTTAAAAGACCCCAGCGAGTTCGCCTCCACCACCGATGACGGCAGCCGATTCCATTCACTCACCACCCTCTGAGTGAAAAACTTACCCCTAACATCATCTCTGTACTTCCCTCCCCGCATCTTCAATCTGTGTCCTCTCGTAGCGACCATTTCAACCCGGGGAAATAGCCTCTGAGAGTCCACCCTATCTATTCCTCTCAACATTTTATAAACTTCTATCAGGTCGCCTCTCAACCTTCGCCTCTCTAGGGAAAAGAGTCCCAGCTCCCTCAACCTATCTTCATAAGGCATGCCTCCCAGTCCAGGCAACATCCTTGTAAATCTCCTCTGCACCCTTTCAATAGCTTCTATGTCTTTCCTATAGTGAGGCGACCAGAACTGCGCACAGTACTCCAAATGAGGCCTGACAAGGGTCCTGTAAAGTTGCAGCATTACCTCCCGACTCCGAAACTCAATCCCTTGATTAATGAAGGCCAGTACACCATACGCCTTCTTGACCACCTCCTCCACCTGCGAGGCCGATTTAAGAGTCCTGTGGACCCGGACCCCGAGATCCTTCTGCTCTTCAACACTACTAAGACTCCTGCCCTTGATAGTGTACTCGTTCATCCCGTTGGGCGGCACGGTAGCACAGTGGTTAGCACTGCTGCTTCACAGCTCCAGGGTCCTGGGTTCGATTCCCGGCTCGGGTCACTGCCTGTGTGGAGTTTGCGCATTCTCCTCGTGTCTGCGTGGGTTTTCTCCGGGTGCTCCGGTTTCCTCCCACAGTCCAAAGATGTGCGGGTTAGGTTCATTGGCTATGCTAAAATTGCCCCTTAGTGTCCTGGGATGTGTAGGTTAGAGGGATTAGCAGGTAAAATGTGTAGGGATATGGGGATAGGGTCTGGGTGGGATTGTGTTTGGTGCAGACTTGATGGGCCGAAGGGCCTGTTTCTGCACTGTAGGGTTCTATGGTTCTATGTCTATGTTGGTTCTGCCGAAATGGAAGACTACACATTTATCCGCATTGAAGTCCATCTGCCATTTCTCCGCCCATTCCTGTATCCTATCTATGTCCTGCTGCAACTTTTGACATCCTTCCAGACCATCCACAACACCACCGACCTTCGTGTCATCAGCGAACTTGCTAACCCATCCCTCCACTTCCTCATCCAGGTCATTGATGAAAATGACAAACAGCAAGGGTCCCAGAACAGATCCCTGGGGCACCCCACTGGTGACTGACCTCCATTCCGAAAAAGACCCATCCACAATCACTCTCTGCCTTCTGCAGGCAAGCCAGTTCTGGATCCACAAGGCCAAAGGCCCTTGGATCCCATGCCCTTTCACCTTGTCAAGAAGTCTTGCATGGGGGACCTTATCAAACGCCTTGCTGAAGTCCATGTACACTTCGTCCACGGCACTTCCTTCGTCAATGTGTTCAGTCACATTATCGAAGAACTCAACCAGGCTCGTAAGGCACGACCTGCCCTTGACAAATCCATGCTGACTATTCCTGATCATGTCAAACCTCTCCAAATGCTCGTAAATCTTGTCCCTCAGAAGCCTCTCCATCAGCTTACCAACCACTGAGGTCAGACTCACCGGGCGGTAATTTCCCGGGCTATCTCTGTTCCCTTTCTTGAAAATAGGGACTACATCCGCAATCCTCTAATCTTCCGGAACCTCTCCCATCTCCATTGACGACGCAAAGATCATCGCCAGGGGCTCTGCAATCACTTCCCTCGCCTCCCACAGTATCCTGGGATACATCCCATCTGGTCCCGGCGACTTATCTATTTTGATAGAATTCAAAAGTTCTAACACATCCTCCTCCTTAACGTCCACGTACTCAATCTTTTCCATCTGCTACAAGTCCATAGCAAGATCTCCCAGATCAGCTTCCACTGTGAATACTGAGGTACTCATTGAGCACCTCCGCCATTTCTTCTGGTTCCACACAGACCTTTCCCCCTTCACCTTTTATAGGTCCTATCCTTTCCCTTCTCATCCTTTTACCTTTCACATATTTATAGAAGGCCTTGGGATTTTCCTTAATCTTACCCGCCAAGGTCTTCTCATGACCCCTTCTGGCTCTCTTAATTTCCCTTTTAACCTCCTTTCTACAGTCCTTATACTCTTCAAGATCCCTAACCTCTCCTAGTTCCCTGAACCTTTTGTACACCTTCCTTTTCCTCCTGACTAGGTTCAACACAGCCTTCGTGCACCACGGTTCCCGCAACCTACCAAAACCGCCTTGTCTCATCGGAACATTGTCATGCAGAGCGCCAGACAAACATTCCTTGAATATCCGCCACCTTCCTTCGGTACTTTTCCCTAAGAACGCCTCCTTCCAGTTTCTCCTTGTCCAAGTAACTTCCTGACTTCTTCGTATCTCCCCTTACTCCAGACAAACACCTTCCTAGCCTGCCTGATCCTATCTCGTTCCAATGCAATTGTGAAGGAGATAGAATTATGGTCACCATTCCCAAGATGCTCTCCTACCGAGAGATCCATCACCTGCCCTGGTTCATTCGCCAGTACCAGGTCAAGTACAGCCTCTCCCCTCGTAGGCTTGTCCACATGCTGTGTCAGGAAACCTTCTTGAACACACCTAACAAACTCCTCTCCAGCCAAACCCCTTACCCTAGGGATATTCCAGTCGATGTTTGGGAAATTGAAGTCTCCCATCACGACAACTCTGTTATTAATACATTTCTCCAGAATCTGGTTCCCTATCTGCACTTCAACTTCCCTGTCACTATTGGGCGGCCTATAGAATACACCCAGCAAAGTTTTCGACCCTTTGCTGTTTGTAACTTCCACCCACAAAGACTCTGTAGAAAGTCCCTCCACGGCATCCTCTTTCTCTGCAGCCATGACACTGTCCCTGATTAACAGTGCCACTCCACCACCTCTTCTGCCAGCCTCCCTGTCCTTCCTGAAGCATCTGAAACCTGGCACCTGAAGTACCCAGTCCTGTCCCTGAGACATCCAAGTCTCCGTAATGGCCACCACATCACATTCCCAAGCAGCTATCCACGCCCTAAGCTCATCTACCTTATTTACTATACTCCTTGCATTAAAATATATACACTTCAGCCCCTCAGTCTGGGCATTTCCCTTCTCCACCCCCTGTCTAACCTCCCTCCCATATTGCCTGCAGTCCTCCCCTACCTTTAAAGTATTAAAGTACATGCATTTCAAACCCTGCTCCGCCCCACCCCCACTACGCCGTGCCTTGCATTCCCCATCTATGCCCCCCTCACTTTCACCCCCTCCACTCAAGATCCCACCCCCCCTCCAAATCAGTTTAAACCTCCCCGCATAGCCTTTGCAAATTTACCCCCCAGGATATTGATTTCCCTCTGGTTCAGGTGTAGACCATCACTCATATAGAGGTCCCACCTTCCCCAGAATGAGCCCCAATTGCTCAAGTACCTGAACCCCTCCCTCCTGCACCATCCCCTCAGCCACGAGTTCAAACTTTCCCTCTCTCTATTCCTCTCTAAACTATCCCGTGGCACAGGCAAGAGTCCGGATATAACTACTCTTCCAGACTTAGCCTTTAGTTTCCACCCCAGCTCCATAAATCTTTGCTTAATATCCCCTTCCCTTAACCTCCCTATGTCATGTGTCCCCACATGAACTATAACTTGGGGTTGATCTCCCTCTCCCCTAAGAGTCCTGAATACCCTGTCCGATACATCCCGGACCCCAGCCCCTGGTAGGCAACACACCAGCCCTGAGTCCCTACCCATACCTCCGACTCTCCTATCCGTCCCCTTAACTGTGGAGTCCCCAATCACGAGGCCCAATCTCTTACCCTTAATCTTAATCACCTGAGGTTTCTCAATAGGCTCACCCCCAGAGACCTGCTCCCTTTGGCTATCCCCAGTTGATTCCTCCTCAACTGTAGCCTCCAGGACCGAAAACCTATTTTGGAGGGGAACAGCCCCAGGGGATTGTCCCACCACATTCTTCTTTCCTCTCCTCATGGCAGTGACCCAAGACTGGTTTCTAGGAGTGACTAACTCTTTATAACTCCTATCAATGTCCACCTCTGCATCCCGAATTTTGCGGAGCTCCTCTACTTCCACCTCCAACTCCTTTACACGCTCCTCCAGAAGCTGCAATCTAATGCACTTCTTACAAGTAAAATCCCCTGAAACACTACTGGAGTCCCTCACCACATACATCCCACAGGAGATGCAGCACACTGCCTGAACTGCCATCCCTGAAACAATTACCAGCAGAAAAAATAAAAAATATTAAACAGAAAACTTACCCACACTTATAATTTAGGTTAAAGGAGGTGGGAGGGTGGGATTCTCTACCAGTGTAGAGAATCGGGTATCCTCTCTACATTAATTTATAGGGTTAGGGGCCCAAAAAAAAAACTACAACTCCCGGTAAGCGTCCTAGTGACGACTTCCGGTTTCTAACTAATTTTTTTTTAAAACCGCCGAAACTCGCAACTTTAAAAACTAAAAATAAAAGTTAAACAGTATAAACAGAAAAATATACCTTCTTGCTGCCTCCTCTGATGCCCAAAAATCGCTGCCTCTCGACTCTGCTCGTCAGGAACAATATTTTCATAGAATAGAATCCTTTCACTGGGCAAAAACCATAGTAACTCTGAAAGGAGTCTTTCCTGAGATTAGGCATGAGTAGCAGGAATATTCCTCCTAGTGATGGCACTGCTTTCTGTTCTTCATTAAGAATTCTCACAACACCAGATTAAAGTCCAACAGGTTTATTTGGTAGCAAACACCACTAGCTTTCGGAGCACTGCTCCTTCGTCAGGTGAATGGAGTGTGAATTTGGTCCCCATGGCTGTTCCGTGTGTCTGGTTGTTGAAGGTGAAGACATTGTGGTCCAGGATAAAGCGGATGAGTTGTAAAATTGCATCTGGAAACTGGCAGTTGAAAGCATTGAGTACAGAGGCAGTCGCAGCAATGCCATCGTCATGGGGGATGTTGGTGTAGAGCGCCGAGACATCCATTGTGACGAGGAGTGTCCCTGGTTCAACTGCTCCGTGTGTGCTGAGTTTCAGTAGGAAGTCCGTAGTGTCGCGACAAAAGCTGGGGGTTCTTTGTACAATGGATTTCAGGATGCCCTCCACATAGCCGGAGAGGTTCTTGCACAGGGTCCCATTGCCCGATACGATGGGACGGCCAGGTGTGTTTGCCTTGTTCGCACCTCAATATGCCAACATCTTCATGCACAGTTCAAACAAGACTTCTTCACTGCACAGGATCTTCAACCGATGCTATACACTAGATACATCGATGACATTTTCTTCCTTTGGCCTCATGGTGAACAATCACTGAAACAACTATATGATGATATCAACAAATTCCATCCCACCATCAGACTCACCATGGACTATTCTCCGGAATCGGTTGCATTCTTGGACACTCGCATCTCCATCAAGGACGGTCACCTCAGCACCTCACTGTACCGCAAACCCACAGACAATCTCACAATGCTCCACTTCTCCAGCTTCCACCCTAAACATGTTAAAGAAGCCATTCCCTATGGACAAGCCCTCCGTATACACAGGATTTGCTCGGATGAGGAGGATCGTGACAGACACCTCCAGACCCTGAAAGATGCCCTCATAAGAACAGGATATGGTGCTCGACTCATAGATCGGCAGTTCTGATGCACCACAGCGAAAAACCGCACCGATCTCCTCAGAAGACAAACACGGGACACAGTGGACAGAGTACCCTTCGTCGTCCAGTACTTCCCCGGAGCGGAGAAGCTACGACATCTTCTCCGGAGTCTTCAACATATCATTGATGAAGACGAACATCTCGCCAGGGCTATCCCCACACCCCCACTTCTTGCTTTCAGACAACCACACAACCTCAAACAGACCATTGTTCGCAGCAAACTACCCAGCCTTCAGGAGAACAGTGACCACAATACCACACAACCCTGCCACAGCAACCTCTGCAAGACATGCCGGATCATCGACATGGATACCATCATCACACGTGAGAATACCATCCACCAGGTACATGGTAAATACTCTTGCAACTCGGCCAACATTGTCTACCTGATACGTTGCAAGAAAGGATGTCCTGAAGCATGGTACATTGGGGAGACCATGCAGACGTTACGACAACGGATGAATGAACACGCCTCAACAATCACCCGTTCCCTTCCTGTTGGCGAACACTTCAGTGGTCACGGGCATTCAGCCTCTGACCTTCGGGTAAGCATTCTCCAAAGCAGCCTTCACGACACATGACAGCGCAGAGTCGCTGAACAGAGACTGATAGCCAAGTTCCGCACACAAGGACGGCCTTAACCTAGATCTTGGGTCCATGTCGCACTATCTGTAACCCCCATGACTTAGCAGGGCTTGAGAAATTTCATTTACTGTCCTGTCTGGAGACGATTCACATCTCTTTAACGCAGCTGGAGTACTGTGTGCAGTTTTGGGCGCCGCACCTGCGCAAACATATTTTGGCCTTGGAGGGAGTGCAGAGGAGGTTTACTAGGCTGATGCCGGAGTTGAGGGGGTTAAGCTATGAGGAGAGGCTGAATAAACTAGGCTTGTACTCGTTGGAGTTTAGAAGAAAGAGGGGAGATCTCATTGAGACGTACAAGATAATGAATGGGATGGATAGGATAGAGGTGGAGAGACTCTTCCCGCTCAAAAAAAACAGTAGGACTAGGGGGCACAGCCTCAAGATAAAGGGGGGGCGTTTTAGAACGGAGTTGAGGAGGAACTTCTTCACTCAAAGGGTGGTGAATCTCTGGAATTCTCTGCCCGTTGAAGTGGTGGAGGCTGCCTTGCTAAATATTTTCAAGAAGTGGGTTGATGGGTTTTTGATAAGAGGGGGGATTAAGGGTTATGGGGAGAGGGCCGGAATGTGGAACTGAGCCACGACAGATCAGCCATAATCTTATTGAATGGCAGGGCAGGCTCGAAGGGCCAGATGGCCTTCTCCTGCTCCTATTTCTTATGTTCTTATGTATGCTAATGCTATCTCCGCTCACATTGTGACTTTAAGACTTGATTATAACTGTAAAGACTCACATTCTAATCAGTATTCTGTAAACTTGATTGTGTACAATTAAATGGGATGAATTTATAACAAATTAATGACAACTATAAAAAAAAACTCAGTTCTGATCACAGACAGGGCATATAAAGGCAAACAGTTTTTTTTATAGTTGTCATTAATTTGTTATAAATTCATCCCATTTAATTGTATACAATATTGTCTTCTTCCCAAATGAAGGTCAAACAATCAGCTTCATGACACACAGTTTATCCTAATAATCAAGTTATTCAGTGTTTTTGATTGCTTTGTTAGTTTCCATGCTAATTAAGGCCTCAATGTTTTATCTTATCAGGAGGCTGATGATAGTTCAGTGTTAGCCTTGTTCTGGCTAGCCTTTGCAGCAGTTATGTCTAATTTATCTCGATCTGCTACTTCTTCAGCCAAGAGTTGAACTGATTGATTTGAATGACCTCGATCTTACTGTCACAGAGGTTTACAGGCCTTCGGCCCAACTTGTCCATGCCACCCTTTTCTTTAACCCCTAAGCTAGTCCCAACTGCCTGCATTTGGCCCATATCCCTTTATACTCATCTTATACATGTAACTAAATGCTTTTTAAAAGACAAAATTGTACCCGCTTCTATGACTACCTCTGGCAGCTTGTCCCAGACACTCACCACCCTCTGTGAAAAAATAGCCCCTCTGGTCACTTTTGTATCTCTCCCCTCTCACCTTAAATTTATGCCCTCTAGTTTTAGACTCCCCTACCTTTGGGAAAAGATATTGACCATCTAGCTGATCTATGGCCCTCATTATTTTATAGACCTCTATAAGATCACCCCTCAGCCTCCTACGCTCCAGAGAAAAAAAGTCCCAGTCTATCCAGTCTCTCCTTATAACTCAAATCATCAAGTCCCGGTAGCATCCTAGTAAATCTTTTCTGCACTCTTCCTAGTTTAATAATATCCTTTCTACAATAGGGTGACCAGAACTGTACACAGTATTCCAAGTGTGGCCTTACCAATGTCTTGTACAACTTCAACAAGATGTCCCAACTCCCGTGTTCAATGTTCTGACCGATGAAATCTAGCATGCCGAATGCCTTCTTCACCACTCTGTCCACCTGTGACTCCACTTTCAAGGAGCTATGAACCTGTACCCCGAGATCTCTTTATTCTATAACTCTCCCAACTTTCCCATTAACTAACTCCCACTCTGGTTCGATCAACCAAAATGCATCACCTCACATTTATCTAAATTAAACGCCATCTGCCTTTCGTCAGCCCACTGGCCCAATTGTTCAAAATCCCATTGCAATCCTAGAAAACCTTTTCCACTGTCCACTATGCCACCAATCCTGGTGTCATCTGCAAACTTACTAACTATGCCTCCTAAAGTCTCATTCAAGTCATTAATATAAGGTGTGAAGACAAAGTTTTGGTCGACAAATTCTTTAAATGTCCTTTCTCATGAACTCTGTCCTTGATGAGAGTCCCTCCATATGTTTGGCTCTCAGTGGGTGGGCCTGAGTGTTTGAACTAGAACAAAGAACAAAGAACAACCCAGCACAGGAAACAGGCCCTTCAGCCCAACGAGCCTGCGCCACCATTTTAACAAAGCATTTTCCTACACCTACCCTGCCCCATGTGTATGCAAATGGTACCCCTATTGTAGCCAGGTTCAGGGGAGAATAGTGTAGGGTCAATTTCGTACACCAAACTCTCGATATTCTTGACAGGGCTGAAGAATCCACGTCATTGATAATCCATGAGTTATTGAATCTCCCTCACACTCCACCAGTTGTTTATATTTCAGGTTTTATAATATAAACTGTTGCTGTCCCCGTCTGTAAGGCTGGTGCTTTTCTTCTGAAAGTATGGTGACATTTCTAGTCTTGCAGTCGATTTAGATCCTGTATTCTTTGGTTGATTTACATCAAACCAATCAGAAATTCACCTGGCAGAGACACCAGGATACCTTTGTTTGCACTTGTTATGGTGAACTTCAAATCAACCAACATTCTGGGCACACTGGAGCTTTTGGTTGCTGGATGGTGAGGTGGGCACTGAGATACTAACTGAGCAGAGGTGCCTTGGTGGGATTTTTCAGTCTTTGATGTTAATTTTCTTATGATATTGCTTTAGTAGGCTCTGCTGCTTAGGGGCCATGCTGAAAGAGATAGAGGATCAGATAAGGTGATCTATTCAGCAGTACAGATACTCTTGTGGTTCCTTATTCAGTGACAAGGTTGAACAAATGCCAATGTTTGCACTCTGGCTGTTGTAATGAACTCTTGTGATTGTCTCACTGTGGGACAGTGCGTTGACTTAACTAGGTCTGACATTTTGTCAGAAGTGTGTGTTCCCTATTCCTTCTTTACCTTCAAGATTCACATCCTTCCCAACTCAGATTGAAACCTCCAAGGATGGTCACTTTATTGCCTGCTGGGACACAGACTAAGGATTACTCCAGGTCAGTGCAGAATCCCTCCTTGGTCTCAACTGTTGCCTCAAGCATTTTCTGGGCTTGTTCCTCCTTCCTATCACATTAGAGGGAAAATGCTGCACTTGTATCCTCCCAATTTCCATTTTGAACATCCTCCACTGCTCTTCTGTAGATTTCACCGTCTGCCAGATCCTGTCTTATTTTACTAAAAGCTCTCCCTCAATTCAATTTTTTGTTTTGGCAACTTGTCTCCTTCTTTGTCAAAATGCATTAAAATGGCGGCCGCAGGCTTGTTGAGCCGAAGGGCCTGTTTCCTGTGCCGGGTTGTTCTTTGTCCATAAGCTTAAATTGTACCATGTTGTGATCGCTATCACTAAAATGCTCCCCATAACCTGTCCAGCTTCCTCAATCACAACTGCGATGGCTGCTATATCACAATTTCACATGAATCATCCTTAACTTGTCTGTTTTACCTGTAATAATCCTGGCATTAAAGTAGAGGGTATCAAGCCTGGCCTTGCTCCCTCGAAACTGAATACAGCTCTACTCCCTCTGACGTGGTTATTTTACTGTATAACATAGTGCCCCTATTTTCCTAACAGCCTTGGTCCCCTCCCCTTGCTAAATTAGTTTAAAGTCATCCCAACAGCACCAGCACAATCTCCCACATTGACGTTGGTCTACATCTGAACCAGAGCGGGATTATCCCGTTTGTACCAGGTCCCACTCAGATGTAAGGTGTACTTGTAACCTGTTACCAGGAAAACGCAGAAAATTCAGGAGCTGGACAGACACTCAACAGGAGATTGAAGTCTCCCAGTCATTGCAGTGACAAAGGAAAGGCAGTATACTGACTCAAGGCACCTTAAACGTCACTAAATGAAAGGTCAGGAAGACAGAGACAGGTATTGGGTATTGGTAAAGTCCAGAGTAGAAGCGTTTTGTTGATGATGAATCCAGGAGTGTGAAGCCAAACCGAAATGTTGGAAATCTAGGTTTTTTCAACAAGTTCAAAAGCAATAGATTCAGGTCAGAAGCAGAACCTTCAGATTTTTCCAACATTTTGAATAAATTTAATGACTGAACCTTTCTCAAGTAGAGAAATCTAAAGGTCCACAATCGGGTGAAGAGATTTCTCCCCATCCGAATCTTGGCTGATCCCAACTTCTGGACTCCCTGGCAGGGAAACTTTCTCACATTTCAATTAGATCACCTCTTATTCTCCTAACTTTCAGTCTCCTCAATTGCTCTGGAACAGTCATAAAAATGTTATTGCTCTTATAGTAACATGTTTAATATTGAGTGATGGGTCACAGAACAGAAGTTGTAAATGCAGAAAGATTAGTGAAAATTAGTTTCACATTTTAATGCTTTTTAATTATTTTGAAATAAGCAAATGAACAAACTGTGGGTCCAATGTTCCTGAGGATTACAAACTTAGTGCTTATAAACTGACAAAAATCACAAAGTTATATTTTACACCAGATAGCTTGTAATTAAAAATTGACAAACAGCAGGTTCTGTCAGATACCAAGTACAACTTGGAGAAACTTGATCGACCATTTTGATTCTTAAAATGTGCAATGATTTATTCAAATGAGAATTCCTTTGAACAAGTTTTAGATATTTCTAAAATATGAAATTTTATACATTATAGTATATTGTTTTGTAGAATTAGGTCAAATTACAGGAACACTGACTTCTGTATTGAAGGATGTTACATCATGAGAACGATAGCTTGATGCAAAATAAATCAGTGCTTGTGGAGTTCAGACTGAGACACTGGGGCAGTGCAGCACAAATATAACCTCAGAAATTAATATATGAATCATCCTGTCACTCCCTATCTGGATTAACTGCAATAATTATAATGGTTCTGCTTACTGCACCCAAAACCACATTATAATTCGCAGCATTTGCTTCATGTTATGCAAAGCACACTGCCTAATGCAAATTAGAACTTTGATATATGTAGCTTCATTACATGGCCACAATTCCATTCAGACATATTTCAGTCAAATAGTTTTCTGTTGTGTAAGACAAAGCCTGAATTAAGTTGAATAAATTAGATTGTCAAAAGGAAAACCAAAATGGAAAAGGCTCTGTGCTGAGATTTCTAAACACAATGTGTGTCCTGTTGGCCCATCTCCACTCTAATTAGAGCTCTTCATACTGTAGAAACTAGGCATCAGAAACTAGCCAGGACACTAATGGGCAGATTCACATTCTGCAACGGAAAGTCCAAGACTGCAAAATGCACAATAACAGTTTCAAGCACAAGAAACAAGCCACATGAAAGTATAAATTAGCTACAAACCATAAACAGTGAAAGGGCATGAGCGGAATTGACAATACACTATCCAGTTTCTTTGTAAATGGCACCATGACATTTTTCCATGTTTGAGTTTGAAGATGGATTGTTTCACGAATCATCATTGTTCGATTTGGCCACTTCATCTAGAGAAAGAAATGTTACAGGATCAAAAAACACAATCTTTCCAATGTAATATTCTGATTGTGAGACATTAAAATTACTTTTACCTCAAACTATATAGACATTGCGAAGGGTGCTCCCACCCTTCTTTACAACATCCCAGTTTGCTCCCTTCATGTGTTAGCAATAATTGTAACCTCAGCTGAGTAAGAGAGATTAGAAAATGGGGAATGACAGCTTGCATTGATAAGGCACTGGTAACATTCTAAAAATCTCAAGATGCTTTGCAGCAAATCTTCAGAACAAAAACTGACACTGGGCCACAAGTGGCAATGACCAAAATCTTGGTCAAGAGTTAAGTTTTACTTTTATGGAGAAAAAGAGTTTTAGAGGAGATTCCAGTGTTCGGAGCCTATGCCACCACATCATTTTTGTAGAATGCCACCCATTTAAAGAATACCTTGTGACTGAAATTTCCTATCCTTTGATCCATTCTGTACAGATCTGTACGAGTGGCATTTCCATTCCAACTTGGAGTTATTCTGGAGAATCACAGGTTTACAGAAAGTGGAAGATGAGAGGCTGGCCAGAATATGAACAAAACATGTAAAGGAGATTTTGGAAGATAGGATGTGATAGGGCAAAATCAGATGATGTTACATCAACGAACATAGATGATCATCACAATAAGGAAATACATGGTCAGGGGCTCAATCTTGACAAGTGTGGTCCCATCCTATTATACACGAGTGGAGTGGTATTGATGGAGGATTGTGTCAAAGGCTGCAGACAGGTTGAGGGGGAGTTTTTACCTCCAAAGTCACTTTCGATATCACTTGAAAGTTTAAGAGCAGTTTCGGTACTGAGCAGGAGCAGGTATTAAATAGCGGAATTCAAATATCGAGTTCTAGGAGAGAAGAGCTGCTTATAGAACATAGAAAAGTACAGCACAGGAACAGGCCCTTCAGCCCACAATGTTGGTTGTGCCGAATGTGGCATCAAATCAAACTAAACCCTTCTGCCCACCCTTGCTCTGTATCCCTCTATTCCTCGCATATTCATATGCTTATCTAAAAGCCCTTCAACACCCCTATTGTATCTACCTCCACCACCACTCCTGGCAGTGCCTTCCAGACACCTACCACCCTCTGTGTTAAAAACTTGCCTCTCTTCTCCTTCGAACTTTCCTCCTCTCGCCTTAAGTGCATGCCCCCTAGTATTAGGCATTTCAACTCTGGGAAAAAGATTCTGTCAACCCAATCTATGCCGCTCATTATTTTATAGATTTCTATCAGGTCTCTATCAGGCCCTATCATATCCTATCTTCCAAAATCTCCTGTACATGTTTTGTTCAGATTCTGGCCAGCCTCTCATCTTCCACTTTCCGTAAACCTGTGATTCTCCAGAATAACTCCAAGTTGGAATAGAAATGCCACTCGTTCAGATCTGTACAGAATGGATCAAAGGATAGGTAGTAGCTCAGGCGGGTTCAATTTTGTCTTTTAAAAAGCATTTAGATAGTTACATGGGTAAGATTGACATACAATCAGGGCCTGTTTCCATGCTGTAAACCTCAATGATTTTATGACACTCTCTCCAAAGCTTCCACATTCTTCCTTTAATTCTTTGAGAAAAGAACTGGTGACAGCCAATTGAAAGGGGAGATTACCAACTTGGAAGTTGGTGTGCATTTTGGTGATAGTGACCACAATTCGGTTACGTTCACCTTAGTGATGGAAAGGGATAGGCATGAACCTCGGGGTAGTGGTTTTAGCTGGGGGAAGGGTAATTATGCGGCTATTAGAAGAGAATTAGGAAGCATAGGTTAGACTAGATTACAGGGACTGGGAACGTCTGAAATGTGGAGTTTTTTCAAGGAGCAGCTACTGCGAGTACATGATAGGTATGTCCCCGTCAGGCAAGGAGGAATTGGTAGGGCTAGGGAACTGTGGTGCACCAAAAAAGTTGATTCGTTGGTTAAGAGGAAAAAGGAGGCTTATGTTCGGATGAGACGTGAGGGCTCGGGTAGTGCACTAGAAAACTTTAGATTGGCTAGGAGGGAGTTGAAGAGTGAGCTAAGAAGAGGACATGAAAAGACTTTGGCTGATAGGATTTAAGGAGAATCCTAAGGCGTTCTATAGGTATGTCAAGAACAGAAGGTTGGTTAGGGCAAGATTAGGGCCAGTTATAGACAGCAGAGGGAAGTTGTGTGTGGAACCGGAGGAGATTGGAGAGGCATTGAACCAATATTTCTCTTTGGTGTTCACACAGAGGGACATGTTTATAGCTGAGGAGGACACTGGGTTGCAGGGGAGTAGAACTGACAGTATTGCAGTTGATAAGGAGGATGTGCTAGATATTCTGGAGGTCTGAAAATAGATAAGTACCCTGGTCCGGATGGGATATACCCTAGGATTCTCTGGGAGGCTAGAGAGATGATTGCAGAGCCTCTGGCTCTGATCTTCAGGTCATTATTGGTCTCTGATATAGTACCGGAAGATTGAAGGACAGGAATGTTGTCCCATTGTTTAAGAAGGGGAACAGAGACTTCCCTGGGAATTATAGACCGGTGAGTCTTACTTCTGATGTGGGCAAGGTTTTAGAAAGAATTATTAGGGATAGGATTTATAGTTATTTGGAGAGTAATGAATTGATTAGAGACAGTCAGCATGGTTTTGTAGCAGGTAGGTCGTGCCTTACTAACCTTATTGAGTTCTTTGAGAATGTGACCAAAGAGGTGGATAGGGGTAAGGCAGTTGACGTGGTATGTATGGATTTTAGTAAGGCGTTTGATAAGGTTCACCATGGTAGGCTTCTGCAGAAAATGCAGATGTATGGGATTGGGGGTAATCTAGGTACTTGGATCAGGAATTGGCTAGCGGATAGGAGACAGAGGGTGGAGGTTGATGGTGAATATTCGTCATGGAGTTCGGTTACGAGTGGTGTGCCTCAGGGATCTGTTTTGGGGCCACTGCTGTTTGTAATTTTTATTAATGATCTGGATGAGGGTATAGTTGGGTGGATTAGTAAGTTTGCTGATGACACCAAAGTCGGAGGTGTGGTAGATTGTGAGGAAGGGTGTCATAGTTTGCAGGGTGACCTAGACAGGTTGAAGGAGGCTAAGAGGGGATCTTATTGCAACATATAAGATGATTAGAGGTTTAGATAGGGTGGATAGTGATAGCCTTTTTCCTCTGATGGAGAAAGCTAGCACAAGGGGGCATGGCTTTAAATTAAGGGGGGGTAGTTATAGGACGGATGTCAGGGGTAGGTTCTTTACCCAGAGGGCGGTGAGGGATTGGAATGCCCTGCCTGCTGTGGTTGTAAATGCGCCTAGTTTGGGGGCGTTTAAGAGATCTGTGGATAGGTTTATGGACGAAAAGGGATTGGTTTAGGTTAGTGGGTCATTGTTTTGTAACTGGTCGGCGCAACATTGTGGGCCGAAGGGCCTGTTTTGCGCTGTAATGTTCTATGTTCTATTACCCGAGGACCAAAAGCAATTAACATCATCAGCTTCCATCATCAAGCTACAAGTTTCAAAGAGTACATTTTGTCCCTTCGAAGCCCCAGCTTCCCAGTGCCGAAACCACCCACTTGGCAGTGAACAAAAAAACTACAGCAATGAAGAAACAAGGCAGGACTACAGCAGAGAATATTAACACTTCAGCCCAATGCACCTGAAAACAACCAATTCTAAAAAGAAAAGATCATTTGAGTATGGTTCACTGACTGATCCACACAGCTTGCTGATACAGAATACTGCAGTGACATTTGAACTTAAGGGTCACTGTCAACCATTTCTTAAACAGTCTGTCCTAAAATATTTCATACATCATAGAATCATATAGTGCAGGTGGTCATTCGGCCCATCGAGCCCATCACAAATTTGATTGAGTTTTTTGAAGGGGTAACCAAGAAGGCAGATGAGGCAGCGCAGTTGATGTTGTCTACATGGACTTTAGCAAGGCCTTTGACAACGTACCGTGGTACCTTGTACCAACAACATGGTAGGTTGTTGCATAAAGTTAAATCTCATGGGATCCAGGGAGAGGTAGCTAAATGGATACAAAATTGGCTTCTTGACAATGTGGAGATGCTGGCGTTGGACTGGGGTAAACACAGTAAGAACACAGTTGTGTGTTGACAGAAGCCAGAAGGTGGTTGTAGGGAGTTGTTTTTCTAACTGGAGGCCTCTGATGAGCGGTGTACCTCAGGGATCAGTACCGGGTCCACTGTTATTTGTCATTTATATTAATGATTTGGATGAGAACATAGGAGGCATAGTTAATAAGTTTGCAAATGACACCAAGATTGGTGGCATAGTGGACAGTGAAGAAAGTTATTTCCAATTGGAGATCTTGATCAATTGGGCCTGTGGGCTGATGAACGGCAGATGGAGTTTAACTTAGACAAATACAAGGTAATGCATTTTGGTAACCTGAACCAGGGCAGGATTTACTCAGTTAATGGCAGGGTGTTGGGGAGAGTTACAGAACAAAGAGATCTAGGGATACATGTTCATAGTTCCTTGAAAGTGGAGTCACAGGTGGACAGAGTGGTGAAGGAGGTATTCGGCATGCTTGGTTTCATCAGTCAGAACAGGAGTTAAATGTCTTGTTGAATTTGGGCAAGACATTGGTAAGGCCACACTTGGAATACTGTGTATAGTTCTGGTCACCTTATCATAGAAAAGATATTATTAAACTAGAAAGAGTGCAGAAAAGATTTACCACAATGCTAACAGAACTTGATGGATTGAGTTATAAGAAGAGGTTGGATAGACTGGGATTTCTTTCTCTGGAGCAGAGGAGGCTGAGGGGTGATCTTATAGAGGTCTATAAAATAACGAGGGGCACAGATCAGCCAGATAGTCATTATCTTTTCCCAAAGGTAGGGGAGTCTAAAACTAGAGGGCAGAGGTTTAAGGTGAGAGACGAGAGAAACAAAAGTTTCACAGAGGGTGCTGAGTGTCTGGGACAAGAAGCCAGATATAGTAATTGATGCAGGTACAATTTTGTCTTTTAAAAAGCATTTAGATAGTTACCTGGGTACGATGGGTATAGAGGGACATGGGCTAAGTGCAGGCAATTGGGATTAGCTTAGGGGTTAAAAAGGGTGGCATGGGCAAGTTGGGCTGAAGGGCCTGTTTCCATGCTCTTCCTCTATGACTCTTCACTGACCACAATCCCACCCAGGCCCTATTCCTGTAACCCCACATATTTACCCTAGCTAGTCCCCAATACTAAGGGGCAATTTAGCACAGCCAATCCACCTAACCTGCACATCTTTGGATTGTGGGAGGAAATCCATGCAGACATGGGGAGAACATGCAGACTCCACACCATGTATGTATGTGTGTATATATATATATATCTTTGAATACAATTAATTTTCTCCTGTTCTTAAGGTTTTGGAAAGGATTATTAGAGACAGGATTTATAGTTATTTGGAAAGTAATGAGTTGATTAGAGACAGTCAGCATGGTTTTGTAGCGGGTAGGTCATGCCTTACTAACCTTATCGAGTTCTTTGAGTAAGTGACCAAAGAGGTGGATAGGGGTAAGGCAGTTGATGTGGTGTATATGGATTTTAGCAAGGCGTTTGATAAGGTTCACCATGGTAGGCTTCTGCAGAAAATGCAGATGTATGGGATTGGGGGTGATCTAGGTAATTGGATCAGGAATTGGCTAGCAGATAGGAGACAGAGAGTGGTGGTTGATGGGAAATATTCGTCATGGAGTTCGGTTACAAGTGGTGTGCCTCAGGGATCTGTTTTGGGGCCACTGCTGTTTGTAATTTTTATTAATGATCTGGATGAGGGTATAGTTGGGTGGATTAGTAAGTTTGCTGATGACACCAAAGTCGGAGGTGTGGTAGATTGTGAGGAAGGGTGTCATAGTTTGCAGGATGACTTGGATAGGTTGCAGAGCTGGGCTGAGAGGTGGCGGATGGAGTTTAATGTGGAGAAGTGTGAGGTAATTCATTTCGGTAGGAATAACAGATGTGTTGAGTATAGGGCTAACGGGAGGACTTTGAATAGTGTGGAGGAGCAGAGGGATCTAGGTGTATGTGTACATAGATCCCTGAAAGTTGGGAATCAAGTGGATAAGGTTGTTAAGAAGGCATACGGAGTCTTGGCGTTTATTGGTAGGGGGATTGAATTTAGGAGTCGCAGCGTCATGATGCAACTGTACACATCTCTGGTGCGGCCGCACTTGGAGTTTTGTGTGCAGTTCTGGTCCCCACATTACAGGAAGGATGTGGAGGCTTTGGAGAGGGTGCAGAGGAGGTTTACCAGGATGTTGCCTGGTATGGAGGGGAGATCCTATGAGGAGAGATCGAGAGATTTGGGGTTGTTTTCGCTGGAAAGAAGGCGGCTAAGAGGGGATCTCATTGAAACATATAAGATGATTAGAGGTTTAGACAGGGTAGATAGTGTTAGCCTTTTTCCTAGGATGGAGAAAGCTAGCACGAGGGGGCACGATTTTAAATTAAGGGGGGGTAGTTATAGGACAGATGTCAGGGGTAGGTTCTTTACCCAGAGGGTGGTGAGGGACTGGAATGCCCTGCCAGCTGCAGTTGTAAATGCACCTAGTTTGGGGGCGTTTAAAAGATCTGTGGATAGGTTTATGGATGAAAAGGGATTGGTTTAGGCTAGTGGGTCATTGTTTTGTAACTGGTCGGCGCAACATCGTGGGCCGAAGGGCCTGTTCTGCGCTGTAATGTTCTATGTTCTATGTTCTAACAGCTATTACAGTTACAAATCATATGTGAAATCAAGAAGCAAAGTTTCAATGTCACCTCTCAGTACAGCTGTACTTAATATTTACTCTGTTTCACTGGCAAAGGTACAGACCAAGTTCAGATTGTTCCCATATCCAAATCAAATCAGCTCTTCTCAG
Organism: Prionace glauca; assembly: GCA_037974335.1. Taxonomy (NCBI): domain Eukaryota; kingdom Metazoa; phylum Chordata; class Chondrichthyes; order Carcharhiniformes; family Carcharhinidae; genus Prionace; species Prionace glauca. The sequence goes on from CM075739.1 coordinate 508,936, forward strand.
TCAGATCACGAGTTGGGGTTACATAACAGTGACCATGTTCGGTGCGACTTTCACTGAAGTGAATGTCAAAAATAAGACAACAAACTCCTGTTCTCTGGAAGGTTTGTAATAATGGCCCGGATTTTCTAACCAGCAGCAGAAAGCGAGGACACAGTGAGCCAGTTTAATGCTGAGTGCTTCCTAAGTGAGGCAGTGAGATGAGTCAGGAGGCTCTGTGATTGAAGGTAGCTACAGATGGAGTTTAATTTAGATAAATGCAAGGTGATGCATTTTGGTAGACTGAACCAGGCCAGAACTTACTCAGTTAATGGTGGAGAGAGTTACAGAACAAAGAGATCGAGGGGTACATGTTCATAACTCCTTAAAAGTGGAGTCACAGGTGGACAGAGTGGTGAAGGTGGCATTCGGCATGCTTGGTTTCATCGGTCAGAACATTGAATACAGGAGTTGGGACGTCTTGTTAAAGTTGTACAAGACATTGATATGGCCACATTTGGAATACTGTGTGCAATTCTGGTCACCCTATTATAGAAAGGATATTAAACTAGAAAGAGTGCAGAAAAGATTTACTAGGATGCTACCAGGACTTGATGGATTGAGTTATAAGGTGAACATAGAACATAACAGCGCAGAACAGGCCCTTCGGCCCACGATGTTGCGCCGACCAGTTTTTAAAAAAAAACACTGACCCACTAATCTAAACCAATCCTTTTTTGTCCATAAACCTATCCACAGATCTCTTAAATGCCCCCAAACTAGGCGCATTTACAACCTCAGCAGGCAGGGCATTCCAATCCCTCACCACCCTCGGGGTAAAGAACCTACCCCTGACATCCATCCTATAACTACCCCCCCTTAATTTAAAGCCATGCTCCCTCGTGCTAGCTTTCTCCATCCGAGGAAAAAGGCTATCAACTATCCATCCTATCTAAACCTCTAATCATCTTATATGTTGCAATAAGATCCCCTCTTAGCCTCCTTCTTTCCATCAAAAACAACACCAAATCCTTCAGTCTCTCCTCATCGGACCTCCCCTCCATACCAGGCAACATCCTGGTAAACCTCCTCTGCACCCTCTCCAAAGCCTCCACATCCTTCCTGTAATGTGGGGACCAGAACTGCACACAGTACTCCAAGTGCGGCCGCACCAGAGTTGTGTACAGTTGCAACATGACGCTGCGACTCCTAAATTCAATCCCCCACCGATAAACGCCAAGACACCGTATGCCTTCTTAACAACCTTATCTACTTGATTCCCAACTTTTAGGGATCTATGTACACATACACCTAGATCTCTCTGCTCATCCACACTATTCAAAGTCCTCCCGTTAGCCCTATACTCAACACATCTGTTACTCCTACCGAAATGAATTACCTCACACTTCTCCGCATTAAACACCATCCGCCACCTCGCGGCCCAGCTCTGCAACCTGTCTAGGTCACCCTGCAAACTATGACACCCTTCCTCACAATCTACCACACCTCCGACTTTGGTGTCATCAGCAAACTTACTAATCCACCCAACTGTACCCTCAACCAGATCATTAATAAAAATTACAAACAGCAGTGGCCCCAAAACAGATCCCTGAGGCACACCACTCGTAACCGAACTCCATGACGAATATTCACCATCAACCACCACTCTCTGTCTCCTATCCGCTAGCCAATTCCTGATCCAAGTACCTAGATTACCCCCAATCCCATACATCTGCATTTTCTGCAGAAGCCTACCATGGTGAACCTTATCAAACGCCTTACTAAAATCCATATATACCACGTCAACTGCCTTACCCCAATCCACCTCTTTGGTCACATTCTCAAAGAACTCAATAAGGTTAGTAAGGCACGACCTACCTGCTACAAAACCATGCTGACTGTCACTAATCAATTCATTACTCTCCAAATAACTATAAATCCTATCCTTAATAATTCTTTCTAAAACCTTGCCCACAACAGAAGTAAGACTCACCGGTCTATAATTCCCAGGGAAGTCTCTGTTCCTCTTCTTAAACAATGGGACAACATTCGCTGTCCTCCAATCTTCCGGTACTATACCAGAGACCAACGATGACCTGAAGATCAGAGCCAGAGGCTCTGCAATCACCTCTCTAGCCTCCCAGAGAATCCTAGGGTAAATCCCATCTGGACCAGGGGACTTATCTATTTTCAAGCCCTCTAGAATATCCAGCACATCCTCGGTATAGAACATAGAACATTACAGCGCAGAACAAGCCCTTCGGCCCACGATGTTGCGATACTTTCTATTTAGCACCCCAGTGTCCTCCTCAGCTACATTCATGTCCCCCTGCATGAACACCGAAGAGAAATATTGGTTCAATGCCTCTCCAATCTCTTCCGGTTCCACACACAACTTCCCTCTACTGTCTGTAACTGGCCCTAATCTTGCCCTAACCAACCTTCTGTTCTTGACATACCTATAGAACGCCTTAGGATTCTCCTTCATCCTATCAGCCAATGTCATCTCATGTCCTCTTTTAGCCCTTCTTAACTCCCTCTTCAACTCCCTCCTAGCCAATCTAAAGCTTTCTAATGCACTACCTGAGCCCTCAAGCCTCATCCGAACATAAGCCTCCTTTTTCTTCCTTACCAACGAATCAACTTTTTTAGTACACCACGGTTCCCTAGCACTACCAAATCCTCCTTGCCTGACAGGGACATACCTATCACAGACCCGCAGTAGCTGCTCCTTGAAAAAATTCCACATTTCAGACGTTCCCAGTCCCTGTAATCTCCTAGACCAACCTATGCTTCCCAATTCTCTCCTAATAGCCTCATAATTACCCTTGCCCCAGCTAAAACTACTGACCCGAGGTTCATGCCTATCCTTTTCCATCACTAAGGTGAACGTAACCGAATTGTGGTCACTATCACCAAAATGCACACCAACTTCCAGGTCTAGCACCTGGTCTGGCTCATTACCCAGCACCAAATCCAATATAGCCTCACCTCTAGTTGGCCTATCTACATACGGAGTCAAAAAACCTTCCTGCACACTTTGAACAAAAACTGACCCCTCTAACGAGCTACAGCTATAGCAATTCCAATCAATATTAGTAAAGTTAAAGTCCCCCATGACAATTACCCCATTACTTTCACTCCTAACCAGGATCGTCTCCGCAATCCTTTCCTCAACCTCTCTAGAACTTTTTGGAGGTCTATAAAAGACTCCCAGCAGGGTGACCTCTCCTCTCCTATTTCTAATCTCCGCCCAGACTACCTCAACAGACAAGTCCTCATCAAACTTCCTCTCTGACACTGTGATACAGTCCTTGACCAATAATGCTACCCCACCCCTCCTCTACCTCCTTCTCTGCTCCGACTAAAACATTTGTACCCCGGGACCTGCAACATCCATTCCTGCCCCTGCTCTATCCATGTCTCTGAAATGGCTACAACATCGAAGTCCCAGGTGAGGCTGAATAGACGGGGACTTTTTTCTTTGGAGCGTAGGAAGCTGAGGGGTGATCTTATAGAGGTCTATAAAATAATGAGGGGCACAGATCAGCGAGATAGTCAATATCTTTTCCCAAAGGTAGGGGAGTCTAAAACAAAAGGTTTAAGGTGAGAGGGGAGAGAGACAAAAGTGTCCAGTGGGGCAATTTTTTCACAGAGGTTGGTGTGTGTGTGTCTGGAACAAGTTGCGAGAGGTAGTAGTAGAGGAGGGTACAATTTTATCTTTTAAAAAGCATTTAGACAGTTACATGGTTACGGTAGGTACAGGAGGATATGGGCCAAATGCGAGCAATTGGGGTTAGTTTACGGATTAAAAAAAAAGGCGGCATGGACAAGTTAGGCCAAAGGGCCTGTTTCCGTGCTGTAAACCTCTATGACTATGACTATAATAAAATCCCAGCCCCTTTCTCTTCATGAACTGAGGGCTCACACTTCAGCTCTATCTTCACTTCATTATTTCCAGCTCGGCTCCCTCCCCAACTCTCCCCCTCCGCCCCCCCACCCCCAACTGCCTCGCATTGCCAATGTTCACCCTCACTGACAAGCTTCAGTCCCTAAATACCCTGACACCATCCACCCTTCCCCAAAACACCCACCTCACACTGCTCTCAACAAATCCCTACCTCCCCAATGCTGCCCCCACCCCCAAACTTCCTCACTACCCCTCTCCCCTTTCCCCACCCTCAACATCACCCCTCACACACCACCTTACCGCCCTTCTCACCCCCACACCTCACCTGTCTTTCACCCCACACCCCCAATACCACCTAACCCCCCCCATATTTGACTGTTATCATTGAAGATCCAGGTGTTTTTTTTAAACTGCAATGCTAGGGTTCCAGTTTCGCTGAAATTGTGTTACCACAAAGACATGATTCCTGATAAAGCCCAGTCAAGAGTTTTACACTGCATTACTGGAGAACGTAGCCAGTACATAACAACACAATGTATATCTGGTTTCTAATGGGTCCGTATCCACACATCCATTCAATACTTACCATCCCTCTCTTTTCTCTCCTGACTTTCTTCAGCTGCAGACTGATCCCCTCGGAAGAAAATCCTAGCACTACTCAGTGAGAAATATAGCAGCTCAAACTCCTGAATGGAAAGAGGAAGTATACAAATGTCATACAAACAAGCCCTATTGACTGGTCACACTGCTCCAATATTACACAATAACAAGATGTATTCATAAAGAGTTTCCATAGTCAACCTCTCCCCCATAAAGCAGGCATATTTTCCTTATTTACATAGCAAAAATTTAATGGTCTCCTGTCTTAACAATCACAAATACTAAGATTTTTTGGAGTCTGTATCTTCAGGAGATGTTTAGAAGATGCAAATAAAAGGATAGCCCCGTTCAACAACAAACAAACAGCTGGTGGAATGTAATAGTTCTAAGTCCTTGAACTGGATTTATTTCAGTTTTTAATTAATCCATGAACCAGTTTTAGTTGTCTTGCTTGTTCTGCTACTGGTTTAGATGGTCACACTTTTATAGAAGTCAGAAAAATCAAGCGCTAGTGTATGATCAGAATTGCAAGCTGGGCTGGCATTTCAGAACACTACCAAGATTGTGCTGAATGGGCACAAATGCCAAGCTGTGAGACATTAAACCCTATCTGCTTGCCCAGTTGTAGGCAAAATGCTCCATGGCAATATTTAAAGAGCAAAATGCCACCCTCAACAAGCAGACTGATTATTCATTCACTCAGAACCTTGCAATGTCAGTATGTAAGTCATTACACTTACATTAATCCATGTTGCTTTGCCCTGAAGATCAGCAGCAATAATAAATTCTGATTAATAGCCTGTTTCTAAAAATGCTTTGATGAGAATTCATCTCACTTTATCTTTTATAGAACATAGAACACTACAGCACAAACAGGCCCTTCGGCCCACGAGTTGCGCGGATCACATCAACACCTATCTATAACCCCCAATCCCATAAAACCCCATATACTCATCCAGAAGTCTTTTAAAAGACCCCAGCGAGTTTGCCTCCACCACCACTGACGGCAGCCGATTCCACTCACTCACCACCCTCTGAGTGAAAAACTTACCCCTAACATCACTTCTGTACTTTCCTCCCCGCACCTTAAATCTGTGTCCTCACGTAGTGACCATTTCAACCCAGGGAAATAGCCTCTGAGAATCCACCCTATCCATTCCTCTCAACATTTTATAAACCTCTATCAGGTCGCCTCTCAACCTTCGCCTCTCTAGGGAAAAGAGACCCAGCTCCCTCAACCTAACTTCATAAGGCATGCCTCCCAGTCCAGGCAACATCCTTGTAAATCTCCTCTGTACCCTTTCAATAGCTTCTACGTCTTTCCTATAGTGAGGCGACCAGAACTGCGCACAGTACTCCAAATGAGGCCTGACAAGGGTCTTATAAAGTTGCAGCATTACCTCCCGACTCCTAAACTCAATCCCTCGATTAATGAAGGCCAGTACACCATACACCTTCTTGACCACCTCTTCCACCTGCGAGGCCGATTTAAGAGTCCTGTGGACCCGGACCCCAAGATCCTTCTGCTCTTCAACACTACTAAGACTCCTGCCCTTGATAGTATACTCGTTCATCCCATTGGTTCTGCCAAAATGGACGACTACGCATTTATCCGCGTTGAAGTCCATCTGCCACTTCTCCGCCCAGTCCTGCATCCTATCTATGTCCTGCTGCAACTTTTGACATCCTTCCAGACCATCCACGTTCCCTTTTTGTTTAATTCTAAACGGGAGCATGTGGGCAGATTTCCCTCACCAAAACATTCTGCTTTTGTTTTTGCTTATAAAGTTTCAGCCGCACAGCTTAATTGCCACCCAGTATTTTAATTATACACACACACTTTTAATTACATCGTCAGATCAAGCTGGGCTTGCATTTTCACTTATGCTGCTGTCTGTGAAGAGTGACAAAAATCAGAAAGGAGTAGGTGTACCTGTAAATAAATGTCCAACCTTTTCTGGGTTAGATTCATTGTTTGCATGAGCTTTTCATCTTGATTAGTCGACTGCACATTTTGCTGCTTGACAACCGCATTCTTCTCTTTCATATATTTTTCTCTCACTGACTGAAACCAGTGTAACGAGTCAAATTCCTGATACTGATCCAACAGCTTCAGAATGTAGGCAACACCTGCAATCATGGAGGAATCATCAGTAACACACACAAACTGGAGAAACAGACTGACAGGAAGGTCTGTAAGAGAACAATGGGCGATCTTTAAGAGAGAGATGTTCAGGTACAGCTAGGTACATTCCAACAGTGGCAAAACATAGGGGAACAAAAACCAGTGTTCTTTTGATGCTGAAGGAGAGAGAATTTGATGACATCAAAAAAAGGTGTAAGATGCATAGTACGTGAATTCTTCACGTGAGAATCTGGTCAAATACAGTTAAAGGAAGGTGAATAAGAAAACAAGACTGGTAAAGAGAGAATAGTGGTCAATATAAAAGCAAACCCATAAATCTTCTACCAACATGGAGGTATCATGAAGTGAAGTGAGCCCTATTAGGGAATAAAGCTGAAACATGCTTAGAAACCCAAGAGAATAAGTAGAAGGCGTGTGACAAATTATCAGCAGAAGGGGAGATTGTACAAACAATAGATTGGGTTAAAATTAAGAGGAAGGTGGTGCTGGAAAGGCTGGCTTTACATGAGGTAGATAGGTCATCTGGCCCAATGACATTGCTAAAGGTGTGGGAGTGGAGACAGAAAAGCTTGACAATTTTCCAAACTTCCCTAAGTATGGGGAAGGCGTCAAAGAATTGGAGAGTAGGAAATGCAAAACTCTGGTTCCAAAAAGGCCATTTCTAGCAATCACAGGTCTATTTAGTTTATTTAATCATCAATAATGGTTAAAGTTTTGGAAACAACAAACGCAGGGGGGAGATCAGCCAACACCACTTGGCGAGGTTTGAGTTAATTAAGGAAAATAAGAAATCTCTCAATACTAGGTTAAAGTCCAACAAGTTTATTTGGTAGTAAACGCCACTAGCTTTCAGAGCATTGCTCCTTTGTCAGATGACTGGGGAGTTCTGATCATAAACAGGACATATAAAGGCACACAGTTTACAGAATACCAATTAGAATGCAAGTATTTACACCGGGGGTAGGAGATTTTACAATGTCTAAAGTAAAAGAGAGGGTACGGGCACAGGAAAATGTTGAGGATGACCCAATAATAAAGGGAGTAGGGGGCATGAGAAAGGTTGGTAGCGTTCCTTCAAATAGGATCCAGATAAAGGCTGGGATAAAGACACTTTACCCGAATGCACGAAGCATTCGGAACAAAGTGAATGAGCTGGTGGCGCAGATCAGCACAATTGGATATGATCTGGTGGCCATTACGGAAACGTGGTTGCAGGGCGACAGGGACTGGGAGCTGAATGTCCAGGGGTATCAAGTGTTTAGCAAGGAAAGGAAGGAAGAAGGGGGTGGGGTAGCTCTGCTGATTAAGGCTAATATCAGGGTGGTAGTAAGGAAAGATACAGGCTCCAAAGAGCAGAACGTGGAATTGTTGTGGCTGGAGATAAGGAACAGTAAGGGGAGGAAGACGCTGGTGGGTGTGGTCTATAGGCCCCCAAATAATAACCTGGAGGTCAGGCAGGCTATAAACAAACAAATAAATGATGCGTGCAGAAATGGAACGGCGATAATTATGGGGGATTTCAATCTACATATTGATTGGTTGACCCACGTCGGACACGGTGGGCTTGAGGAAGAGTTCTTGGAATGCTGCCGGGATAGTTTCCTTGAACAGTGTGTGACAGAACCAACGAGGGAGCGAGCTATCTTAGATCTGGTGTTGTGTAACGAGGGGAAGAATTAGGGATCTTGTTGTGAGGGATCCTCTTGGGACGAGTGATCATTGTATGGTTGAGTTTTTGATGCAGATGGAGGATGAGAAAGTAGAGTCCCGGACCTGTGTCCTCTGTTTGAACAGAGGGGAGTACGATTGGACGAGAGGGGAATTGGCGAATGTAGATTGGGGCCGCAGATTGGTCGGTAGGACCGCTGAGGAACAGTGGAGGATCTTTAAGGAGATCTTTTTCGGTGCTCAGCAGAAATATATTCCGATGGTAAAGAAGGAATGTAGGAGAAGGGATGATCAGCCGTGGTTATCGAAGGAAATAAAGGAGAGTATTAAATTAAAAGCTGATACTTTTAGAGTGGCTAAAAGTAGTGGGCGAGTAGAAGATTGGGAGAGGTTTAAAAATCAACAAAGATTGACTAAGAGGTTGATAAAGAAAGGGAGGATAGACTATGAAGCTAAACTAGCACTAAATATAAAAAAGGACAGTAAAAGTTTTTACAAATATATAAAGAGGAGGCTGGCTAGGGTGAATGTTGGACCCTTAGGAGGATGGGAGGGGGGATTTAGTGGTGGGAGATGAGGAAATGGCTGAGGCCTGAAATAAGTTTTTTGCCTCGGTCTTCACAGAGGAGGACGCAAATGGTTTGCCAGGTATTAAAGATAGAAGGATGGTAGGAGTTGAGGGCCTGAATGCGATTACTGTCATGAGAGAGGTAGTGCTTGATAGACTAACGGGACTGATAGTGGACAAGTCCCCAGGACCGGATGGAATGCATCCCAGGGTTCTGAAGGAAATGGCAGAGGTGATAGTGGATGCCTTAGTGATTATTTACCAGACTTCGCTGGATTCCGGAGAAGTGCCGGAAGATTGGAAAACGGCTAATGTTATGCCGCTGTTTAAAAAGGGTAGCAGGCAAAAGGCAGGGAATTATAGGCCAGTTAGTTTAACGTCTGTTGTTGGAAAAATGATTGAATCCGTCAAAGAAGAAATAGCGAGGCACCTAGAGAAGAATTGGTTGATAGAGCAGACGCAGCACGGATTCGTTAAAGGGAAGTCGTGTTTGACGAATTTATTAGAATTCTATGCTGGGGCTTCAGCTATTTACCATTTATATAGATGATCTGGAGGAGGAGTCTGAGTGTAGGGTGACGAAGTTTGCTGATGACACAAAGATAAGTGGAAAAGCAAATTGTGCGGAGGGTGTAGAAAGTCTGCAGAGGGATCTGGATAGGCTAAGCGAGTGGGCGAGGACCTGGCAGATGGAGTACAATGTTAGCAAGTGTGAGGTTATCCACTTTGGCAGGAATAATAGTAGGAGGGATTACTATTTAAAGGGCAAAAAGCTGCAGCATGCTACGGTGCTGAGGGACCTGGGGGTCCTTGTGCATGAGTCGCAAAAACCCAGTCTGCAGGTGATCAAGAACGCGAATGGGATGCTGGCCTTCATAGCGAGGAGGATAGAATATAAGAGTAGGGAGGTCTTGCTGCAACTGTACAGGGCATTGGTGAGGCCGCAGCTGGAGTACTGTGTGCAGTTTTGGTCGCCGCACTTGCGGAAGGATATTTTGGCCTTGGAGGGAGCGCAGAGGAGGTTCACTAGGCTGATACCGGAGTTGAGGGGGTTGAACTATTTAGAGAGACTAAATAGGCTGGGTCTGTACTTGGAGTTTAGAAGGATGAGGGAGGGATCTTATAGAGATGTATAAGATAATGAAAGGGATGGATAGGGTAGAGGTAGGGAGATTCTTCCCGCGCAGAAAGGACAGCAGGACTAGAGGGCACAGCCTCAAGATAAGAGGGGGGGGGTGGGTGCAGTTTAGAACGGAGTTGAGGAGGAACTTCTTCACTCAAAGGGTGGTGAATCTCTGGAATTCTCTGCCCGTTGAAGTGGTAGAGGCTACCTCGCTAAATTTATTTAAGACACGGGTAGATAGGTTTTTGTCAGACAAGGGAATTAATTATGGGGAGAAAGTGGAACTGAGGCTCTTCAGATCAGCCATGACCTTATTGAATGGTGGGGCAGGCTCGAGGGGCTAGATGGCCTACTCCTGCCCCTACTTCTTATGTTCTTGTGCTATGTTTATGTTCTTACCTAATCAAGTCTTAAAGATGCAGACGAGTGTAGAAATAGCATTAAGTATAGGTTAAAGGGATGTGTATTGTCTCCAGACAGGACAGTAAGTGAGATATTGCAAGCCCAGGCAACTCATGGGTGTTACAGATAGTGTGACATGAACCCAAGATCCCCGTTGAGGCTGTCCTCATAGAAACACAGAAAAACTACATTACAATACAGGCCCTTCAGCCCACAAAGTGAGGCCGAACATGTCCCTACTTTAGAGATTACTAGGCTTACCTGTAACCCTCTATCTTACGAAGTTCCATGTACTTACTTAAAACTCTCTTAAAAGATCCTATGGAATCTACCTCCACCACTCAGAGAAAAAATTACCCCGACATCTCCTCTGTACCTACTCCCCAGCACCTTAAACCTGTGTCCTCTTGTGACAACCATTTCAACCCTGGGAAAAAAACTTCTGACTATTCACTCGATCAATACCTCTCAACATCTTATACACCTCATCCTTTGTCTCTCCAAGGAGAAAAGGCCGCGTTTACTCAACCTATCCTCATAAGGCATGCTCCCCAATCCAGGCAACATCCTTGTAAATCTCCTTTGCATCCTTTCTATGGCTTCCACATCCTTCCTATAATGAGGTGACCAGAACTGAGCACAGTACTCCAAGTGGGGTCTGACCAGGGTCCTATATAGCTGCAACATTATCTCTCGACTCCTAAACTCAATTCCTCGATTGATGAAGGCCAGTATACTATACACTTTCTTAACCACAGCTTCAACCTGTGCAGCTGCTTTGAGTGTCCTATGAACTCGGACCCCAAGATCCTTCTGATCTTCCAGACTGCCGAGAGTCCTACCATTAATATTATATTCTACCATCTTATTTGACCTGCCAAAATGAACCACTTCACGTTTATCTGGGTTGAACTCCATCTGCCACTTCTCCGCCCAGTCTTGCATCCGATCAATGTCTCGCTGCAACTCCTGACATCCCTCCACACTATTCACAACACCTCCAACCTTTGTGTCATCAGCAAACTTACCAACCCACCCCTCCACTTCCTCATCCAGGTCATTTATAAAAATCACAAAGAGTAAGGGTCCCAGAACAGATCCCTGGGGCACTCCACTGGTGACCGACCTCCATGCAGAATATGACCCATCTAGAACCACTCTTTGCCTTCTGTGGGCAAGCCAGTTCTGGATCCATAAAGCAATGTCCCCTTGGATCCCATGCCCTCTCACTTTCTCAATAAGCCTTGCATGGGGCACCTTATCAAGTGCTTGCTGAAGTCCATATTTACTACATCTACTGCTCTTCATCAATGTATTCAGTCACATCTTCAAAATATTCAGTCAGGCTTATAAGGCACGAACTGCCTTTGATAAAGCCATGCTGACTATTCTTAATCATATTATACCTCTCCAAATGTTCATAAATCCTGCCTCTCAGGATCTTCTCCATCAATTTACCAACCACTGAGATTTGACTCACTGGTCTGTAATTTCCAGGGCTATCTCAAAGGAACAACATCTGCAATCCTCCGGAACCTCTCCCGTCTCCATTGATGATGCAAAGATCACCACCAGAGGCTCAGCAATCTCCTCCCTCGCCTCCCACAGTAGCCTGGGGTACATCCCATCTGGTCCTGGCGACTTATCTAGCTTGAAGCTTCTCAAAAGACCTAACACATCCTCTTTCTTAATATCTACACGTTCAAGCTAGTAGTCTGCACTACAACCACCAAGATCCTTTTCCACTGTGAATACTGAAGTAAAGTATTCAGTAACTACCTCTGCTTTTTCCTCCGGTTCCATATAAACTTTCCCACCGTCACACTTGATAGATCCTATTCTTTCATGTCTTATCCTCTTGCTCTTCACATACTTGTACATGCCGCTATGACAACAGACGAATGAACATCGCTCGACAGTCACCAGGCAAGACTGTTCCCTTCCTGTTGGCGAACACTTCAGTTGTCATGGGCATTTGGCCTCTGATCTTTGGGTAAACGTTCTCCAAGGCAGCCTTCACAATATACGACAGCGCGGAATCGCTGATAGCCAAGTTCCACACATGCGAGGACAGCCTCAACTGGGATCATAGGTTCATGTCACACTATCTTTAACCTCCATGACTTGCCTGGCCTTGCAACATCTCACTTACTGTCCTATCTGGAGACAATACACATCCCGCTAACCTCTACTTAACACTATCTCCACTCACACTTTTAAGATTTGATTAGGTGTAAAGATTCGCATTCTAGTCAGTATTCTGTAAACTGTGTGTGCCTTTATATGTCCTGTTATATCCCCACTCACCTGACGAAGGAGCAGTGCTCCGAAAGCTAGTGGCATTTACTACCAATAAACTTGTTGGACTTTAACCTGGTGTTGAGAGACTTCTCACTGTGTTTACTCCAGTCCAAAGCCAACATCTCCACATCTTAATTGAGGAGAGCCAGGATGGATTTGTAAAATGAAGATCGTGCTTGAATAATTAGCTTTGATGAAATAACACAGAAGATTGATGAAGGGAATGCAATGGAGGTTGTTAGTATGGATTTTAAGAAAGCCTTTGACAAACAGCTGGTTAACAAAACAAAGTCTCCTGAGCAGGATGGTCAGTTCCAAGTAGATAAATTAGCTTAAAGACAGAAAGCGGAATTGTCGTAAATGGTTATTTTTCAAGTCAGTAGACAATGATTTTCCACAAGGGTCCATGATTTTTTTTATGTACTGTTTGAATTTTGAAATACAAAGTTTACCAAAGATGCCATACTTCGAGGAGTGGCAAACAGCAAGGATGAAACAAACTGCATCATGACTGATAGGTTGGCAGAATGGGCAGAGATATGGCAAATGGAGCAAAGAAATGAACATAAGAAATAGGAGCAGGAGTAGGCCATCTAGTCCCTCAAGCCTGCCCCACCATTCAATAAGATCATGGATGATCTGAAGTGGATCAGTTCCACTTTCCAGCTTTCTCCCCATAACCCTTAATTCCCTTGTCTATCAGAAATCTATCTACCCGTGACTTAAATATATTTAGCGAGGTAGCCTCCACCACTTCAACCGGCAGAGAATTCCAGAGATTTACCACCCTTTGAGTGAAAAAGTTCCTCCTCAACTCTGATCTAAACTGTCCCCCCCACCCTTATTTTGAGGCTGTGCCCTCTAGTTCTGTTTTCCTTTCTAAGTGGAAAGAATCTCTCTCCCTCTACCCTATCTAGCCCCTTCATTATCTTGTAAGTCTCTACAAGATTCCCCCCCCTCAGCCTTCTAAACTCTAACAAGTACAGGCCCAGTCTATTCAATCTCTCTTCATAAGCTAACCCCCTCATCTCCGGTGTCAGACTGGTGAACCTTCTCTGTACTCTCTCTCTCCAAGACCAATATATCCTTTCACAAATAAGGGGAACAAAACTGCAGACAGTACTCCAGCTGTGGCCTCACCAGTGCCCTGAACAATTGCAGCAAGACCTCCCTGCTTTTATATTCTATCCCCCTCGCTATAAAGGCCAACATTCCATTCGCCTTCTTGATCACCTGCTGCACCTGCAGATTGGGTTTTTGCGATTCGTGCACAAGGACCCCCAGGTCACTCTGCACTGTAGCATGCTGCAGCTTTTCACCCTTTAAATAATAATCCCTCCTACTATTATTTCTACCAAAGTGGATAACCTCACATTTGTTAACGTTATATTCCATCTGACAGGTCCTCGCCCACTCACCCAGCCTATCCAGATCTCTCTGTAGACTTTCCGCGCCCTCCATGCAATTTACTTTTCCACTCATCTTCGTGTCATTAGCAAATTTTGTTACCCTACACTCAGCCCCCTCCTCTAGATTGTCGATGTAAATGGCAAACAGTTGAGGCCCCAGCACCGATCCCTGCGGCACTCCACTAGTCACCAACTGCCAACCAGAAAAGTACCCATTGATTCCAACTCTCTGCTTCCTGTTAGATAACCAATCCACAATCCATGCCAACCCTTTACCCCCAACTCTGTGCACCCCTAACCTTCTGCAGCAACCTTTTGAGGCACCTTATCGAACGCCTTCTGGAAATCTAAAAACACCACAACCACCAGTTCCCCTCTGTCTAGCACACCAGTCACATCTTCATAAAAATCCAGTAAATTCATTAAACACGACTTCCCCTTCACAAATCCGTACTGTGTCTGTTTGATCAAACCGTTCTTTTCTAGGTGTCTTGCTATTTCTTCTTTGATGATGGATTCTATCATTTTTCCAACTATGGACGTTAAACTAACTGGCCTATAATTCCCTGCCTTTTGTCTGCTACCTTTTTTAAACAGCGGCGTAACAGTAGCTGTAATTCAATCCACCAGCACTTGCCCAGAGTCCAGCGAATTTTGATAAGTAATTACTAAGGCATCTGCTATTACTTCTGCCATTTCTTTCAGAACCCTGGGATGCATTCCCATCCATAGAACATTACAGCGCAGAACAGGCCCTTCGGTCCACGATGTTGCGCCGACCAGTTACAAAACAATGACCCACTAGCCTAAACCAATCCCTTTTCACCCATAAACCTATCCACAGATCTCTTAAATGCCCCCAAACTAGGTGCATTTACAACTGCAGCTGGCAGGGCATTCCAGTCCCTCACCACCCTCTGGGTAAAGAACCTACCCCTGACATCAGTCCTATAACTACCCCCACTTAATTTAAAGTCGTGCCCCCTCGTGCTAGCTTTCTCCATCCTAGGAAAAAGGCTATCACTATCTACCCTGTCTAAACCAGTCCCAGGGACTTGTCTACCTTCAGTCCCATTAGTCTACCAAGCACTACCTCTCTGGTGACAGTGATTGTATTAAGGGCCTCATGTCCTACCATCCCTCTATCTTTAATATTCGGTAAGCTGTGTTCTCCGTGAAGACCAACACAAAAAACTTTTTTAAAGTCTTAGCCATTCATAAGAACATAAGAAATAGGAGCAGGAGTAGGCCATCTAGCCCTTCGAGCCTGCCCCGCCATTCAATAAGATCATGGCTGATCTGTCGTGGCTCAGCTCCACCTTCCCGCCCTCTCCCCATAACCCTTAATCCCTTCTCTTATCAAAAACCCATCAACCCGTTTCTTAAAAATATTTAGCGAGGCAGCCTCCACCACTTCAATGGGCAGAGAATTCCAGAGATTCACCACCCTTTGAGTGAAGAAGTTCCTCCTCAATTCTGTTCTAAACCGCCCCCCCTTTATCTTGAGGTTGTGCCCCCTAGTCCTACTGTCTTTTTTGAGCGGGAAGAGTCTCTCCACCTCAATCCTATCTATCCCATTCATCATCTTATACGTCTCAATGAGATCTCCCCTCATTCTTCTAAACTCTAACGAGTACAAGCCTAGTTTATTCAGCCTCTCCTCATAGCTCAATCCCCTCAACTCCGGTATCAGCCTAGTAAACCTCCTCTGCACTCCCTCCAGGGCCAAAATATCCTTGCGCAGGTGCGGCGCCCAAAACTGCACACAGTACTCTAGCTGCGGCCTCACCAATGCCCTATAAAGCTGCAGCAAGACCTCCCTACTTTTATATTCAATCCCCCACGCTATGAAGGCCAGCATCCCATTCGCCTTCCTGACCACCTGCTGCACCTGCAAGCTGGGTTTTTGCGACTCATGCACAAGGACCCCGAGGTCCCTCTGCACCGTCGCCTGCTGCAGTTTTTCGCCACGTAAGTAATAGTCCTTCCTACCATTCCTCCTACCAAAGTGGACCACCTCACACTTGCCAACATTAAATTCCATTTGCCATTTCCTGGCCCATTCGCCCAGCCTATCTAGATCCTTCTGCAGACTCTCCACACCCTCCTCACAATTTGCCTTTCCCCCAATCTTGGTGTCATCAGCAAATTTCGACACCCTGCACTCGGTTCCCTCCTCCAGATCATCTATATAAATGGTAAATAGCTGAGGTCCCAGCACCGACCCCTGGGGCACCCCACTAGTCACCAACCGCCAATCCGAATAGCACCCATTGACCCCCACTCTCTGCCTCCTATTTGACAACCAATCCTCTATCCACGCTAACACCCTACCCCCAACTCCATGTCCCCTAACCTTCTGCAATAACCTCTTCTGAGGTACCTTGTCAAACGCCTTCTGAAAATCCAGAAAGACCACATCCACCGGCTCTCCTCTATCCACTGCCCTAGACACATCCTCATAGAACTCCAGTAAATTTGTCAGACACGACTTCCCTTTAATGAAACCGTGTTGCGTCCGCCCTATCAAGCAATTCCCCTCAAAATGCCTCGCTATTTCCTCCTTAATGACGGATTCTAACATTTTACCTACCACAGACGTTAAACTAACCGGCCTATAATTCCCCGCCTTTTGCCTGGCACCCTTCTTAAACAACGGCGTAACATTAGCCATTTTCCAATCTTCCGGCACTTCCCCGGAATCCAGCGACGTCTGGAAAATAACCACCAAGGCATCCACTATCACCTCCGCCATTTCTTTCAGAACCCTCGGATGCATTCCATCCGGTCCTGGGGACTTGTCCACAATCAGCCCCTCCAGTCTGTCGAGCACCACCTCTCTAGTAACAGTAATGTCATTAAGACCCTCCATTCCTACCACCTTTCCATCGCTAACACCCGGCAAATTATTCACTTCCTTCTCCGTGAAGACAGAAACAAAAAAGTTATTCAAGACCTTAGCCATATCCCCATCCCCTACCACTAGCTCCCCTTTCTCATCCTCTAAAGGACCAACGTTCACCCTAGCCAGCCTCTTCCTTTTTATATATTTATAAAAACTCTTGCTATCCTTTTTTATATTAAGTGCTAGCCCAGCCTCATAGCTTCTCCTACTCTCCTTTATCAATTTCTTTGTCAATCTTTGTTGACATTTAAACCTTTCCCAGTCCTCTTCTCGCCCACTGCTCTTAGCTACTCTAAACTCCTCCGCTTTTAATTTAACACTTCCCCCCTCTCATCCTCCAACGATCCAACATTCAATCTAGCCAGTCTCCACTTCCTTATATATTTGTAAAAACTTTTACTATCATTTTTTACATTTAGAGCTCATTTAGCTTCATACTCTAACTTTCTTTCTTTATCACTTTCTTATTCATTCTTTGATGTTTTTTAAATCTTTCCCAATCTTCTAATTCCCCACTATTTTTAGCCACTCTGTACTTATCGGCTTTTAATTTAATAAATGAGGGGTGATGTATTTTGGCAGCAATGGGGAGAAGCAATATAGACTCCAAGGCACAGTTCTAAACAGTGCTTAGGGACAGAGAAACCTGGCGTGCATATGCATCCATCTTTGCAGACAGTACACCTTGAGAGCGGTTAGCAAAGCAAATGGCATTGTGGGTTTATAAATAGAGTACTGAGTATAAAACCATGGAAGTTATGCTGAATCTTTATAAAGCTCTGGTCGGAATATTGCATCTAGTTCTGATCGGCACACTTTAGGAAAGATGTGAGGCACCTTGAAAGAGAACAGAAGAAATTTACCAGGGATGAAGGATTTCATCTACAAGCATAGGTTGGAAAATGTGGCATCATTCTTGGAGCAAAGGAGGCTGAAGGGAAACTTAATAGAGGTGTACAAATTTACAAAAGTTTTGGATAAGAAAGATGAGAAAACTGCTCCAAGTAGTTGAAAGTGCAAGGACTAGGGTACATAGATTGAAGGTTTTGGAAAGAATGCAGGGGAAACAGGAGGAAGAATTTTTCCAGGCAGAGTGGTAATAATCTGGAATTCACAGCCCAACTCTGCTTTGAAAGTCTCTACTGAAACGTGCCTCTATCACATTCAGTTTGTGTACTCCAGATCCTGAATAAGGTTTTCTTCATGTCATCATTGCCTTTTCTGCCAAATAGCTTAAATCAGCATCTTTCAGTTCACAATCCTTCTGTCAAAGGCAACAGTTTCTCTCTATCCTCTCAGGGTCTCTAAAAGTTGCCGGAGATTTGATAGAGGTATTTGAACCATATCTTCTCCACGTAGAACTACCCCAGCTTCTCCAATTCATTCATGTAACTGAAGTCTCTCATCACTGAAACCATTCTCATTTATCTGTTTGCACCCTCTCTTATGTCTTCACATTCTCTTTAAAGTGTAGCATCCAGAAATGGTCACAATACTTCAGTCAAGGTTGAACCAGTGTTTTACACAGATTCAACATAACATAACAACATGCCAACGAGCAACAGAAGGCCATTCAGCCCCTCGAGCTTGCTCTGCCATTTAATAATAACCTGGCTGATCTGATAGCAACTTCAAATCTGCATCCCACTTACCCTCAATAACCAATCATCCCCTTGGTTATCAATCGGAGCACCCGGAGGAAATCCAAGCAGACAATGAAGAGAACCTGCAGACCCTGCATAGGCAATGATGCAAGCCAGGAATCACAGCGCCAGGGATCTGGGATCGATTCTTGGGTCACTCTGTGTGGAGTCTGCACGTTCTCCCCATGTCTGTGTGGGTTTCCTCCTGCAGTCCGAAAGACATACTGTTAGGTGCATTGGTCATGCTAAATTTTAACCCATGCCCTCTGGTTTTTTTTTCTCCTCTAGCCTCAGTGGAAAAAGCCTGCTTGCATTCACTCTATCTATACCCATCAAAATCTTATACACCTCTATCAAATCTCCCCTCATTCTTCTACGCTCCAGGGAATAAAGTACTAACCTATTCAATCTCTCTCAGCTTCTCAAGTCCCAGCAACATCCTTGTGAACCTTCTCTGCACTCTTTCAACCTTATTTACATCCTTCCTGTAACTAAGTGACCAAAACTGTACACAATACTCTAAATTCAGCCTCACCAATGCCTTATATAACCTCACCATACCACTCCAACTTTTGTACTCAATACTCCGATTTATAAAGGCCAATGTACCAAAAGCACTTTTTATGACCCTATCCACCTGTGACATCACTTTTAGGGAATTCTGTACCTGTATTCCCAGATCCCTCTGTTCAACTGCACTCTTCAGAGTCCTACCATTTACCCTGTATGTTCTACTTTGGTTTGTCCTTCCAAAGTGCAATACCTCACCACTTATCTGCATTAAATTCCATATGCCATTTTTCCAGTTGGTCCAAATCCCTCCGCAAGCTTTGAAAACCTTCCTCACTGTCCACTACACCTGCAATCTTTGTATCATCAGCAAATTTGCTGATCCAATTTACCACATTATCATCCAGATCATTGATATAGATGACAAACAACAATGGACCCAACACCCGATCCCTGCGGCACACCACTCGTCATAGGCCTCCACTCAGAGAGCATAGAACATTACAGCGCAGTACAGGACCTTCGGCCCTCGATGCTGCGCCGACCAGTGGAACCAATCTAATGACCCTCTAACCTAAACTATTCCAATGTTATCCATATGCCTATCCACTGTCCATCTGAATACCCTTAAAGTTGGCGAGTCCATAACTGCTGCAGGCAGGGCATTCCACGCCCTTACTACCCTCTGAGTAAAGAACCTACCTCTGACATCCGTCCCCTTTTCAGTAATAGAGTTCCAAAGGGTCTGCACACTCCACATCTGACCCCTCAATTTAAAGCTATGTCCCCTCGTGTTAGCCATCACCATCCAAGGAAAAAGGCTCTCACTGTCCAACCTATTCAATCCTCTGATCATCTTGTATGTCTCAATCACCTCATAACCACCTTCTCTCTAATGAAAATAACCTCAAGTCCCTCAGCCTTTCCTCAATCCTCTACAACCACACTCTGGCTTCTTCTATTGAGCCAGTGTCGAAACCAATTTACTACCTCTCCCTGTATACCTAGCAACTGAACCTTACTAACTAACCTCCTATGAGGGACCTTATCAAAGGCCTTGCTAAAATCCAGGTAGACAACACCCACTGCCTTCCCTTCATCCACTTTCCTGGTAACCTTCTCAAAAAACTCAGACTGGTCATACATGATCTACCACACAACACAGCCATGTTGACTCTCCCTAATAAGTCCCTGTCTATCCAAATATTTGTAGATCCTATCCCTTATCCCTTCCAATAACTTGCCCACCACTGATGTCAAACTTACTGGCCTATAATTTCCCAGATTTCTTTTACAACCTTTTTTAAACAATGGAACATGAGCCACCCTCCAATCATCCGGCACCTCCCCAGTGTATACTGATATTTTAAATATATCTGCCAGGGCCCCTGCAAGTTCAACACTAGCCTCCCTCAAGGTCTGTGGGAATACCCAATCTGGTCCTGGGGATTTATCCACTCTGATTTGCCTCAAAACAGCCAGCACCTCCTCCTCTTTAATCTGTAAAGGTTCCATGACCTCCCTACCTGTTTGCCCAATTTCCTTAGACTCCATGCCCATTTCCTCAGTAAATACGGATGCAAACAAACCATTTATTATCTCCCCTATCTCTTTTGGTTCCATACACAGTCTACCACTCTGGTTTTCAAGAGGACCAATTTTAGCCCTCACTATCCTTTTGCTCCTAACATACCTATAGAAACTCTTTGGATTTTCCTTCGCTCTGCCTGCCAAAACAACCTCATGTCTTATAACTTACATTATTATTAACAGTTATTAACTGCAGGGGCTGGGAACAACTGAAATGTGGAGCTTATTCAAGGAGCAGCTACTGCAAGTCCTTGATAAATGTGTACCTGTCAGGCAGGCAGGAAGTGGTCAAAGAACAACACAGCACGGGAAACAGGCCCTTCGGCCCAACGAGCCCGCGCCGCCGTCCCATTGTTAGTGACCTATTCATGATTTTAGTCTATGCCTAATGTGTAAGGATCAGGGAGGTCCAATACAGGAACAATTTGTTACCCAATCAATCAGCCTAAAAGCACATTTTTGGGATGTGGGAGGAAACCGGAGCACCCGGAGGAAACCCATGCAACCATGGGGAGAACGCGCAAACTCCCACGGACACAGGCCCAAATCCATGTGTCCGCATAGCAACAGAGATAGTCTCTGAGCTGTCATGTTGCCCTTGAGATGGTCCAGTTTAAGCACACCAACGACATGAAGCAGTAGGCAACTCCCGAAGCAACATCCAAGAGCAGCCCACCACAACCTGCCGCATGCATGCCCCTTGCTGGACGTAAATGCCTGTGGAGACAAAAATTCATTATTAAAAAGACTCTACCTCCCTGAGGCTAAAACTGAATCCCAAGCCTACAATGTTTAGTAAGGCCTGCTATATCCCCCTATATGTAGACCGCTCATGTGGCTGTCCAAGTGACTCTTAAACAACCCTAGCGTGCCTGCTTCCACCACCTTACTCGGCAGTGCATTCCACTTCCCCACTACCCTTTGCGTGAAAAACTGCCCTCTAATATTAGTCTTATACCTAGCCCCCCTCACCCTAAGCCCGTGACCCCTCGTTCTATCCATTTCTAATAGCGGAAAAAGCTTACCACCATTTACTCTATCTATCCCAATCATAATCTTATAAACCTCTATTAGATCCCCCCTCAGCCGACATCTCTCAAGGGAAAACAGCCCAAGTGCGTTCAATCTTTCCTCGTAAGACAGCCCTTCCATACCAGGCAACATCCTGGTAAATCTCCTCTGCACTCTCTCCAGGATCTCTACATCCTTCCGGTAGTGCGGCGACCAGAACTGGACGCAGTACTCCAAGTGAGGCCTAACCAACGTTCTATACAACTGCAACATCAGACTCCTACTCTTATATTCTATACCCCTTCCTATGAAGGCTAACATACCATACGCTTTCCTCATCACATTCTGCACCTGCACCGACACCTTCAGGGACTTGTGCACTTGCACCCCCAGGTCTCTCTGCGTATCTATACTCCGGATAGTTCTACCTTTTATCGTATAACTCCTCTCCACATTATTCCGGCCAAAGTGCATCACCTCGCATTTCTCCAGATTAAATTCCATTTGCCATCTATCTGCCCAATCTACCAGCCTGTCTATGTCCTGTTGCATTGCCAGGCACTGCTCCTCAGTACCCACCAATCCAACCATCTTAGTGTC
This sequence comes from Prionace glauca, assembly GCA_037974335.1. Lineage (NCBI taxonomy): Eukaryota > Metazoa > Chordata > Chondrichthyes > Carcharhiniformes > Carcharhinidae > Prionace > Prionace glauca. The sequence goes on from CM075739.1 coordinate 531,298, forward strand.
ATCAGCAAATTTGCTGATCACACCACCTACCCCCTCTTCCAAGTCATTAATATATACTACAAATAGTAGAGGTCCTAGTACCAAGCCCTGCGGCACACCACTGGTGACAGACCTCCAATTGGAAAAGGAGTCTTCCACTACTACCCGCTGTCTCCTCCTCCCGAGCGAGGGAACCGTGGTGTAAAAAGTTGAATCTCTGGTGAAGAGGAAGAAGGAGGCATATGTAAAAATGAGACATGAAGGCTCAGTTAGGGCACTGGAGAGTTACAAATTAGCCAGGGAGCTAAACAGAGCGTTAAGAAGAGCTAGAAGAGGACATGAAAAGACTTTGGCGGACAGGATCAAGGAGAACCCTAAAAGCTTTCTACAGGTATGTCAAGACTAAAAGATTGGTTAGGGCAAGATTAGGGCCAGTCAGAGAGAATAGTGGGAAGTCGTGCGTGGAGTCTGAAGAAATAGGAGGCACTAAACAAATATTTTTCGTCAGTATTCACACAGGAAAAAGTCAATGTAGTCGAGGAGAATACTGAGATAGTCTTTTAGACTAGACAGGATTGAGGTACTTGAGGAGGAGGTGTTAGCAATTCTTGAGTATGAAAATAGGTAAGTCCCCTGGGCCGGATGGGATTTACCCTAGGATTCTCTGGGAGGCTAGGGAGGAGATTGCAGAGCCTTTGGCTTTGATCTTCATGTCGTCATTGCTTACAGGTATAGTGCTGGAAGACTGGAGGATAGCAAATGTTGCCCCCTTGTTCAAGGAGGGGATTAGAGACCATCCTGGGAATTACAGACCAGTGAGCCTTACTTCTGTTGTGGGCAAAGTTTTGGAAAGAATTGTAAGGGATAGGATTTATAATCATCGAGAGAGAAATAAATTGATTAGGGATAGTCAACACAGTTTTGTGAAGGGTAGGTCGTGCCTCACAAACCTTAAGTTTTATGAAAAGGTGACCAAAGAGGTGGATAAGGGGAAGGCAGTTGATGTGGTGTATATGGATTTTAACAAAGCGTTTGATAAGGTTCCCCGTGGTAGGCTACTGCAGAAAACGCAGATACATGGGATTGAGGGTGATTTAGCAGTTTGGATCAGGAATTGGCTAGCTGATAGAAGTAGTAAAAAGTCTGACAACACCAGGTTTTAGTCCAACCGATTTATTTGATAATATTCTCACAAGCTTAAGCTTTCGAGGGGGCTGCCTCTTCGTCAGGTGAATAGAAGACAGAGGGTGGTGGCTAATGGGAAATATTCAACCTTGAGTTCAGTTACAAGTGGTGTACCTCAGGGATCTGTTTTGGGGCCACTGCTGTTTGTCATTTTTATAAATGACCTAGATGAGGGTGTAGAAGGATGGATTAGTAATTTGCTGACGACACCAAAGTTGGAGGAGTTGTAGACAGTGAGGATGGATGTTACAGTTTGCAGAGGGACATAGATAAGCTGCAGAGGTGGCAAATGGAGTTTAATTCGGAAAAGTGTGAGGTGATTCACTTTGGTAAGAATAAAGGAGTACAGAATATAGAGCTAATGGAAGGACTCTTGGTAGTGTCGACAAGCAGAGAGATCTCGGTGTACATGTACATAGATCCCTGAAAGTTGGCACCCAGGTTGATAAGGTTGTTAAGAAGGCGTAAGGTGTGTTAGCTTTTATTGGTAGAGGGATTGAATTTCGGAGCCGTGAGGTCACGTTGCAATTGTACAAAACTTTGGTGTGGCCGCACTTGGAGTATTGTGTACAGTTCTGGTTGCCGCATTATAAGGATGTGAGGGCATTGGGAAGGGTGCAGAGGAGGTTTACCAGGATGTTGCCTGGTATGGTGGGAAGGTCTTATGAGGAAAGGCTGAGGGACTTGAGGCTGCTTTTGTTAGAAAGAAGGTGGTTGAGAGGTGACCTAATTGAGGCATACAAAATGATCAGAGAGTTAGATAGGTTAGATAGTTAGATAGGGACACAAGGCCAGGTATGTAGATGGGTGGAGAACTGGCTTGGGAGGAGGACCAAGAAGATTGCGCATATCGACACAGACATCAAGTTTTTACAGAGATGCAGGAAAGCAGACAAGATACCAAAAGGACTACAGATCACAGACTTTTTACTTGGGAGGAGGAGACAGCGGGTAGTAGTGGAAGGCTCCTTTTCCAATTGGAGGTCTGTCACCAGTGGTGTGCCGCAGGGCTCGGTATTAGGACCTCTTCTATTTGTAGTATATATTAATGACTTGGAAGAGGGGGTAGGTGGTGTGATCAGCAAATTTGCTGATGACACTAAGATGGTTGGATTGGTGGGTACTGAGGAGCAGTGCCTGGCAATGCAACAGGACATAGACAGGCTGGTAGATTGGGCAGATAGATGGCAAATGGAATTTAATCTGGAGAAATGCGAGGTGATGCACTTTGGCCGGAATAATGTGGAGGGGAGTTATACGATAAAAGGTAGAACTATCCGGAGTATAGATACGCAGAGAGACCTGGGGGTGCAAGTGCACAAGTCCCTGAAGGTGTCGGTGCAGGTGCAGAATGTGATGAGGAAAGCATATGGTATGTTAGCCTTCATAGGAAGGGGTATAGAATACAAGAGTAGGAGTCTGATGTTGCAGTTGTATAGAACGTTGGTTAGGCCTCACTTGGAGTACTGCGTCCAGTTCTGGTCGCCGTACTACCGGAAGGATGTAGAGATTCTGGAGAGAGTGCAGAGGAGATTTACCAGGATGTTGCCTGGTATGGAAGGGCTGTCTTACGAGGAAAGATTGAACGAACTTGGGCTGTTTTCCCTTGAGAGACGTCGGCTGAGGGGGGATCTAATAGAGGTTTATAAGATTATGATTGGGATAGATAGAGTAAATGGTGGTAAGCTTTTTCCGCTATTAGAAATGGATAGAACGAGGGGTCACGGGCTTAGGATGATGGGGGCTAGGTATAAGACAAATATTAGAGGGCAGTTTTTCAAGCAAAGGGTAGTGGGGGTGTGGAATGCACTGCCAAGTAAGGTGGTGGAAGCAGGCACGCTAGGGTTGTTTAAGAGTCACTTAGACAGCCACATGAGCGGTCTACATATAGGGGGATATAGCAGGCCTTACTAAACATTGTAGGTTTGGGATTCCGTTTTTGCCTCAGGGATGTTACAGTCTTTGCCTGTTTAATAATGAATTTTTTGTCTCCACAGGCATTTAAGTCCACCTTGTTGACCAGCAAGGGGCATGCATGCGGCAGGTTGTAGTGGGCTGCTCTTGGATGTTGCTTCAGGTGTTGCCTATTGCTTCATGTCATTAGTGTGCTTAAACTGGACCATCTCAAGGGCAACATGACAGCTCATGTTGCTATCTCTGTTGCTGTGCGGACACATCGATTTGGGCCTGTGTCTGTGGGAGTTTGCGCGTTCTCCCCGTGGTTGCGTGGGTTTCCTCCGGGTGCTCCGGTTTCCTCCCACATCCCAAAGATGTGCTTTTAGGCTGATTGATTGGGTAACAAATTGTCCCTATATTGGACCTCCCTGATCCTCGCACATTAGGCGTAGACTAAAATCATGAATAGGTCACTGAGACAATGGGACGGCGGCGCGGGCTCGTTGGGCCGAAGGGCCTGTTTCCCGTGCTGTGTTGTTCTATGTTCTATGTTGGATAGTGAGAGCCTTTTTCCTCGGATGGTGATGGCTAACACGAGGGGACATAGCTCTAAATTAAGGGATGGTAATTATAGGACGGATGTCAGAGGAAGGTTCTTTACTCAGAGGGTAGTAAGCGCGTGGAATGCCCTGCCTGCAGTAGTTGTGGACTCGCCAACTTTAAGGGCGTTCAAATGGTCAGTGGATAGGCATATGGATAATATTGGAATAGTTTAGGTTAGAAGGTCATTAGATTGGTTCCACTGGTCGGCACAACATCGAGGGCTGAAGGGCCTGTACTGCGCTGTAATGTTCTATGTTTTATGTCTTCTTTTAGCCTTCCTGATTTCCCTTTTATGTAGCTTTTTGTACTCCTCGAGCATCTGATCTGTTCCTTGCTGCCTGTACATTTCATACAACTCTCTCTTCCTCTTAATCAGCGTTACAATCTCACGATGGCTGGGATAAATGCCGGGATTTACTTTTCACCACTTTCACAGCTGCCCTGCCACCTTCAGCAGTTTCTGCACATATACATAGAATTGTACCTTTCATTTGATATTGTCTCTTTCCGCACTACCATCTGCCACTTGTCCATCCACTCCAACAGCCCTCGGCTTCCTGAAGTCCGTCACTACACTCATCTTGTCACAACTTCCAATACTTTGTCACCTACCAACTTTGAATTTGTGCCCTGCGCATCCAAGTCTAGATCATTATTATAGATCAGGAAAAGTATCATTCTAATACTGACTGACCTCTAAGGAACATCTATATTCCTCCATTCTAAAGTACAAGCATTGACGAATACCTAGTTTCAGACAAACTCTATATGACGCCTTCACTGACTAGAAGGGGTAAAGACAGTCAGAACCACTGTGTCGACTTCACTTCGTGTGATGCAAAATGAGGCTCACTTTGTTTGCTTCCTTCAACACTGCACAAGCGTTCATTATTTTTATTACTTTACTTCGCTGGATTTTTATTGTATTGAAGGATCTTGCTCCATTCAATGTGCACTGTAAGTTTGAGGATTAAGTTGGCAACACTTAACAGTGGTACTCTCCATTCAGTTTCATCATCAGCTGAAGGTTTTACCCTCAGCTCCTGGCCACTGACTTCATTTGTTAACATTAATTAGCCATTGACACAAACTTCCATGTTATTATAGAAAATCCCTGGAAAATTACAGCAATGTAGTTCCACTAACCCATTGCAAACCCATCATCGGTAAAAGCAGCTCCAACTTTATTCTTCTTATTCAACTTCTCTTTACAGCTTATCGAGTGGTCAACGAAGTTCAGTGTCTGAAAGGAACCATCTACAACTATTAGTCATCAAAAAAAACAATTGAAATTAATGCTACAAATAATTAATTGCCTATAATTAGGGACTTTAAACATCTACAAAATGGGCCAAATGAAGAGTTCAATATCAGTCATAAGTGCAATTTAGTTATAAAAATCTTGTTTGCCGATTTTATGTCAGCCAGCCCCAATATAAATTCTGAGCTTGGCATTTACATAGAACATATAACATTACAGCGCAGAACAAGCCCTTCGGCCCACGATGTTGCGCCGACCAGTTAAAAAACAATGATAACTGATTGTGTACTGGCTTCACACTGCAATTATGCTGTCAATGGTGGTAATTATACAGCAGTTTCACATTTCTTTGTGCTAGAGAAACTCCTGGTCATCAACTAAGGACTTCACATACCAAAGTGCCGCACCTTTTATTATTTAACTATAAATAAAATCAAACTATCATAGAATCCCTTAAGTATAGAATCCCTACAGTACAGAGAAAGAGGCGGAGGCTGGCTAGAGTGAATGTTGGACCCTTAGAGGATGAGAGGGGGGATTTAGTGGTGGGAGATGAGGAAATGGCTGAGGACTTAAATAAGTTTTTTGCCTTGGTCTTCAAGGAGGAGGACCCGAATAGTTTGCCGGATATTAAAGATAGAGGGATGGTAGGAGTTGAGGGCCTGAATGCGATTACTGTCACTAGAGAGGTAATGCTTGATCGACTGGCGGGACTGATGGTGGACAAGTTTCCAGGACCGGATGGAATGCATCCCAGGGTTCTGAAGGAAATGGCAGAGGTGATAGTGGATGCCTTAGTGATTATTTACCAAACTTCACTGGATTCCGGGGAAGTGCCAGAAGATTGGAAAACGGCTAATGTTACGTTGCTGTTTAAAAAAGGTAGCAGGCAAAAGACAGGGAATTATAGGCCGGTTAGTTTAACGTCTGTTGTTGGAAAAATGCTTGAATCCGTCAAAGAAGAAATAGCGAGGCACCTGGAAAGGAATGGTTTGATAGAGCAGACGCAGCACGGATTCATTAAAGGGAAGTCAGGTTTGACGGATTTATTGGATTTCTATGAGGATGTGACTAGTACGGTAGACAGAGGGGAACTAGTTTTGGCTGCTGCACTTGCGCAAGGATATTTTGGTCTCGGAAGAGTGCAGAGGAGGTTCACTAGGCTGATACTGGAGATGAGGGGGTTAGACTATGAGGAGAGACTAAATAGACTGCGTCTGTATTCGGAATTTAGAAGGATGAGGGGGGATCTTATAGAGATGTATAAGATAATGAAAGGGATGGATAGGATAGAGGTAGAGAGATTCTTCCCACTCAGAAAGGACAGCAGGACTAGTGGGCACAGCCTCGACTTAAGGGGGGGGGAGCAATTTAGAACAGAGTTGAGGAGGAACTTCTTCACTCAAAGGGTGGTGAATCTCTGGAATTCTCTGCCCGTTGAAGTGGTGGAGGCTACCTCGCTAAATATATTTAAGACACGGGTAGATAGGTTTTTGACAGGCAAGGGAATTAAGGGAAAAGGCGGGAAAGTGGAACTGAGCCACTTCAGATCAGCCATGATCTTATTGAATGGCGGGGCAGGCTCGAAGGGCTAGATAGCCTACTCCTGCTCCTACTTCTTATGTTCTTATGAGCCGGAAATCAAACTCAGGTTGCTGGAGCTGTGAAGCAGCAGTGCTAACCACTGTGCTACCATGCTGCCCATAGGAGGCAGCCATTCAGCCCACTGAGTCAGTATTGACCACAATCCCACACAGACCCTATTCCCATAATCTCATGCCTTTACCCTGCTACCTCTCCCCGGGTTGAAATGGTCGCTACAAGAGGACACAGATTTAAGGTGCAGGGGAGCAAGTACAGAGATGATGTTAGGGGTAAGTTTTTCATTCAGAGGGTGGTGAGTGAATGGAATCGGCTGCCGTCAGTGGTGGTGGAGGCGAACTCGCTGGGGTCTTTTAAAAGGCTTCTGGATGAGTATATGGGATTTAAATTGGATTGGGTGTTATAGCTAGGTTTATGGATTGGTAGGTATTGATGTGATCGGCGCAACTTGTGGGCCGACAGGCCTGTTTGTGCTGTAGTGTTCTATGTTTTAACACCAGGTTAAAGTCCAACAGGTATATTTGGTAGCAAAATCCACTAGCTTTCAGAGCCCTGCCCCTTCATCAGGCGAGTGGGATTTCAGTTCACAAACAGGGCAAATAAAGACACAAACTCAATTTACAAAATAATGGTTGGAATGCGAGTCTTTATAGGTAATCAAGTCTTAAAGGTACAGACAGACAATACGAGTGGAGGGAAGGATACGCACAGGTTAAGGAGATGTGTATTGTCTCCAGCCAGGATACATTTTGCCAAAATGAACATCTCGCCAAGGTCATCCCCAAACGCCCATTTCTTGCCTTCAAACAACCGCACATCATCAAACAGACCATTCTCCGCAGTAAACTACCCAGCCTTCAGGAGAACAGTGGCCACAACACCACACAACCTTGCCACAGCAACCACTGCAAGACGTGCCAGATGATTGACATGGATGCCATCATCTCACGTGAGAACAATATCCACCAAGTACACGGTGATACACTTGCAACTCGACCAACGTTGTCTACCTGACAGGCTACAGAAAGGAAGTCCCGAAGCATGGTACATTGGGGAGGCCATGCAGATGTTATGACAATGAATGAATGAACACTGCTCAACAATCACCAGGCAAAACTGTTCTATTCCTGTTGAGGAACACTTCAGCGGTCACGGGCATTTGGTCTCTGATCTTCGGGTAAGCGTTCTCCAAGGTGGCCTTCATCACACACGACAGCGCAGAGTCACTGAGCAGAGACTGATAGCCCAAGTTCCTCATATGAGGACGGCCTCAACCGGGATCTTGGGTTCATGTCACACTATCTGTAACCCTCATGACTCGCCTGGGCTTGCAAAATCTCACTAACTGTCCTGGCTTGAGACAATACACATCTCTTTAACCTGTGCTTAGCCTTCTCTCCACTCACATTGTCTGTACCTTTAAGACTTGATTACCTGTAAAGACTCACATTCCAACCATTATTTTGTAAATTGAGTTCGTATCTTCATATGCCCTGTTTGTGAACTGAAATCCCACTCACCTGAAGGAGCAGCGCTCCGAAAGCTAGTGGCTTGTACTACCAAATAAACCTGTTGGACTTTAACCTGGTGTTGAGAGACTTCTTACTGTGTTTACCCCAGTCCAACGCCGGCATCTCCACGTCAGGAGAGAACAGAACGTTTCGAGTCTGGATGACCCTTTGTCAGAGCTAAACAGCTTCAAACTCCTCAATTACACCTCATCAGGGATTAGTCTGGTCAACTTTTGCTGCTCTTCCTCCAAGGAAAATAGATCTTTCCTTAGCAAGGGGAACAAAACTGTACACAATACTCCAGATGTGGTATCACCATGGCTCTCTATAACTTTCAAATATTTGTTCCAGCCTTAAATATATTCAAAGATGGTGGATCCACAACCTTCTGGGATAGAGAATTTCAGAGATTTACAACCTTTGAAGAAAATATCTTACTCCGTGCCCCATGAAAGAACAAAACAAATTCTCACTTACATTAATCCCTTGGTTACCATCTATTTTTGATGCATAATTTCCACCATAAAAGACAGATAGAAAATTTTTATTTCTGCCATCTCCTAATTTCCCATGATAATTTTTCCAATCTTTGCCCCTATGGGACCAGTATTTCCTTAAGCTACTCTCTCCCTTTGATATATTGTAAAATCTCTCAATCTGGTTTTATATTCCTGGTTAGTTTATTCATGTATTTTATATTTCACACCTATTAATTTTTTTGCTTATCCTTCAACCATTTCCACAGCATTCCCAATCCCTAAGCTTACAACTAATCTTCACAACATCATATCTCCTCCTTTAATCAAATACTATTCTTAGCTGCCCAGGTAAGCCGGGGTTGGAGCTTGCTAGCTGAGTTTCTATTTTTTCTATTAAGGTGCATTCTTGTATAACCTCACCCTTTAAACTTGTTCCACCTGAAATCTATTCAGTCATAACTCCCCACATAAGGGACATGAAATATATCAGAAAATGCATGTGGAATCCCCACAACTTGCCTAGACTTGCAAAATCTCACTAACCATCCTGGCTGGATACAATACACATCTCTTTAACCTGTGCTTAACCCTCTCTCCACTCACATTGTCTCTATCTTTAAGACTTGATTACCTGTAAAGACTCACATTCCAATCATTATTTTGTAAAGTGAGTTTGTGTCTTTATATGCCCTCTGTGAATAGAACTCCCACTCACCTGACGAAGGAGCAGCAAGCGCTCTGAAAGCTAGTGGCTTTTGCTACCAAATAAACCTATTGGACTTTAACCTGGTGTTGAGAGACTTCTTATTGTGTTTCCCCCAGTCCAACACTGGCATCTTCACATCATATCGCAAAACATACAGGTCAACTTACCAATGGTGGCACAATGATGTAGAAGTTACGCAGGTGCATATTTTTAGAGTTTCGAAATTCAGGAGAAAATACATCCACAAGCATCTTGAAATACTCTGTCCCTTCAGCAGAGTTTCTCGTGAGATCAGTAAGAACAGCATCCAACTGTCTAACATTGGAAAAAAAAGCAGAAAGCTAAAATAAAATCTCACTGCAAACACTAAAATCTATTATTAAATGGTTAGCAACATATCCCAGCTCCACGAGGAAGTAGCTTGGATGGCAATATAAACTCGGAAACAAAGCTGGTAAGGAAGTGGTTTTGAGTTCTTTTTTCTCCAGTTCTAAAAATGTTCTTCATGTTGCCCCCGGTAAATCACCTTTAATGATGTCCTCTGATTAGTGGCCCCTTTATCACTGAAAATAAATTCTCTCTTTGTTCTAACAAAATCCTGCAGGATTTTAAATATCTCTATCAAATTTCCTCTTAGCCTTCTCTGCTCTCAGAGGATAGTACACCAGCTTCTCCAGTCTATCCACCTAACTGTAATCTCTCATTCCAGGAACCATTCTAGTAACTATTCTAGTAAATCTCTTCCTTTCACTCGCTAAAGCTTCCACATCCTTCTACAAATTTTTGCCCCGAATTGACCAAAAGATTCCAGCTGGGATGATTGGAAAACAAGGAAGCAAATGTGTGATTTTGATTAACTTGAATCACACTAAAGCTACCCATTTTGATAGTACCTTTCCAGGGTTAAGGTGTGAATTCAACTGTAGCCAATCACTGATGACGTTACCTGGCAGCTGTTTGAGTTTCCTCTGAAAGTCCTTCTTCTTTCACAAGCTCCTCAAAGTTCACAATATCCTCCAAATCTGGAACAAATCTGAAGCAGAGTTGAGTCAATGTAAGTTCAATGCTGGCTGTGCCAGGTTTGAACAGTATATATACTTTTGTATTTGATACCTTATTGCATTACTACAGCAATGTAGTCCACCAGATCGAATCATCCGAACATAACCCATTGCGTTTCCTAAAAGAAAAACCATTGAGTAGGAAAACAATGCACACACTCATCCTACAAACATCAGATGCTCTCATATAACAAGTGCAGATTATTCCACAATTTATATTTTCATCATACCACAGACACTTTTGATATAACTAAACAACCAGTTTACTTTTCTCCCTATGAACTGTATTCATTGAAGGTATTAATTCTCTATAGGTATGTAGAATATACATAACAGCATGAATCCAGATTATTTGACCCTACCACTTCATGCTAGTATTCATGTTCCACACAAGCCTCCACTTTAACTCACCACATCAAACATATTTTTCTGTTCCTCGCTCCCTTTATCTAGCTATCCAGGACAATCAAGCATCTATACTATTTGTAGGACCAGTGGGAGTGTGCGTGAAAGCAGATGAGTTGTTGAATGGTCTACTGGGTGCACTGACTGGGGTTTTAAAATTTCTATTTTTTCAGTTAAACTAACTGAAAGGCAAACAGCAATTTCAGGTTGAGGTAAACAAAAACAAACTCGTTGAAACCAGATGAAAGACAAAGCCATTTGAGCTCAGATCACCCAGTGTTCAGTGCAGGCAGTTGAAAACAAGTGCATAGGACAGTTGGACTGGGGATCAGGAAAAATAAGCTAGTTGTTGCTGCTTCAATTATTTTGGAGGAATTGATTGGCCAGCACTAACTATACACGGCAGAGAGCTGATACGGAGGATCCAGATAAGACTGATGCAGGTGAATCCACGTTGTCAACAATGTCATGAGAGAGTCAAAAGACAAGACCCAACCATCAAACCGAAAACAAAATGAGCTCTAAGGTCATGGACTGAAATTGAGGAACTCAACGTTGAGTTCTTCAGGAAGGACAGGAGGATGGCAGAAGAGGTGGTGGTGTGACACTGTTGATCAGGGACAGTGTCATGGCTGCAGAGAAAGAGGATGCCGTGGAGGGACTTTCTACAGAGTCTCTGTGGGTGGAAGTTACAAACAGCAAAGGGTCGAAAACTTTGCTGGGTGTATTCTATAGGCCGCCCAATAGTGACAGGGAAGTTGAAGTGCAGATAGGGAAACAGATTCTGGAGAGATGTATTAATAACAGAGTTGTCATGATGGGAGACTTCAATTTCCCAAACGTCGACTGGAATATCCCTAGGGTAAGGGGTTTGGATGGGGAGGAGTTTGTTAGGTGTGTTCAGGAAGGTTTCCTGACACAGTATGTGGATAAGCCTCCGAGGGGAGAGGCTGTACTTGACCTGGTACTGGCGAATGAACCAGGGCAGGTGATGGATCTCTCGGTAGGAGAGCATCTTGGGGATGGTGACCATAATTCTATCTCCTTCACAATTGCATTGGAACAAGATAGGATCAGGCAGGCTAGGAAGGTGTTTGTCTGGAGTAAGGGAAGATACGAAAAAGTCAGGAAGTTACTTGGACAAATAAACTGGAAGGAGGCGTTCTTAGGGAAAAGTACCGAAGGAAGGTGGCGGATATTCAAGGAATGTTTGTCTGGAGCTATGCATGACAACGTTCCGATGAGACAAGGGAGTTTTGGGAGGTCGCGGGAACCGTGGTGCACGAAGGCTGTGTTGAACCTAGTCAGGAGGAAAGGGAAGGTGTACAAAAGGTTCAGGGAACTAGGAGAGGTTAAGGATCTTGAGGAGTATAAGGACTGTAGAAAGGAGCTTAAAAGGGAAATTAGGAGAGCCAGAAGGGGTCATGAGAAGACCTTGGCGTACGATTAAGGAGAATCCCAAGGCCTTCTATAAATATGTGAAAGGTAAAAGGATGAGAAGAGAAGGAATAGGACCTATAAAAGGTGAAGGGGGAAAGGTCTGTGTGGAACCAGAAGAAATGGCAGAGGTGCTCAATGAGTACTTTGCCTCAGTATTCATGGTGGAAGCTGATCTGGGAGATTTTGCTACGGATTTGCAGCAGATGGAAAAGATTGAGTTTGTGGATATTAAGGTGGAGGATGTGTTAGAACTCTTGAATTCTATCAAGATAGATAAGTCGCCGGGACCAGATGGGATATACCCCAGGATACTGTGGGAGGCGAGGGAAGTGATTGCAGAGCCCCTGGCGAAGATCTTTGCATCGTCAATGGAGACGGGAGAGGTTCCGGAAGATTGGAGGATTGCAGATGTAGTCCCTATTTTCAAGAAAGGGAACAGAGATAGCCCGGGAAATTACTGACTGGTGAGTCTGACCTCAGTGGTTGGTAAGCTGATGGAGAGGCTTCTGAGGGATAAGATTTACGAGCATTTGGAGAGGTTTGACATGATCAGGAATAGTCAGCATGGATTTGTCAAGGGCAGGTCGTGCCTTACAAGCCTAGTTGAGTTCTTCGATAATGTGACTGAACACATTGACGAAGGAAGTGCAGTGAACGTGGTGTACATGGACTTCAGCAAGGCGTTTGATAAGGTCCCCCATGCAAGACTTCTTGAGAAGGTGAGAGGGCATGGGATCCAAGGGCCTTTTGGCCTTGTGGATCCAGAACTGGCTTGGGTCTTTTTCTGAATGGAGGTCAGTCACCAGTGGAGTGCCCCAGGGATCTGTTCTAGGACCCTTGCTGTTTGTCATTTTCATAAATGACCTGGATGAGGAAGTGGAGGGATGGGTAAGTAAGTTCGCTGATGACACGAAGGTCGGTGGTGTTGTGGATGGTCTGGAAGGATGGCAGAAGTTGCAGCAGGACATAAATAGGATGCAGGACTGGGTAGAGAAGTGGCAGATGGTCTTCAACGCGGATAAATGCGTAGTCGTCCATTTTGGCAGAACCAACGGGATGAATGAGTACACTATCAAGGGCAGAAGTCTGAGTAGTGTTGAAGAGCAGAAGGATCTTGGGGTCCGGGTCCACAGGACTCTTAAATCGGCCTCGCAGGTGGAAGAGGTGGTCAAGAAGGTGTATGGTGTACCGGCCTTCATTAATCGAGGGATTGAGTTTAGGAGTCGGGAGGTAATGCTGCAACTTTATAAGACCCTTGTCAGGCCTCATTTGGAGTACTGTGCGCAGTTCTGGTCGCCTCACTATAGGAAAGACGTAGAAGCTATTGAAAGGGTACAGAGGAGATTTACAAGGATGTTGCCTGGACTGGGAGGCATGCCTTATGAAGATAGGTTGAGGGAGCTGGGACTCTTTTCCCTGGAGAGACGAAGGTTGAGAGACGACCTGATAGAGGTTTATAAAATGTTGAGAGGAATGGATAGGGTGGATTCTCAGAGGCTATTTCCCTGGGTTGAAATGGTCGCTACGAGAGGACACAGATTTAAGGTGCGGGGAGGAAAGTACAGAAGTGATGTTAGGGGTAAGTTTTTCACTCTGAGGGTGGTGAGTGAGTGGAATCGGCTGCCGTCAGTGGTGGTGGAGGCGAATTCGCTGGGGTCTTCTGGATGAGTATATGGGGTTTTATGGGATTGGGGGTTATAGATAGATGTTGATGTGATCGGCACAACTCGTGGGCCGAAGGGCCTGTTGTGCTGTAGTGTTCTATGTTCTATGTTCTGAAGGCTGACTATTTGATCCCACTGCTCTGGAATTGGGTTGCAGGTGAAGATTTCCCAGACTGATTGTGAGCTGCATTTGGAATTCCTCTCTTTGGTCACACTTCTTTAGAGCTGAGCCTGTTTGAGAAAGAAGTGCTTTCCTTCAGCTTACCTTCAGTGGAACTGTGCAGTAGACAGAAAAAATGCCAACATGAAAACAAAGTGAAGACTTTGATATCTGGAGAAGAACCACTGTGAGTGTCAAAGCAAATACTGATAAAATGTGCTCAGCATGACCTTGTTATAACAAACACCCTTTCTGCCAGAAGGACAAATTCAAAATCACATGGAGGCAGCCCCCATCAAAGCATTGGCACCTCCTGGATTATCTAATTGTTTAGATCAAAGCTGTTAGCCATGATAAGAACATAAGAAAATAGGAGCAGGAGTAGGCCATCTAGCTCTTCGAGCCTGCCCCGCCATTCAATAAGATTATGGCTGATCTGTCGCTGCTCAATTCCACTTTCCCGCCCTCTCCCCATAACCCTTAATCCCCTCTCTTATCAAAAACCCATCTACCCGCGTCTTAAAAATATTTAGCGAGGCAGCCTCCACCACTTCAACGGGCAGAGAATTCCAGAGATTCGCCACCCTTTGAGTAAAGAAATTCCTCCTCAACTCTGTTCTAAACCGCCCCCCTTTTATCTTGAGGCTGTGCCCCCTAGTCCTACTGTCTTTTTTGAGCGGGAAGAGTCTCTCCACCTCTATCCTATCCATCCCATTCATCATCTTATACGTCTCAATGAGATCTCCCCTCATTCTTCTAAACTCTAACGAGTACACGCCCAGTTTATTCAGCCTCTCCTCATAGCTCAACCCCAACTTCGGTATCAGCCTAGTAAACCTCTTCTGCACTCCCTCCAAGGCCAAAATATCTTTGCGCAGGTGCGGCGCTCAAAACTGCACACAGTACTCCAGCTGCAGCCTCACCAATGCCCTATACAGCTGCAGCAAGACCTCCCTACTTTTATATTCAATCCCCCTCGCTATGAAGGCCAGCATCCCATTTGCCTTCCTGACCACCTGCTGCACCTGCATGTGGAGATGCCGGTGTTGGACTGGGATAGGCACAGTAAGGAGTCTCACAACACCATGTTAAAGTCCAACAGACTTATTTGGAAGCACGAGCTTTCAGACCGAAGAGGTAGGTTTCACAAATATGCACATATAGACAAAGATGTAATTGCAAGCTAATGGGTGGAATGCGAGATTTTTCAGATAATCAAGTCTTTACAGACAGTACAAAGAGAGGACAATCACAGGTTAAAGAGATGTGAATTGTCTTAAGGCAGGGCAGTCAGTAGGATTTTGCAAGCCCAAACCAAACAGTGGGGGTTACATGTAGCGTAACAGGAACCCAAGATCCCAGTTGAGGCTGTCTTCATGCGTGCAGAACTTCTCTATCATGATGACATCAACAAGCTCCATCCCTCCATTAAACTCAGCATGGACTTCTCTCCAAAATCAGTTACATTTGTGCCACATGCATCTCCATCAAGGACAGTCAGCTCAGCACTTCATTCTACCGCATGTCCACGATTACCTGGCAATGCTCCACTTCTCCAGCTTCCACCCTGAACACATTGAAGAAGGCATTCCCTACAGATGAGCCCGCCATATACACAGGATCTGCTCAAAAGAGGAGAAATACAACAGATATCTACAGATGCTTAAAAACCTCTTAGGAACAGGATATGGCGCTCAACTGATCATTCAACAGTTCCGGCACATCAGTGAGAAACTACACTGACCTCCTCAGATGACAAACACAGGACATGACCGATAGAGTACCCTTCGTTGTCCAGTACTCCCCTGAAGTGGAGAAACTACGATGTTCTCTTCAGAGCCTTCAACATGTCGTCAATGAAGATGAACATCTCTCCAAGGCCACTCCCACTACTTGCCTACAAACAACTGCGCAACTTCAAATAGACCCTTCCTCCCAGCAAGCTACCCAGCCTTCAGGAGAACAGAAATCACGACACCACACAATCCTGTCACGGCAACCTCTGCAGGATGTGCCAGATCATCGACATGGAGACAACCATCAGACGTGAAAACACCACCTACCAGGTACCGTGCGACTCGGCCAATGTTGTCTATCTCATACATGACAGAAAAGGATGTCCAGAGGCGTGGTACATCGGCGAGACCATGCAGACACCAAGGCAACAGATGAACAGACACCATGCAACACTCACCAAGCAGATTTCCCATTTGGCCAGGGAACACTTCAGTCAAGGGATTCAGCTTCCGATTTTTGGGTAAGCGTTCTCCAAGGGAGCATTCAAGACACACGACAATTCAGAATTGCCGAGCAGAAACTGATAGCCAAGCTCTGCATGCATGAGGATAGCCTCAACTAGGACATTGGGTTCACGTAAGCCCCACCATTTGACCTGGGCTTGTAAAATCCTACTAGCTGTCCTCGCACTGTCTGTACCTGTAAAGACTTGATAATCTGAAAAGACTTGCATTCCAACCATTATCTTGCAATTGTGTCTTTGTCTATATATGCCCTGTTTGTGAAATCTACCTCTCCACTTACCTGTTGAAAGAACAGCACTCTGAAAGCTCCTGATTCCAAATAAATCCATTGGAGTTTAACCTGGTGTTCAGACTTCTTACGAAATCAAAGGTCTCAATATCTTATCATTCGATCCATGCGAGAGACTAATGCCTGCTGCACACATCATCAACTTGTTCCATTAGTTACAAACTAAATTCAAGGCATCACAAGAGCCAAAAGGAAGAACATTGTCTCAGCTCTAAACAAGTCTGACAGGAATTCCAAGTACAGCTCACAATCACTCTGGAAAACCTTCACCTCCAACCCAATTCCAGGGCAGTGGGATTACATACAGTTCGCTTTATTGATTCCTGTGTCCAGGCCAACATGTTCACATATAAAAGTGAACAGGGGGTTCAACAAAAAAAAATGCCAAAATACGTGACCTCCAAACAACTCGCTCATTCCAGGTAAAGCTCCTCTGAAACACCATCAACATCTTTACATCCTTCCTTAAATAAGATCAAAACCGCACATAGTATTTGAGATGTGGTATCTCCAATACCCTGTTTAACTGAAGCATAACATTTATGTTCAATTCCTCTTGTAATTTAACACAAGTAGTAGGAGCAGGAGTCGGCTATCTAGCCCTTCGAGCCTGCCCCGCCATTCAATAAGATCATGGCTGATCTGAAGTGGCTCAGTTCCATTTTCCCCCCATAATCCTTAATTCCCTTGCCTACCAAAAACCTATCTACCTGTGTCTTAAATATATTTAGCGAGGCAGCCTCCACCACTTCAACGGGCAGAGAATTCCAGAGATTCACCACCCTTTGAGTGAAGAAGTTCCTCCTCAACTCCGGTCTAAACTGCCCCCCCTTTATCTTGAGGCTGTGCCCTCTAGTCCTGTTGTCCTTTCTGAGCGGGAAGAATCTCTCTACCTCTATCCTATCCATCCCTTTCATTATCTTAATAGCATTCCAATAGCACCTTAGTTATTTGCTGTACTTGCATTAAAATATCTAGTTCTCTCTACACCTCAGAATTTGGCAGCTGTTCTTCATTTAAGTGTACTCCAGTTTTTTTATTCTTGCATTGTAATTCCAATCTTACTTGCCTTGAAAAATTTTGTTCAGTCACTTACCTATCTGGCTAATGAGCTGCCTGAACTGATCAAGGTAACTGTGTCCCTCTGGAGTTAGCCCAAGTTTTCTGATGCCACGATTAAACTTGTCTGCACGGTCAAATGGATACTGTGAATGAAAGTAAGTTGGTTCAATGAAACCACAAAAGTTGTGGCACAACAGAAGGTCTTTCAGCTCACATTTCTGGCAGCTATCCAAGTTAATCCCATACTCAAACTTTTAGTCAATAGTCCTGTAGGTCACCAAGTATTGCTTTTATTGCAAGGCCTCTGCCTCAGACAGTCTCACACCTCACCAACCTCTGGATGGAAATAATCCTCATGTCCCCTCTAATCCGCCCACCAATTACTTGAAATTATCTGATCAGGCCATGACTGAATCGAGTTTGTTGTGCAATTCTTTGCTCTAAATTTCCCCCTTCCCATTTATTCCTCCTCCCCCCATAGGAGTCAGGCTGCTTGTAATGGATCAGAAAGTAAAACGGTTGGTATATTTTTCACTTAGATCCCTAACCTGATCATCTGGAATGTATGACTGAAACAGAACATATTCAAGGGCACTGAACACAAAATAAACTTCAATACTTTAGCAAGTACACCTTTTGATCATTTTGGTCCTTTGTCTCCTTAAAAGATCGAATATCTTTGATGAGGCGAGATTTGATGTGCTCATCATACATGAACTGGCTGAAAATATAAAACTTTTTCCTCAGAAATTGGTAGGTGAAATTGACCTGGAACATAAATCACAAGGATACAGTTTGAGTGATCAATGTGTGAAAACTTCAAATGTTAAATTATAATCAGACACTCAGTGAAGCACTTGGACACTAACAGCACGCACTGAACAATATTTCTCTCTGGTTTTTTGTCGTATCCTGTGCCAGGTAGACCATTCCACCCTGCCTGGTGCACACAAATCACCAGAAACAATACACGCGTATGCAGACACCGCCTCCAACGTAACCAGCAGCCCCATCTAGTACTCATTATAGACACCATACACACACAAACGGACACATCAATCCCCTACCCCAACCTGCACACATACCCACCCCAATGACAGAAAATTACAGCACAGGAACAGGCCCTTCGGCCCTCCAAGTCTGCACCGGCCATGCTGTCCAAACTAAAACACCCTACACTTCCGGGGACCATATCCCTCTATTCCTATCCTTTTCATGCACTTGTCAAGACGCTCCTTAAGAGTTACTCCCCTTTCCGCTTCCACAAGTTCCAGGTACCTGCTACTCTGTAAAAAAATCTATCCCATAAGTTTATTTTAAAGCTTGCCCCTTAAACCTATGCTCCCATGTAATTGAACGCGGCACACACCAACCTCCCCCCAACTCCAACATGCATGCACACACCCACCCCCCCAACCCAATATACATGCACCCAACATCCCCACCCCCACCCCAACATGCACACACGCAGCCACCCCTCACCCCAACACGCACCCATCCCCGAAACCCAATACCCGTGCACTCAGGCAATGCATTCCAACTAACCACTTGTATGAAAAAGATTTTTCACAACACATTTGCTTTTTTTACAAATCACTTTAAATCGGTGCCCTCTCGCTCTTGATTCTTTTACAAGCGACAACAGTTTCTCCCAATCTACTGTCTAGGGCACTTCTTGATTTTGAGCACCTCTACCAAATCTCCTCTTAGCCTCAAACCCAACCTCATTACTGAAGTTTATCATCTCTGGAACTACACTTGTAAACCTCTTCCGCACTCTCTCCAATGTGTTCACATCCGTCCTAGTGTGTCATTCAGAATTGTACACAATATTCCAGCTGAGATCTAACTAGTGTCTTGTATAAATTCAAGATAATCTTCTTGCTCTTGTATTCTATGCCCCTATTAATAAAGCCCTGTACACTATATGCTTTACTAACTGCTCCCTCCACACGTCCTCTCTTCCTGTACCCCTTTAACAATTTTATCCCTTATTTTATAAGGTCTCTTCATGTGCTTCCTACCAAAATACATCATCTCACATGAACTGAATTTGTCAAAATGGGATTTGAGCACATGTACCCAGAGCCTGGGCCTCTGGATTGCCAGTCTTAAAACATTACCACTTTGTAGATATAGCTACAGAAATAGTCGATGCATTTGTTATAATTTTCGAAAAATTCTTGGATTCTAGAAAACTACCAGAGGATTGGAAAACTGCCATTGTAAAATCCCTATTCAGAAAGGGAGGGAGGCAATAAGTAGTAATTATAGGCTGATTAATCTAACATTTATTATTGGAAAAGTGTTGGAATCAATTATTAAGGAAATAATAATAGCACACTTGGAAAATCATATTCTAATCAAAACAGTCAGTATGGCTTAACCATAGAATCACAGAACATTACAGCACAGAAACAGGCCTTTTGGCCCTTCTTGGCTGTTCTGAACCATTTTTCTGCCCAGTCCCACTGATCTGCACCTGGACCATATTCCTCCACATCCCTCTCATCTTGAAGGGAATTGCTTGATAGGGCGAACGCAACACGGTTTCATTAAAGGGAAGTCATGTCTGACAAATTTACTGGAGTTCTATGAGGATGTGTCTAGGGCAGTGGATAGAGGAGAGCTGGTGGATGTGGTCTTTCTGGATTTTCAGAAGGCGTTTGACAAGGTACCTCAAGAGGTTATTGCAGAAGGTCAGGGGACATGGAGTTGGGGATAGGGTGTTAGCGTGGATAGAGGATTGGTTGTCAAATAGGAGGCAGAGAGTGGGGGTCAATGGGTGCTATTCGGATTGGCGGTTGGTGACTAGTGGGGTGCCCCAGGGGTCGGTGCTGGGGCCTCAGCTATTTACCATTTATATAGATGATCTGGAGGAGGGAACCGAGTGCAGGGTGTCGAAATTTGCTGATGACACCAAGATTGGGGGAAAGGCAAATGGTGCGGAGGGTGTGGAGAGTCTGCAGAAGGATCTAGATAGGCTGGGCGAATGGGCCAGGAAATGGCAAATGGAATTTAATGTTGGCAAGTGTGAGGTGGTCCACTTTGGTAAGAAGAATGGTAGGAAGGACTATTACTTACGTGGCGAAAAACTGCAGCAGGTGACAGTGCAGAGGGACCTCGGGGTCCTTGTGCATGAGTCGCAAAAACCCAGCTTGCAGGTGCAGCAGGTGGTCAGGAAGGCAAATGGGATGCTGGCCTTCATAGCAAGGGGGATTGAATAAGAAAGTAGGGAGGTCTTGCTGCAGCTGTATAGGGCATTGGTGAGGCCGCAGCTGTGTGCAGTTTTGGGCGCCGCTCCTGCGCAAGGATATTTTGGCCCTGGAGGGAGTGCAGAGGAGGTTTACTAGGCTGATACCAGAGTTGAGGGGATTGAGTTATGAGGAGAGGCTGAATAAACTAGGCTTGTACTCGTTAGAGTTTAGAAGAATGAGGGGAGATCTCATTGAGACGTATAAGATGATGAATAGGATGGATAGGATAGAGGTGGAGAGACTCTTCCCACTCAAAAAAGACAGTAGGACTAGGGGGCACAGCCTCAAGACAAAGGGGGGGCGGTTTAGAACAGAGTTGAGGAGGAACTTCTTCACTCAAAGGGTGGTGAATCTCTGGAATTGTCTGCCCGTTGAAGTGGTGGAGGCTGCCTCGCTAAATATTTTTAAGAAGCGGGTTGATGGGTTTTTGATAAGAGAGGGGATTAAGGGTTATGGGGAGAGGGCGGGAAGGTGGAACTGAGCCACGACAGATCAGCCATAATCTTATTGAATGGCGGGGCAGGCTCGAAGGGCTAGATGGCCTACTCCTGCTCCTATTTGTTATGTTCTTATGTTCTCTCATCTATGTACCTGTCCAAGTTTTTTCTTGAATGTTAAAAGTGAGCCCGCATTCACCACTTCATCTGGCAGCTCATTCCACACTCCCACCATTCTGTGAAGAAGCCCCGCCCCTAATATTCTGTTCAAACTTCTCCCCCTTCACCCTTAACCCGTGTCCTCTAGTTTTTTTTCTCTCCTTAGGCGAATTATTACAGGTTTATTACACGACTTAATAGATGTTTATAAGATAAGGGGGACTGATAGAGTGGACGTGCAAACTATTTCCTCAGGTGGATGTAGCTGTTACTAGGGGGCATAACTGTAAGGTTCATGGTGGGAGATATAGGAGGGATGTCCAAGGTAGATTCTTTACTCAGACTGGTTGGGGTGTGGAATGCACTGCCTGCTGTGATAGTGGAGTCGGATACTTTAGGAACTTTCAAGCACACCAGAATGATAGGTGGTGGGATACCTTGATCTTGGGTTTGGACATAGCTCGGCACAACACTGAGGGCCGAAGGGCCTGCACGGTGCTTTACTGTTCTATGTTTCTAGCTTCAGTGGAAAAAGCCTGCTTGCATTCACTCTATCTATACCCATCATAATCTTATACACCTCTATCAAATCTCCCCTCATTCTTCTACGATCCAGGGAATAAAGTCCTAACCTATTCAACCTTTCTCTGTAACTCAGTTTCTCAAATCCCAGCAACATTTTTGTAAACTTTCTCTGCACTCTTTCAACCTTATTTATATCCTTCCTGTAATTAGGTGACCAAAACTGCACACAATACTCTAAATTCAGCCTCAGCAATGTCTTATACAACCTCACCATAACATTCCAACTCTTATACTTTGATTTATAAAGGCCAATGTACCAAAAGCACTCTTTACGACCGTATCTACCTGTGACGCCACTTTTAGGGAATTATGTATCTGTATTCCTAGATCCTCTGTTCTACTGCACTCTTCAGTGTCCTATCATTTACCTTGTGTGTTCCACCTTGGTTTGTCCTTCCAAAGTGCAAACCTCACATCAGCCCATTTTTCTAGCTGGTCCAAATCCTTCTGCAAGCTTTGAAGACCTTCCTCACTGTTCAGTAAACCTCCAATCTTTGCATCATCAGCAAATTTGCTGATCCAATTTACCACATTACCATCCAGATCATTGATATAGATGACAAACAACAATGGACCCAACACTGATCCCTGTGGCACACCACTAGTCACAGGCCTCCACTCAGAAACGTAATCCTCCACTATCACTCCCTGGCTTTTTCCATTGAAAAGTCTGACAACACTTACCAATCACATCCTTGCCAGAGAACAGCCTGTCCCAATCCACACATTTTAGATCCTTTCTCATTTCTTCAAATTTGGCCGTTTTCCAGTTTTGAACCTCAACCCGCAGACCAGATCTACCTTTATCCATGATCAAGCTGAAACTAATGTCGTTATGACCACTGGAACCAAAGTGTTCCCCTACACACACTCCCGTCACTTGTCCTAACTCATTTCCGCATAGGAGATCTAATATTGCATCCTCTCTATTTGGCACCTCTATGTATTGATTTATGGAAGAAAAATTGTTTCTAACTAATATATTAGAATTTTTCAAGGATATTGCAACCAGTAGATGTGTTGTACTAAGGCATCCAGAAGGTGTTCAACAAGGTACCTCACAAAAGGTTAAGTCATATGTTAGAAGTCCATAGTGTTGGAGGTTGTATACTGGCACGGATAGTGAATTGACTAATGGACAGGAAACAGCGAGTGGGGATAAGGGATTCTTTCTCAGGTTGGCAACCTGTAACCAATGGGGTTCCACAGGGATCAGTGCTTGGACTGTAACTGTTTGCAATATATTTATGACTTGGAAGGAGGGGGCAAATGTACTTTGGCCAAATTTGCACAAAACACAAAAATAGGTAGAAAGGCAAGTTGCAAGCGGGATATAAACAGTTTACAAAGAGATATTGATAGGTTAAGTGGGCAAAAGGTTGACAAATGGAGTGGAATGTGGGAAAATGTGAAGTTGTTCATTTTGGAAGGGGAACAAAAAAACAGAATATTGTTTAAATGGAGAAAAACTGCAGAAAGCTGCAACACAAAGGGACTTGGGGGTACTTGTGCACAAAAAACAAAGCACAGAAAGCTAGCACACAGGAGCTACAGGTAATCAGGAAGGTTAATGGAACATTGGCATTTATTTCAAGAGAGTTGGAGTATAAGAGTAAGGTGGTTTTGCTGCAACTGTACAAGGCACTGATAAGACTACATCTAGAGTACGGAGAGCAGTTTTGGTCCCCTTATTCAAGGAATATAATTTAATTGGAGGCAGTTCAAGGAAGGTTAACTAGGATGATCCCTGCTTTGGATAGACTGTCATATGAGGAAAGGTTAAACAAGTTGGGATTCTGCTCATTGGAATTGAGAAGAATGAGAGGTAACCTCACTGAAACACATCAGATTCTGAAGAAGCTTGGCAGAGTGAATACTGAGAAGGTGTTTCCCCTCATGGAAGAGTCTAGGACCAGAGGGCATAGTCTCAGAAAAAGGAGTGCCAATTTAAAACTAAGGTGGGGAGGAATTTCTTCTCTCCAAGGGTTGAGTGTCTTTGGGACTCCTTACCACAGAGAATCATGAGAGCAGTATCCTTGCACATATTTGAGGTGGGGGTATATCACGGTTTGTTTAGCTCAGTTGGCTGGGCAACTGATTTATGATGCAGAGTTAAGGGTTCAATTCCCATACTGGCTAAAGTTATTCATGAAGGTCCCGCCTTTTCAGCCTTGCCCCTCTCCTAAAGTGCAGTGAACATCAAGTTAAATCACCACCAGTCAGCTCTCCCCCTTAAAAGGGGGCAGCAGCTTATGGTTAGCTAGAAACATAGCAACTTTACCTTTTTTTTAAAGATAGATAACAATAATTGTACTAACTGGATGTAGGCTTGGTACTATGGAGAAGGTACAGTTGGAGATGCAGGTTTACAGAAGATAAAAAAAAAGACTGATGAGGCTGTAATAAAAAATAAGCTACTAGAATTCTAGATTTTATCACTAGAAGTATAGAATATAAAGGCCAAGAGGCAATGATGAACCTACATAAACTTTCAGTAACACCAAATTGTGCACATTCTTCCAGTACATTTCTTTTAAAAATTCACCCAAGCAGAAAGGACTTACTGTTGTGTTCATAATGCCTGTTCCATGCGTACGGATTGAGTTTGCAACATGCCTAATGTTGATTGTATTCAGATGTTTATTGTTGCTTGTGCGTTCTATGAAGATCTATAACATAGAATATGTTTGAATTTAATTCATTGCATTTTTTGGTGCATGAGACCTTTTCTCCAGAAGATTAAACCTTATCTAATACTCCACTTCAACTTATCTACCATTTAAGTGGGTTTCAGACAGCAGTGCCTTATAAGTAAATCCAAACACAACAATTGGGATGGTAAGGGGAATGGAATTCCTGCTGTGTACGGACTCTCTCTTGCAGCTGGCTGTTAGGTAGCTGACACAGGAGAGATATTGCTGGAACTGGTGCTGCTGGGCATTGAGTTAGATGAGATAACTGTGGATCAGGTCCTTGGGAATAGTGATCAGAATGTCATGATGTTTAATACACTGCCACACAACAGACTTGTGAGCAAAGCTCATGGAATAGAAGGGACAGTAACAACATGGATATGGAATTGGCAAACTGACAGGAAACAGTAGTGGCTGATGAAGGTTTTCCAGCTGGAGGAAGGTTTATAGTGGTCTTCCCCAGGAATCAACATTGGGACCCTTCCTTCTCCTGATGTATATTAATGATTCAGACCTTGGTGTACAGAGCACGGTTTCAAAGTTTACAGAACTCAGAAGCATTGTAAACGTTGAGCAGGATAGGACAGAACTTCAAAAAGACAACTGGGTCAGATCAAATTCAATGCAGAGAAATGTGATGAGATTTGGTTTGGTAGAAAGAACATGGAGACGATATAAAATAGGGGATACAACTCTAAAGCGGGTACAGGAATAGAGGGACCCGGGTATGTCATGAAGGTGGCAGGACATTAGGAAGATACCCAGAACTGTACTCAATGAAGCCTAGAATTAGACAGGGTGCAAAAAAAATTCAAAACAATGATTCCAGGTATGAGGAACTTCAGCTAAGCACTAACACTGAAGAAACTGGGAAGGGATCTAGACAGAATAAATACGAAAAAACTTCCCATGTGGTGAAAGGATCAAGAACGAGAGGGCACAGATTTAAAGTAATAGGTAAATGTAGCAAAAGTGTTATGAGAAAAACTTTCATGGGGTGAGGGCTTATAAGCCTCTACCTGTGGGTGTAGTGGAAGCAGGTTTGATTGAAGCATTTAAAAGGGAATTAGATTGATGATTATCTGAAAAGGAAGAACATACAGGGTTATGGGGAGAAGGCAGGAGAATGACACAGTGAGTTGGTCAGAAAGCTAGTCCAGGCACGATGGGCCAAATGGTCTCCTTCTGCATTATCACTATTCTGTGATAATCTATGCCTCGTACCAAAATGCCTCCAGTAAGTCACATCAATCCTATATGGCAGCATTCAATTTGGAAGTTATGAAATATATGGGAGGAAGTGGCAGGAAGTCAGCTGCTCACTGTAACTACAGTCAGTGAGCATTAATGTTTGGGACTGGCACATCATGTGCCAACACACGGTTTCACAGTTATCTTAGGAGTCACCTCAATTATAAGTTTGTTAGTGAACCAGATTTGGATTTGCTTAAAAAATGTGTATGATTTTTCATTTTCATTGATAAATGTACCAAAAAAGATATGAATTCAGGCCATTTTTCTGGTCTGGTTTTGTACACTGCTTCAACTTGTGCATGAATGGAGTTTAGAAAAATCAGAAATATAATCAAGTTGACTTATAAACATTGAAAACACGGTGATTCTTATAATTAACATTTCTCCTAACAATGCATCAGCAAATGTCTATGCCATCAGCTCCTTAAAACGTACCTGATTGTTGAGATTGTATAGATATCTTGAAACAAATACATGGATATTTCGCATAATCTCAAGAACATCTAATCCCTGAAAACAATAAGAAATCATGTTAGGAATCACAGGATCCCTACCGTGCAGGAGGCCACACCAACTAACTCACCCAGACCCTATCCCCATAACACCACGACTTACCCTGCCAATTCTCCTGACATTAAGGAGCAATTGAGCACGACCAATCCATCAACCCACACATCTTTGGACTGTGGGAGGAAACCAGCACACTCGGAGGAAACCCACACAGAACATGCAAATTCCACACAATCACCCGAGGCCAAAATTGAACCCAAGTCCCTGGAGTTTTGAGGCAGCAGTGCTATGCCACCATGCCGCCCATCTTAGAATGATGCAATTACTTTCATTAGCTTTACTTTACTGGTAAATAGTTACATTGTAATAGAAGCTCTAATCAAGCTATCAGCATGTAAAATTAAACATTGATAATGAGCTAAAAATAAATTAGATCTGGATGGTCCTGCCACAGTCTAGCACCAAGTATCACTGTGTCGAACATCAATCAGCCATATGTTTTCCCATTCATCAATACAATACACCCTTAGAAACAGCTCAGCACTTACCTGTTCCAAGGTCTGACTTGGAAGGTGTGCTTCAGTCATGGAGAGACTGTAGCGCTGGGCCGCTAGATTCCTCATTTCACTGTAGGTGGCCCAGTCATGAATAGCCACTGTTGTCAGGTTGTAGAAAGTTTTGTCCAAATAGTGAGTTACATATGCTGTTATAAATATTTTTGAAAATTATTTTTAGCATGATGTTATCTATTGCCAACCGTACACAATGTGATGTTTAATGAACAGTCATTGAACAAGCCACAATCTGAACAGAAACGCTTTCGGAATGTGATGAGGAAAGCGTATGGTATGTTAGCCTTCATAGGAAGGGGTATAGAATATAAGAGTAGGAGTCTGATGTTGCAGTTGTATAGAACATTGGTTAGGCCTCACTTGGAGTACTGCATCCAGTTCTGGTCACCGTACTACCGGAAGGATGTAGAGATCCTGGAGAGAATGCAGAGGAGATTTACCAGGATGTTGCCTGGTATGGAAGGGCTGTCTTACGAGGAAAGATTGAACGAACTTGGGCTGTTTTCCCTTGAGAGACATCGGCTGAGGGGGGATCTAATAGAGGTTTATAAGATTATGAAGGGGATAAATAGAGTAAATGGTGGTAAGCTTTTTCCGCTATTAGAAATGGATAGAATGAGGGGTCACAGGCTTAGAGTGAGGGGGGCTAGGTATAAGACAAATATTAGAGGGGCAGTTTTTCATGCAAAGGGTAGTGGGGGTGTGGAATGCACTGCCGAGTAAGGTGGTGGAAGCAGGCATGCTAGGGTTGTTTAAGAGTCACTTAGACAGCCACATGAGCGGTCTACATATAGGGGGATATAGCAGGCCTTACTAAACATTGTAGTCTTGGGATTCCGTTTTTGCCTCAGGGATGTTACAGTCTTTGCCTGTTTAATAATGAATTTTTTGTCTCCACAGGCATTTAAGTCCACCTTGTTGACCAGCAAGGGGCATGCATGCGGCAGGTTGTAGTGGGCTGCTCTTGGATGTTGCTTCGGGAGTTGCCTATTGCTTCATGTCGTTAGTGTGCTTAAACTGGACCATCTCAAGGGCAACATGACAGCTCAGAGACTATCTCTGTTGCTGTGCGGACACATGGATTTGGGCCTGTGTCTGTGGGAGTTTGCGCGTTCTCCCCGTGGTTGCATGGGTTTCCTCCGGGTGCTCCGGTTTCCTCCCACATCCCAAAGATGTGCTTTTAGGCTGATTGATTGGGTAACAAATTGTCCCTATATTGGACCTCCCTGATCCTCGCACATTAGGCATAGACTAAAATCATGAATAGGTCACTGAGACAATGGGACGGCGGTGTGGGCTCGTTGGGCCGAAGGGCCTGTTTCCCGTGCTGTGTTGTTCTTTGTTAGAAACTAACCTTTGACATCAATGAATCGGTTAAAGAATCGGATTGGTTTGATAGAGAAGAAATCTGTCAAGTCTTTGATACCAACTCTGAATGGGTTTCGATCATCCAATTTTAAATGCGTGTGCACAGACAGTCTCAGATCCTTCTCGATCTCCTTACAGAGCTTATCCAAAAGGTGCTGTTGGAAAAGAGACGAAAGGATGAGGAAGCCAGAGGAGAAATGCAATAAAATTTCTTTAGAGACACTTCATGGAGTCATACAGTACAAAAGCAGTCCTTTGGTCCATTGAGTCTCCCACCAACTTCTAAGTGAAAAAATCTTCCTCGAATTCCCTCTAAACTTCCTGTTCCTCACTTTAAAATTATGCCCCTGTTATTGTCCTTTTAAGGGGAATACTCCTTTATCCATCCTATCCATTCCCCTCAATCTTAGCCACCTCAGTGATGTTCCCCCCTCAGCCTTCTCTGCTCTAAAGAAAACAATTTAAGCCTATCTTTTCATAGCTCAAATGTTCCATCCCAGGCAACATCCTGGTGAATCTCCTTTGTAACCTCTCCAGTGCAATCACATCCTTCCTACAGTGAGATGAACAGAATTCACAGTATTCCAGCTGCAGCTGAACTAATGTTTTGTACAGCTCTAATATAACCTCCCTGCTCTTAGAAACTATGCCACCACTAATAAAGGTGGGTGTCCCATATGTCTACTCAACTATCCTATTCCCCAGCTCTGCTGATTTCAGGGATCTGTGCACAAGCACCCCTAGATCAAAGAACAAAGAACAAAGAACAACCCAGCACGGGAAACGGGCCCTTCGGCCCAACGAGCCCGCGCCGCCACATCACCCTGCACCTATTCTACCCTGCATGGCTACGAATGGAACCCTACTCAGTCAGATTCAGGGAAGAAATAGTGTCAATTTGGTAAAAACCGATTAGCCTGAGAGCACATTTTTGGGGTGTGGGAGGAAACCGGAGCGCCCGGAGGAAACCCACGCAACCACAGGGAGAATGCGCAAACTCCCACAGACACAGGCCCAAATCCATGTGCCTGCACAGCCAGCAGTGCTAGTCACTGAGCTGTTGCGGCGCCCATCTACCGGTCCAGGATCAAGCACACACACCGACATGAAGTACTAGGCCACTCCTGGAACTTCCAAGAGCAGCCCAGGCACGACCCGCCGCGTGAATGCCCCTCGTTTGACACGAGGTGGACCTCCACCTGTGGAATAAAGTCAAAATATTAATCTTACAGCCTGCCTTTCCGGTGTCTCCCGAGATTTAACCCTATTTAATATCCCCTACCATATCCCTCCATTCTCTTTTCACTCATGTGCCTATCTAACTGCATCTTAAAAGAGTCCAATGTTCCTGCCTCCACCACCCTACTCGGTAGCGCGTTCCAGACCCCTACAACTCTCTGCGTAAAGAACCTTCCTCTCACCTCCAAATTATACCTCTCCCCCCTCACCCTTAAATGATGACCTCTCGTGTTTGTATCTAGTCTAGGGAGCAGTCTCTCACTATTAACTCTATCCATTCCCTTCATTATCTTATATACTTCTATCATGTCCCCTCTCAATCTCCGCCTTTCCAAGGAGAATAGTCCCAGTTTCTTCAACCTCTCCTCGTAACCCAGTCCCTTTGAGATTTCTAGTGTCCTGCCCCCTCACCCTTAAATCATGACCTCTCGTGTTTGTACCCAGTCTAGGGAGCAGTCTCTCACTATTAACTCTATCTATTCCCTTCAGTATCTTATATACCTCTATCATGTCCCCTCTCAATCTCTGTCTTTCCAAGGAGAAAAGTCCCAGTTTCTCCAACCTTTCCTCGTAACCCAGCCCCTCCATGCCAGACAACATCCTGGTAAACCTCCTCTGCACCCTTTCCAGAGACTCCACGTCCTTCCGGTAGTAAGGTGACCAGAACTGGACGCAGTACTCCAAATGCGGTCTAACCAACGTTCTGTACAACTGAAGCATTAGACAGCAGCTTTTATACTCTATGCCCCTTCCTATAAAGGCCAACATCCCATAAGCCTTCCTAACGACCTTCTCCACTTGTGATGCAACCTTCATGGATTTGTGAACCTGCACTCCCAGGTCCCTCTGTATGTCAATACTCCTAATCGGCCTCCCTTTAATCTCATAGCACCTCTCTGCATTATTCCGTCCAAAATGCATCATCTCGCATTTGTCAGGATTAAATGCCATCTGCCACCTATCTGCCCACTGCACCAACCTATCTATATCCTGTTGTATCATCTGACAATCCAGTTCAATACCCGCCAACCCTGCCATCTTGGTGTCATCAGCAAACTTGTTGATCACACCACCTACACTCTCTTCCAAGTCATTTATGTAGACTACAAAGAGGAGAGGTCCCAGTACTGAGCCCTGCGGCACACCACTGGTCACTGGCCTCCAGCCCGACAAGGTCCCCTCCACAACTACCCTCTGTCTCCTATTACCCAGCCAGTTCTCAATCCACCTAGCTACCTGGCCTCATATCCCATGCGCCTTAACCTTTTCTACCAGCCTACCATGAGGGACTTTGTCAAATGCCTTACTGAAATCCATATAGATGACATCAACGGCTCTCTCATCATCAACTGTTT
This sequence comes from Prionace glauca, assembly GCA_037974335.1. Classification (NCBI taxonomy): domain Eukaryota; kingdom Metazoa; phylum Chordata; class Chondrichthyes; order Carcharhiniformes; family Carcharhinidae; genus Prionace; species Prionace glauca. The sequence continues at coordinate 562,291 of CM075739.1, forward strand.
TTGTCACCTCCTCAAAGAATTCCACCAGATTCGTAAGGCAAGACTTCCCTCTAACAAAGCCATGTTGCGTATCCCTAATCAGATCGCAACGCTCCAAATGCTCATACATCCTACCCCTAAGTATTTTTTCCATTAATTTCCCTACCACCGATGTCAAACTCACTGGTCTATAATTTCCAGGGTTATCCCACTATCTTTTTTGAACAGCATTACTACATTTGCTACCCTCCAGTCCTCTGGGACCTCACCTGTGTCCAAAGAAGAGACAAAGGTTTGCGCCAGAGGCCCAGCAATTTCATCTTTCACCTCCATAATTTGGGTCGGAGACCTTGTAATTTCCTCCCTTGCCTCCCACAGCAGCCTGGGAAACAACTCATCTGGACCTGGGGATTAGTCCACTTTTAAGACCCCCAAAACCTCTAATACTGCCTCACTGTCCCTCTTCTCAAATTCCATATCCACATCCTTCTTCTCCTGAGTGAAGACAGATATGAAGTATTCGTTTAACACTCTACCACCTTCCTCCAGTTCCACACAAAGGTTGCTCCCTAATGAACCTTAGTCTTTCACCTGGTTATCTTTTATCCCTCTATATCTATAGAATCTTCAGATTCTCCCAAATCTTACTAGCTAGTCATTTTTCACATCTTTGCTTTTTTAATTGCTTTCCTGAGTTCTGTCTGGCATTTTCTACATTCCACTTAGGTTTGCACCTGCTAAAATTATCTCTTTTCTTTCTTATTCAGTCCTGAATATTCCTAGACTCTCTGGACTTATTGCTCCTATATTTCACCCTAAAGGGAACATACTCCGAGCTACGTCCGAACCCAAGATCAAGCTATCCCCCAATCCCTATCATTCTGGTGTGCTCCATGTGCCATCCAATAACCACTTGAAAGTTCCTAGTGTCCGACTCCACTATCTGGGCCTATACACTCCTCGTTTCCTTTCTGAATACCCTCCCCAACTGCTCTGCTGCAGATTTTCTCCCACAGGAAGCTGTTCCCAGTCTACCTTGGCGAGATCCTGCCTCATTTTAATAAAACTGCTAACAGTTGATCTTTTTCTGCAAGAGTTAGATTCATACAGCATCAGTCACTAGCATAGACTCTCTAACATGCCCTTAAACTGAACAATAGAATAGTCTAGATAAAAACTATGATAGATACCTTTCTTAAAAGATGCTAAAACCAAGTTGAATTGTAACCTTCCTTATTAGAGAACTTTTCCAACTATGAAACTAAATTGAAGAACCAGAATCTCAACCAGTCAGTCTGGTACACTCTCAGCCACCCCAAAACCTCTAACTCCAGAACAATAACAGTCATCCCCTACTATGGAATGTCCACATATGGAAATTAAGCTACATTTCCTTCAGCTAGCCATCATGAAAACACACCCTAACTTTAGCAAGAGCATGTTAATACTTTATATTGAGAGATTTATAGAACACAGTACATGACTTGAACACTGGAATATGGAGTAAAATTACAAAATTTGCCAATAATACCAAAGTTAGAGGCGCAGCAAACAGGAAGGATGACAACATTTGACTGCAGCAGGACAAACAGATTATCAGAATGGGCAAACAAGTAGCAATGGAATTTAACAGAGGAGTGTGATGCATTTAGCAAAAGGGATAGGGAGAGATACCATAGACAGGAGTGAAGGTACCTGGGGAATCATATGCACAGATCCTCAAAGTCCAGGACATATTGAGAGAGCAGTTAGCAAAACATGTGATTCATATATAGAGACATCAAGTACAAAAGCAGGCAAGTTATGCTAAAGTTTAAATTTCTGGTTCAACCCTAACTAAAGTATTAATCCAGTTCTGATCACTACACTTTAGAAAGGCTGTGAGAGTCCTAGAGAGGGAGCAGAGGTGGTTAACCAAAATGCTTATGAGGTATGGGAAGTGGCTCTACAGAGATATAAACCTAATCAGACTTTTATGCCATCAATGACTTCTTAATGGTTCATTTATAACTTCACCAATGGCACCTCAAACTTAATTCAAGTTTTGAAAAAGATGGTAGGATAGTTACATTCTTACCAGAAGATTGACTACTTAAGGTCATTTTACAGCATTAAATCTACGAGGATAAAGTCAAGACGTTGGGTCTGTTTTCCTCAGATAAAAGAACTTGATTCAAGATCCTTAGGGCTATGGACTGTTCCCTCTCAAGAGTACATCAAGAGCTAAAAGGCACAGATTCAAAATAATGGGCAAAAGGAATAGAAGTGATGTGAGAAATAGATTTTTCATCCAGAGGGTGCTTGGAGTCTGCAACAAACACTCGCGAGAGGCAAGTTCGATTGGAGGTATTCAAAATCAAATTGGATTGCTATCTGAAAAGAAAGCACAATGGGATAAAGCAAGGGTCTGGGTGGAATGTTCTTTTGGAAAGTCAGTGCAAACCCAATGGGCTGAATAACCTCATTCTGCACTGTGAAGATTTCATTGGATAAACACTAAAAACATGAAAGTTCTTCAATTCATACTTCAAATGCAAGTAAATATTTGAATTCACCAAATTCTAAACCAGAAGCATTATTTTAAATACATCCATATAACACTAAAAACAAATATATTTTGTACTTTCATACCAGTTACCTCATTTAAGACATCCATGATCTCTTTATCAAAACATTCCAGCAACACTTGTGTGGATTCCAGATGTCTTGCATGCATCATGGGTGAGACACAATCCCTCAAAGCACTGAACATGTACTAAAAAGTGAGAAATATCAGACCATACAAAACAAATTAACATTTTGCAATTAAGAATATTTTCAAATTTATATCAAGTTCGCCACACATTTCTCCAACATATATATATATATATATATATATATCGCTGATCGACAGAATCCGCTTCATGTAAAAAGCACATTTTCAAATCAATAATCTTCATTCAATTTAATCTTGAAAGAAATTATTTTAATGAAATTAAAATCATCATTGAAATATACTAATTTCATTATTGAAACAATGATTTTAAATCAATAATTTAAATAATGATTTTAAATCAAAAATCGATAATTTCATTATTGAAATATGCTATTAATAGGTTCGAACATTCTATTAAATTACAGGACATGGCTTCTTAAACTTGAAGCCAAGTAAGGCAGAGGGAGGGGAACCTAGATAACCTGTTTCATGAGTTAAATTTGATTAGGTCCATGATCACTTGCTAGCATGTCATTTCAAGGAACGGAAGTTAAATGCAAAATTCAAAAGGACTGCTCTACATCAATACCATTCAGCATTCATACACAAATACAGGTACAGTGTCTGAAATCTGGCTATCCAAACTCCTAAAATATCTGAAAGCCAGACATTTTGTAAAGCTGCCATGCGTGAGTTTTTATTCTTAAGTAAAAAACTTACGAGCTTGTTGGGCGAGAAACTCAATGCTGAAAGGATGGTAGAGGCAAGGACCCTCAACATTTAAAAAGCATTCAGATGAGGACTTGAAACATGATAGTATATAAGCCTGCGGATGAAGGACTGGAAAATGGGATTGGAATAGATAGGAGCTTGATGGCCAGACTGAATGGCCTTTTTGTGTGTTGTAAAACTGACTCTTGGTGCTGCATCACACAATGACACAATAACTAGTTATCAGCTTTGCAAGCCAGTCTTTCCCCATGTTCTGCATGGTCTGAGCAACCCTTGGCTCAACCTAGCCCAAACTGCCCAACCCAAAAACTGGCAAAGTCCAAAAGCTGGCATGTACTCAGTCCCAAGGTTGCCGGTTTCAAAACACTACCTGTACTTTTAAACATATGGTTCTAACATTCAGGTTGAATAAAAATGTCTTTCAAACTTGTTCCATACAAAATCATTTATTCATTTCTGGGACATGGGCATTGCAGCAAACCAGCATAAATTACTCATTTCGCGTTGTCCTGAGAAGCAGATTCTTATTCTTTGCTACAGTTTGATACAACTGAGTGGTTTGCTAGATCACGTCAAAGGGCATTCAACAATTAACAACATTTGCATGGGGCTGAAGTCACATTCAGGCCAGGCAGAGAAAGGATGGCAGCTTTCTTCTCTAAAGGACATTTGTGAACCAGTTACAGTTTTACAACAATTCAAAAGTTTCATGGTCACCATTGCTGATACCAGCCTTGCATTTCAGTTTTTAAAATTACAAACTTATCTGAAATGGTCAAATCTAAGGTAAGATTTGAACACTCATTCTTCGGAGTGCTGGTCCAGTAACATGGTCTTTACTTTTGAATGCTGTTTTGTTAGTAATAAGCATATGGCATCCAATATATACTCATGCACATTGAAATGAATCCTGCAATTCTCATTAATCCAAGCTGTCCGGTTATGTAATCACCAATACAATTTGTAGCTCTTACGTGTACTCTTGCAGAATCTACAGCATTGTCATAAACATCATCCAAGTAGATGGGGAAAATGGTTCGATGCCAGTATAAGAAGTTGCAGTTACAAAGAACTTGAATCCTGCAAAGCACATCAGAAAGATTAAAACTTTGCTACTTGGTCCATAGTAGCTCATAACGTGAACACTTGCTCTCTGTTTTGCTTACCTCTCTCTCAGCTCGCTGATCAGATCTAACTTCTTCAGTACTACTTGCAATACTAACAATTCTTCATCTCGGAATGTTTTCTGCAGAAACCAAAATGAGCAAACCAGCCCTTGTTAGATAAGCAGGTGAACATCAACCCTTAGTAGGATTTGAAAAATTACAACGTTCAGAGCCTTAAACAAGTACCCCAGAACCTGTTAATGACATGCATTGAAAAAGTTTCAATATCATAATTTAACTTTAATAATACAGAACATGTAAATGTTACACTTGCATTTCAAACATACAAATATCTTTAGTTCCTTAAGATGCAACACATTATGCTTACCATCTGGGTTCCCACACTTAATGCTAGTGCAACTACTAGCCTACGTTCTTTGGTACTAGGTCCATTGAGAGCATTTTCAGCCAAAACCAGAGCTGACAACACATCCAGACGTCGCTCACTGTACTTCTTGTCAGATATCACTCTTTTCTGAAGGAACAAGGGATTACAGACCAATGAGTTTGGAGTAAATTCTGAAGCAGAAAATTAATCTCCACTTGGAGAAACAAGGTTTGATCAGGAATAGTCAGCATGGCTTTGTCAAAAGGAGTTATGCCTAACAAACTTGACTGAATTTTTTGAGGTGGTGACCAGGTGTGTAGATGTAGATGTGATCAATGTAATTGATGTAATTTTATGTGGATTTCAGCAAAGCCTTTGACAAGGTTTATTTATTCGTGCCACAACTAGGCTTACATTAACACTGCAATGAAGTTACTGTGAAAATCCCCTCGTTGCCAAACTCCGGTGCCTGTTTGATTACACTGACGGAGAATTTAGCATGGCCAATGCACCTAACCAGCATATTTTTTGGACTGTGGGAGGAAACCGGAGCACCCAGAGAAACCCAACAGACACAGGGAGAACATGCAGACACCACACAGACAGTACCCAAGCCATAAATCAAATCCAGGTGCCTGGTGCTGAGAGGCAGCAGTGCCACTGTGTCACCGTGCCACCACATGTGAAGTTGATAAAGGTAAAACATGGGATCCATAGTAATTTGGCAGGACGGTTCCAAAACTGGCTTAGTGGTACGAGGCTGAGGGTGATAGCAGAAGGCCATCACATCGGTAGAAAGCAAATACAAGGAGCTGGGAAGTTAAGAAATCGGATCTCAAAGGCAGTGATCTCAGGATTACTATTGGTGCTAAGTGCTAGTCAAAGTAGAACTTACTTGGATGGCACAGTGGTTAGCACTGCTGCTTCACAGCACCAGTGACTCGGCCTCGGGTCACTGTCTGTGTGGAGTTTGCATATTTTCCCTGTGTCTGTGTGGGTTTCCACTGGGTGCTCTGGTTTCCTCTCATACTCCAAAGATGTGCGAGTTAGGTTGATTGGCAAGGCTAAATTGCTCCTTAGCATCAAGGGATTTGTAGGGTGAACGTGTGCGGTTACAGGAATAGGACCTGGGTGGGACTGCGGTCAATGCAGGCTTGAAGGGCCGAATGGCCTTCTTCTGCACTGAAGGGATTCTATGATTCTATCCTAGAAATGACAGGGTATATTGGATGAATATGTGGCTTAAGAAATAGTATCGGGGGCGGGGACGAGGGAGGGGGTTCAGATTCCTGGGACAGTGGGGTCAGTTCTGGGAGAGGTGGGATCTGTACAAGTTAAACGTGTTACACCTGGGCAGGACTGGGACTGACGTCCTAAGGGCACTGTTTGCGTTAGCGGTTGGGGAAGGTTTAAACTGATATGCCAGGGGGAAGGGAACCTATGTAAGGAGTCAGAGGAGGAGGGGGTAAGGACAAAAACAAAAGGTAGAAAAGGGAATAATCAAAATGACAGGCAGAGAATCCAAGGACAAAATTCAAACAGGGCAAAAAAAGAAAAGCATTAGGAGCGAGACAAACAATTAAAAAAAAAGCAAGCTTAAATGCTCTGTGCCTTAATGCATGGAGCATTTGCAACGAAGTGGATGAACAAATCACGCAGATGGATTTAAGTGGGTACGATATAATTGGGATTACAGAGGCATGACTGCAGGAATTGAATGTTCTAAAGATACTCAATACTTAGAAAGGAGAGGCACATTTTGGCGCAGGCTTCAAGAGCTGAAGGGCCTATTCATGTGCTGTATTGTTCTTTGTTCTTTATAAAGGAAAAGATGGTGGAGTGGCACTGCTGGTTAAAGAGGAAATTAACACAATAGTGACAAAAGGATATTAGCTCTGACATTGTCAAGTCTGTATGGGTAGAGTTGAGAAATACTAAGGATGCAAAAAGCATTAGTGGGTGTCACATATAAACCCCCAAACTGCAGTAGCCATGTTGGGAATGGCGTTAAACATGAAATTAGAGATGTATATGATTAGAGAATATCAGTGATCATGGGTGATTTGAATCTGCACATAAATTGGGCAAATCAAATATTAGCCACAGTGCCACTGGGATGGTATTCCCGGAGTGGAGACAAGATGGTTTTCTTAACCAATATGTAGAGGAATGCTGACATTATAGTTAAGAAAGCCCACCAACGCCTCTACTTTCTCGGAAGATGAAGGAAATTTGGCATGTCAGCTACGACCCTCACCAGCTTTTACAGATGCACCATAGAAAACATTCTTTCTGGTTGTATCACAGCTTGGTATGGCTTCTGCTGTGCCCAAGACAGCAAGAAATTGCAAAAGGTTATGAATGTAGCCCAATTCATCCAGCCTCCCATCCACTGACTTTGCCTGCACTTCCCACTGCCCCAGGAAAAGCAGTCGGCATAATTAAGGACCCCGTGCACTCCGAACATTCTCTTTTCCATCTTCTTCCTTCGGGAAAAAGATACAAAAGTCTGAGGTCATGTACCAACTGACTCAAAAACAGCTTCTTCCCTGCTGCCATTAGACTTTTGAATGGACTTACCATGCATTAAGTTGATCTTTCTCGCACCCTAGCTATAACTGTAACAACATTCTGCACTCTCTCGTTTCCTTCCCTACCAACGGTGTGCTTTGTCTGCATAGTGCACAAGAAACAATGCTTTTCACTGTATGCTAATACTGGTGACAATAATAAATCAAATTAAATTCAAAAAGAAGAGCAGACCTTCTTAGACTGGGTACTGTATGAGAAGGGAGTCACTGCCAATCAACTGTACCAGATCCTTGGGGATGAACGACCATAACATGATAGCATCTTTTATCAAAATGGAGAGTGATGTAGTTGATTCAGAGACTAGGTGCTGAATCTTAATAAAGGAAACTATGAAGAAATGAGGCGTAAGTTGGCCTTGATAGATTGAGAGAGTCACTTAAAGGGATGACAGTGGTTAGACAATGGCAACATTGAAGGAATGCAAGGGGGAAACTGCAGCAACTGTTTATTCTTGTCTATTACAAAAGCAAAAGGGCGGCACGGTAGCACAGTAGTTAGCACTGCTGCTTCACAGCTCCAGGGTCCTGGGTTCGATTCCCGGCTCGGGTCACTGCCTGTGTGGAGTTTGCACATTCTCCTCATGTCTGTGTGGGTTTTCTCCGGGTGCTCCGGTTTCCTCCCACAGTCCAAAGATGTGCGGGTTAGGTTCATTGGCTATGCTAAAATTGCCCCTTAGTGTCCTGGGATGTGTAGGTTAGAGGGATTAGCAGGTAAATGTGTAGGGATATGGGGATAGGGTCTGGGTGGGATTGTGTTCGGTGCAGACTCGATGGGCCGAAGGGCCTGTTTCTGCACTGTAGGGTTCTATGTTCAAAATGGATATGTCAATCCATAGCTTACAAAGGAAATTAGAGAGACTATCTGATACAAGGAAGCATACAGACTGGCCAAGAAAAATAATAGGTCTGAAGATGGGGAGCAGTTTAGAATTCAGCAAAGAAGGACCAAGAGACTGATAAAGGGGAAAATACAGTATGAAAGTAAAGGGAGTAATTTGAGATGGATAGAAAACTGGTTGGCAGAGAAGAAACAAAGAATGGGAATTGATGGGCCCTTTCCAAATTGGCAGGCAGTAACTAGTGGGGTGCTGCAGAGATCGGTCTTGGGACCCCAGCTATTCACAATATAAATTAATGATTTGGATGAAGGAACAAAATGTGACATCTCAAAATTTGCAGATGATATCAAATTGGGTGGGAGTGTGAACTATGATGAGGAAGCAGAGATCCTTCAGAATGATCTGAACAGGTTGGGTGAGTGGGCAAATCAATGGCAGATGCAGTATAATTTGGATAAATGTGAGGATTATTCACTTTGGAAGCAAAAGCAAGGCAGCAGATTACCATCTGAATGGCTGTGAATTGGGAGAGGGAAGTGTACAGCAGACCTGGGGGTCCTTGTGCACCAGTCACCGAAGGTGAGCATGCAAGCGCAGCAGGAGGTAAAGAAAGCAAATTGTATGTTGACCTTCAGTGCAAGAGATCTTGAATACAGAAGCAGGGACGTGTTGCAATTATACAAGGCCTTAGTGAGGGCACACCTAGAATACTGTGTGCAGTTTTGGTCTCCTTTGCTAAGGATGCTCTTGCTCTCGACGGAATGCAACAAAAGTTTACCAGGTTGATCCGGGGTGGCAGGACTGATGTATGAGAAGACATCGACTAGATTAGGATTGTTTTCACTGGAGTTCCGAAAAACGAGGGGGGAATCTCACAGGGACTTGCATCATCTGATTAAGGAGCAGTGCTCCAAAAGCTTGAGCTACCAAATCTGTTGGACTTTAACTTGTATTACCTGGTAGTAAAATTCAAACAGAACTAGACACGATAAATACAGGGAAGATGTTTTTGATTTTATTTAATATTGTCACATGCATTAGCATACAGTGAAAAGTATTATTTCTTGTGCGCAATATAGACAAAACATACCGTTCATAGAGAAGGAATCAAGAGTGCAGAATGTAGTGTTACAGGCATAGCTAAGGTGTAGAGAAAGATCAACTTAATGCAAGGTAGTCCATTCAAAAGTCTGATAGCAGCACAGAAGAAGCTGTTCTTGAGTCGGTTGGTACATGACCTCAAACTTTTTCCTGAAGAGAGAAGGTGGAAGGGTGTGTGTCCAGGGTGCGTGGGGTCCTTAATTATGCTGGCTGCTTTGTCGAGGCAACGGGAAGTGTAGACAGAATCAATGATGGGAGGCTAGTTTGCCTGATGGATTGGGCTACATTCACAACCTTTTTTAGTTCCTTGTGGTCTTGGACAGACCAGGAGCCATACCAAGCTGTGACACAACCAGAAAGAATACTTTCTATGGTGCATCTGTAAAAGTTGTTGAGTTGTAGCTGACATGCCAAATTTCCTTAGTCTTTTGAGAAAGTAGAGGCATTGGTGGGCTTACTTAACTATAGTGTCAGCATGGGGGGACCAGGACAGGTTGTTGGTGATCTGGACACCTAAAAACTTGAAGCTGTCGACCCTTTCTGCTACTTTCATATTAGCGATGGTGGGGGAATTCAGAACCAGGGGTCGCAGGCTGAGGATTCGGGTAGACCATTTAGGACAGAGGTGATGAGACATTTCTTCACCAAAGAGTGGTGAACCTGTGGAATTGGTTACCACAGGAAGTAGCTGATGCCAAAACAATAAATGTATTCAAGAGGTGGCTAGAAATAGTACTTGTGGTGAATGGGATCAAAAGTTATGGCAACAGCAGGATGAGACTATTGAGTTGGACGATCAGCCATGATCATAATGAATGGCACAGCAGGCTCGAAGCGCAAGTGGCCTCCTGTGTTTAAGGATGTTTGTGTGACTGAAGGCCAGTGTCATACCACGAGTATCAGTGCTGGGACATTTATTGTTTGTGATTATATATAAACTATGTAGATGAGAATGTGGTAGGGATGATAAGTAAACTTGTGGATGACACGAAGATTGGCAGGGTGGTTAATAGTGAGGAAAATGGACTTAAATTGCAGAAAGATACAGACTGGTTGGCAGATCAGTGGCAAGTGGAAGTTAACGCTGAAAAGTGAGAGGTGATGCACTTTGGAAGGAGTAACAAGACAAAGGAATATTCAATGAATTGTAGAAAACTAGAATGCTGAGAGGCACAGAGGATCTAGGGGTGATGGTGATTGCACACAGATCCCCGACAGTGGCAGTACAAGTAGTTAAGATGATACATGGAAAAGTAATGTTGGAGCTGTACAAAACTTTGGTTGGGCCACAGCTGGAGTAGTGTGTGCAGTTCTGATCACCTCACTATAGGAAGGATGTGATAGCACTAGAAGGGGTACAGAGGAGATTCACTAGGATGTTACCTTGGATGGAGAATTTGAGTTAGGAAAGACTGGATAGGGTTGGATTATTTTCTCTAGGCCAAAGGCAGCTGACGGGGCACATGACTGAAGTATATAAGACTATGAGGTGTTTGGATAGGGTAAATAGAAAGCAGTTGTTCCCCTTAGGTGAAGGGACAATACATGGGGTACAATTTTAAGGAGGAGATTCAAAGGATATCTGAGGAAAATGTTTTGCGTTCAAAGGCTGGTAGGAATCTGGAATTCACTGCCTGGGAGGGTAGCAGAGGTGGGAAACCTCAACCTTTAAAAAGTACATGGATGAGCATTTGAAATATCATAACATTCAAAGCTATGGGCCAAGTGCTGAAAAGTGGGATTAGTGTAGATTTAGTGTAGTTTTTGTTAGTGCAGACTCAATGGGCCAAAAAGCCTCTTATGATTCCATAACAATATAATCAACTATCTTCCAAATGACCAATCTTCTTGGCCTGAAACCTAAATCTTCAACACAAGCTAGCATAGGCAACAAGATTCCCAAAGTGGTTATACACCTATTTAAAAAAAATCAAGGTCAGACTATCTGAAGTTGCTGCTATTGTGTTTTACCCACAGTAAATATAACTCTTAAACCTCCAAACTGGGTAGTTACAGAAAGTTTTCTTTATATTTTTCCCTGTTTATCTCCCCATTACTGTGGGCCCAAAGGAATGCTAACTCTCCAGAAACCACCATCCCAGGGGTCAGAAATTGCCATTTTCAAAGGTTTTTAAGCATCAACACCAATACAAATTAACCAATTGTATAAGCACAAGGTATTTGTAAATCACTTGAGTTACAGAAGAATAGAAAACTGATACAGGAAAAGGCACCAATCTTCACATATAGTGAATGCATAGCCCTCAGACTAACATTAACTGCCCCAGAAAACAGTATTTATAGAAATAGAATGTACAAACCTTAGCAATGGCTATTGAATTAAGGGCTTGATGCTGAAGACTGTGAGCAATATGATACACAGAATCTGCAATAACCATTGTTCTCCTATGGACAGTGTGCTCAATTGCCTAAAAAAAATGCCAATTTATTGTAAGTTATAAATTCTTCAAAATATAACATCTCACATGCTGGAATTTGTAACCTATCTTAAAAAAAATCAAACGTGTTTCAGAAAACATTTCAATCAGTTCCCAGCAAAGTTATGTTCTGACTGAGTATCATCAATACCGGCCAATTGGATCTTGAGCACCTTAAACTGGCCCAAACTTCCAACAGATACTAGAACCACCCAAATGTTGCTCCTGATGAATACCTTACCCAACTCGCATTTACAGGGCGTCTTTAGCACAGGAAAATATCCCAAGCACTTCAGAGAAAACTGGAAAAAATTACAGCTCATTCACAACAGGGTGTCAGACAAGCATTGATTCTGAGGTCAAGAGAATTAAAGCACAGTGGGTGTACCCACATCATAGGGTTCAAGAAGACAGCTCACCACCATCTTCCTAAGGGCAATTAAAGATGAGAAATAAATGCTGGACATCCAGCAATGCCCACATTACTAAATGATATTTTAAATGGAAGTTGATGCCATGTTCAAAGATGAGGGCGGCAGTTAGATATAGGGAGATGGTTGCATTGTGATGTCATTGGACATTAACCCAAGTTAATGCTGTGGGAATAAGGGTTCAAATTCAGTTAATAAATCAGGGACATAAAGCTAGTCTCAGTAATGCTGATGATGAAACTAGGATTGATAGCTTCTGTATTGACATGATGGTGCAGTGGTTACTACTGCTGCCTCACAGCGCCACAGACCCGGATGATTGCGTGGAGTTTGCACATTTTCCCATGTTTGCACAGTCCACCTCAGAGGTGGTACGAATGTAAAATTCGCTACAATACAACATGTTTTAAGCAATTAATATAGATGCATTTAAGGGGAAAGTAGGCAAGCCACTGATGTAGAAGAGTGCTGATGCTTACAATAGTAGATTTAGTGAGGAATGTTGGAAGGAGGCTCAAGTGTATATAGAACATAGAACATTACAGCACAAACAGGCCCTTCGGCCCTCGAGTTGCACCGATCACATCAACCCCACCAATCTATAGACCTATCTATAACCCCCAATCCCATTAAACCCCATATACTCATCCAGAAGTCTTTTAAAAGACCCCAGCGAGTTCGCCTCCACCACCGACGACGGCAGCCGGTTCCATTCACTCACCACCCTCAGAGTGAAAAACTTACCCCTAACATCACCTCTGGACTTCCCTCCCCGCACCTTAAATCTGTGTCCTCTCGTAGCGACCATTTCAACCCGGGGAAATAGCCTCTGAGAGTCCACCCTATCTATTCCTCTCAACATTTTATAAACTTCTATCAGGTCGCCTCTCAACCTTCGCCTCTCCAGGGAAAAGAGTCCCAGCTCCCTCAACCTATCTTCATAAGGCATGCCTCCCAGTCCAGGCAACATCCTTGTAAATCTCCTCTGCACCCTTTCAAAACCTTCGACGTCTTTCCTATAGTGAGGCGACCAGAACTGCGCACAGTACTCCAAATGAGGCCTGACGAGGGTCCTGTAAAGTTGCAGCATTACCTCCCGACTCCTAAACTCAATCCCTCGATTAATGAAGGCCAGTACACCATACGCCTTCTTGACCACCTCCTCCACCTGCGAGGCCGATTTAAGAGTCCTGTGAACCCGGACCCCGAGATCCTTCTGCTCTTCAACGCTACTAAGACCCCTGCCCTTAATAGTGTACTCGTTCATCCCGTTGGTTCTGCCGAAATGGACGACTACACATTTATCCGCGTTGAAGTCCATCTGCCACTTCTCCGCCCATTCCTGCATCCTATCTATGTCCTGCTGCAACTTTTGACATCCTTCCAGACCATCCATAACACCGCCGACCTTCGTGTCATCAGCGAACTTGCTAACCCATCCCTCCACTTCCTCATCCAGGTCATTTATGAAAATGACAAACAGCAAGGGTCCCAGAACAGATCCCTGGGGCACCCCACTGGTGACTGACCTCCATTCCGAAAAAGACCCATCCACAACCACTCTCTGCCTTCTGTAGGCAAGCCAGTTCTGGATCCACAAGGCCAAAGGCCCTTGGATCCCATGCCCTCTCACCTTCTCAAGAAGTCTTGCATGGGGGACCTTATCAAAAGCCTTGCTGAAGTCCATGTACACTACGTCCACGGCACTTCCTTCGTCAATGTGTTCAGTCACATTATCGAAGAACTCAACTAGGCTCGTAAGGCACGACCTGCCCTTGACAAATCCATGCTGACTATTCCTGATCATGTCAAACCTCTCCAAATGCTCGTAAATCTTGTCCCTCAGAAGCCTCTCCATCAGCTTACCAACCACTGAGGTCAGACTCACCGGGCGGTAATTTCCCGGGCTATCTCTGTTCCCTTTCTTGAAAATAGGGACTACATCCGCAATCCTCCAATCTTCCGGAACCTCTCCCTTCTCCATTGACGACGCAAAGATCATCGCCAAGGGCTCTGCAATCACTTCCCTGGCCTCCCACAGTATCCTGGGGTACATCCCATCTGGTCCCGGCGACTTATCTACCTTGATAGAATTCAAAAGTTCTAACACATCCTCCTCCTTAATGTCCACGTACGCAATCTTTTCCACCTGCTGCAAGTCCATAGCAAGATCTCCCAAATCAGCTTCCACTATGAATACTGATGCAAAGTACTCATTAAGCACCTCCGCCATTTCTTCTGGTTCTACACAGACCTTTCCGCCTTCATCTTTTATAGGTCCTATCCTTTCCCTTCTCACCCTTTTACCTTTCACATACTTATAGAAGGCCTTGGGATTTTCCTTAATCTTACCTGCCAAGGTCTTCTCATGACCCCTTCTGGCTCTCCTAATTTCCCTTTTAACCTCCTTTCTACAGTCCTTATATTCTTCAAGATCCTTAACCTCTCCTAGTTCCCTGAACCTTTTGTACACCTTCCTTTTCCTCCTGACTAGGTTCAACACAGCCTTCGTGCACCACGGTTCCCGCGACCTACCAAAACCCCCTTGCCTTATCGGAACATTGTCATGCAGAGCGCCAGACAAACATTCCTTGAATATCCGCCACCTTCCTTCGGTACTTTTCTCTAAGAATGCCTCCTTCCAGTTTATTTGTCCAAGTAACTTCCTGACTTCTTCGTATCTCCCCTTACTCCAGACAAACACCTTCCTAGCCTGTCTGATCCTATCTCGTTCCAATGCAATTGTGAAGGAGATAGAATTATGGTCACCATTCCCAAGATGCTCTCCTACCGAGAGATCCATCACCTGCCCTGGTTCATTCGCCAGTACCAGGTCAAGTACTGCCTCTCCCCTCGTAGGCTTGTCCACATACTGTGTCAGGAAACCTTCCTGAACACACCTAACAAACTCCTCTCCAGCCAAACCCCTTACTCTAGGGATATTCCAGTCGATGTTTGGGAAATTGAAGTCTCCCATCACGACAACTCTGTTTTTAATACATTTCTCCAGAATCTGGTTCTCTATCTGCACTTCAACTTCCCTGTCACTATTGGGCGGCCTATAGAATACACCCAGCAAAGTTTTCGACCCTTTGCTGTTCGTAACTTCCACCCACAGAGACTCTGTAGAAAGTCCCTCCACGGCATCCTTTCTCTGCAGCCATGACACTGTCCCTTATTAACAGTGCCACTCCACCACCTCTTCTGCCAGCCTCCCTGTCCTTCCTGAAACATCTGAAACCTGGCACCTGAAGTACCCAGTCCTGTCCCTGAGACATCCAAGTCTCCGTAATGGCCACCACATCACATTCCCAAGCAGCTATCCACGCCCTAAGCTCATCTACCTTATTTACTATCTCCTTGCATTAAAATATACACACTTCAGCCCCTCAGTCTGGGCATTTCCCTTCTCCACCCCCTGTCTAACCTGCCTCCCATGTTTCCTGCGGTCCTCCCCTACCTTTAAAGTATTAAAGCACATGCATTTCAAACCCTGCTCCGCCCCACCCCCACTACGCTGTGCCTTGCATTCCCCATATACATCCTATGAATCCAAGAGTCAGATGGTTAGATGAAACAAGGCTGAATGATTTATTTTTGTCACACAGAACTGCTGTTTTAACACCAAAAGAGAAAATGTTGGAAAATTTCAGGTCTGACAACATCTCTAAGGAGAAAAAGGAGCTGACGTTAAGTCCAGATGACCCTTTGTTGAAGCTAAAAGGCATAGAATGTGGCAGATATTTATTTTGTAGTGTGAGGGAATGAAAGATGAGTCATAGCCACAGAAACAAGGGAAAAGGCTGCTAATAGCAGTCCATAGAGAGAAGAAAAATGTAAAGAAAGACAAGAAATAAAAGGTAGAGGAGTTAAAAATTAAATAAAATGAAAACAAAGGGGTCGAGGTGGAGTAGACCTAATCATCTGAAGTTGTTGAATTCGATATTGGCTCCGGAGGGCTGTAAAACGCCTAGCTGAAGATAACATGTTATTCCTCCAGTTTGCGTTGAGCTTCACTGGGACATTGCAGCATGCCAAGGACAGATATGTGGGCATGGGAGCAGGATTGTGTGTTAAAATAGCAAGCAACTGGAAGGTCAGGGTCCTGATTGATGAGCACCTTCGGTTTGTGTACAGAGTGATCACCCAGTCACCTTCCTTAGTGACTGTCTTCATTTCCAACTTATTCAACGTGGATTTCAACTCAAATTACATCCCACATGTAATCTCCAGGATATACAACATTCTTCGAAGTGCTGTTCTTGCGGCATCCTGCCATATGAAGACACTTGGCATATCTCGCATAAGAACATAAGAAATAGGAACAGGAGTAGGCCATCTAGCCCTTCGAGCCTGCCCCGCCATTCAATAAGATCATGGCTGATCTGTCGTGGATCAGTTCCACATTCCCGCCCTCTCCCCATAGCCCTTAATCCCCTTGCCTATCAAAAACCTATCAATCCGCGTCTTAAATATATTTAGCGAGGCAGCCTCCACCACTTCAACGAGCAGAGAATTCCAGAGATTCACCACCCTTTGAGTGAAGAAGTTCCTCCTCAACTTCGTTCTAAACCGCCCCCCCTTTATCTTGAGGCTGTGCCCCCTAGTCCTACTGTCCTTTCTGAGCAGGAAGAGCCTCTCCACCTCTATCCTATCCATCCCATTCATCATCTTATATGTCTCAATGAGATCTCCCCTCGTTCTTCTAAACTCTAACAAGTTTATTCAGCCTCTCCTCATAGTTCAACCCCCTCAACTCCGGAATCAGCCTAGTAAACCTCCTCTGCACTCATCCCAAGGCCAAAATATCCTTGCATAAGTGCGGCGACCAAAACTGCACACAATATTCCAGCTGCAGCCTCACCAGTGCCCTGTACAGTTGCAGCAAGACCTCCCTACTTTTATATTCAATCCCCCTCGCTATGAAGGCCAGCATCCCATTCGCCTTCCTGACCACCTGCTGCTCCTGCAGGCTGGGTTTTTGCGACTCATGCACAAGGACCCCGAGGTCTCTCTGCACTGTCGCATGTTGCAGTTTTTCGCCACATAAGTAATAGTCCTTCCTACCATTATTCCTACCAAAGTGGCCAACTTCACACTTGCCAACATTAAATTCCATTTGCCATTTCCTGGCCCATTCGCCCAGCCTATCTAGATCCTTCTGCAGACTCTCCACACCCTCTCTCATGCCACGACCCTCACCCCCTCCCTGAACAAGAATAGAGTCTCCCTCATTGTCACATTTCACCCCACAAGCCTTTGCATGCAAACCATAATCCTCCACCATATTGGCCAAGTCCAGCGTGACACCACCACCAAACACATCTTCTCTTTACTCCCTCTGTCAGCTCCCTGCAGAGACATTTCCCTCTGGGATAATCTAGTCCAGTCCTCCACTATGCCCAACACCTCTCCCATCATCCATGGAACCTTCCCATGCAGTCGCAGGTGAAACACCTGCCCCTTTACCTCTTCCATGTTTACCATCCAAGGTCCAAACCACTCATTCCAGGTTAAACAGTGTTTCACTTGCACCTCTTTCAATTTGGTCTATTGCATTCGCTGCTCCCAATGTGGTCTCCTCTATCAGAGGCGCCAAATGTAGACTGGGCGATCGCTTCACTGAGCGCCTTCGGTCTATGCGAAATCAGGACCCTGACCTCTCGATCGCTTGCCATTTTAACACACGATCCTGCTCCCATGCCCACATGTCTATCCTTGGCCTGCTGCAATGTTCCAGTGAAGTTCAATGTAAATTGGAGGAACAGCACCTCATCTTCCAGCTGGGCATATTACAGCCTTCCGGTCGCAACATGGAATTCAATAACTTCAGATGATTAGTTCTGCACTACCTCGACCTCTTCGTTTTCATTAAATTTTTAGAAAAACTGTTTTCTACCTTTTATTTCTGTCTTTCTTTATATTTCCCCTCCCCACTCTTTCCCTCTATTTTATCCCCCCTTCCTTAACTTTTCTCCCCTTTACTTCTCCTTCCCTCCTTTTCTCAATTTTACCTCTCTCCCATCCATTCCCCCACTCCTGCCACATCTTCACTCGTCACAGCTTACCCCGATTTCAGCTTCTCTGCCAATTGGTCATTCACATCTTCTATTCTCTCTATGGACTGCCATTAGCAGCCTTTTCTCTTGTTTCTGTGGCTATGACTTATTTTCCATTCCCTCCCCCTACATCTGCCATGTTCTATGCCTTTTTGCTTTGATTAAGGGTCATCTGGACTTGAAATGTCAGCTCTTTTCTCTCCTTACAGATGCTGCCATACCTGAAATTGTCCAGCATGTTCTCTTTTAGTTTCAGATTCTAGCATCCGCAGCAATTTGCTATTGTACAGCTATTGTAACAAATGCAAGTTGTTTTTCTTTAACCATCATCCCAGAGTATCAGTTGCACCATTAGAAGATGCAAGTACGTAAATAAATTTTATGCGGAGAAGTTAAAATAGCAAGTGGGAAATTAGTGAACTGTCTGCCCTAGTATCAAAAAATTCTGACAGAGAATACATGAAAAATGCAATAGAAATGGTCACCTCTGGTCAATTCTGCAGTTATTCATACAGATAATTAAAAATCACTTTTTTACTAACATGAAGTTAAAAGAAATAAAGTTTAAGCTCAATTTTCATGAATAAATGAAGATATATTTCTAACAACTTACCTTTAAAAGTTCCACAAGTCTACATAGAGCTTTCACAGATGTTTTGGTCATGGGTTTCTGCATGGACATGTATAGGTTCATTGTGGTTCGGACAATATTACTGAGGCTGTTTGCATAAAGAATACCCTAAAGATTCAAAAAAAGATTAAATTCAAGTTGGTCTTCCACAGAAGATACCACATTGCATTCATTTATAGTTGATTATAAACTATGTCAGTTCAAGTTCACAAGCATAATGGACCAAAATCTGTTGGAGTGGAGCATCTCATGACATACCCAGTTAGTTAGACATTTTTCTGCAATCTTCAGCTGGAAATGCTGTGCTCCCTAAGTTGCAGGAAGTACAAACTATTAACAACAAGGAGACATCTGAAATCATGGTAAAATACAGGGCCAATGGGTCATTTCCTTAACCTCTGAAATTTAAAATTAAAGAATAAATAGAGCCAAGTGGGTGAATTCAATATCAAATCAGGAACAGAAATAGAAAGGAAAAGATAGATTAAAGGAAAGAGGAAAAAGACAAAAGACATCTACAAAATAAAAACGTACAATTTGACCGTAATATCTCTAACCATTTATTCCCTGAAGGAATGTGGACACCCCACTTTTAAAATTCATGTCCTGGGTCAGTTAAGATGATTGACAATTATTAACTTATCACACTGTTAAAAGGATATCTGCTGGTATTGCTTTATTCTCGATGTTATGTTTAGAGGACAACGATGCTCAAATGCAGCTCCTGCATGAATTAATTTATAGGATACATTCAGAGAAAGCATGGCATGGAAACAGGTCATTCAACCAGGATATCCTGGTGTTCATGATCCACTTTAACCCCACCCACCATCTCTTCCCACTGAATCTACAATTGAAACCCTCTATTCCCTTCTCCTGCATGAAACTGCAGCAGCTAAAGGTGAGCTGTCATTCTTGAAATGCTGTTAAGGGCCAGGCAGAGAGATTCTTATCTCCCCTTGATATTCAATGGAATTACCATTGCTGAATCTCCCACTAACGCTACTTGGGGGTTACTATTGACCAGAAGTGGACCAGCATAAAAATACTGTGGTTACCAGAGTAAATGAAATTTTGGGAATTTTGAGATAACTCATAGGAACATAGAAATTAGGAGCAGAAATAGGCAGAGTCAACCCTTCAAGCCGACTAAATCATTCAAAAAGATCATGGCTGATCTCTCTCTGGTCTCATATCCACTTTCCTACTTGGTCTGCACGTCCTTTTAACCTGCTTTTTATTAGAAATATATCTATCTTGCCTCCGCAGTCCCAAAAATCTGTCCACTATTTACAAGGTACAAGGCAGGGGCATGATGGAACACTACCCATTTGCCTGGATCAGTGCAGTTCCAACAACACTTAAGCAGCTCAATACCATCCAGACAAAGCAGCCATCAAGCTAAACATGAACTCCTTCCACTAGTGACATAAAATGGCAACATGTACTGCATGCAAGGCTCCCTGTAGCAATGCACCAAGACACCTTTCAAAGCAATAACCTTATGTTAGGGACCAGATTAGAAACTCCAAGGTTATCAAATATTTTTTTGATTTTGACATTAGTGTTTTACTCTTTTACTCCAGGTGTGACTCTACTGACCTACCAGGAAGCTTTTATTAAAACAAACTTTATTTAACAATACTATTTAGTTATAACTAACAGAAGAAGCATAACTAATCAAAATACTTGAGCATGACACTATAATTCGTAACTGCTAGCTATATATTAGTTCCACTTTAAGCAAAATCCCTCAAAGGCTTCAGCTCCACTTCAGATTCAGTTAACAGACCACACAGGCATACATAGGTTGCTAACGTATGCCTGTGTTGATTCTTCTGGTCAGAGATATAGAGATGTGTTTTCTGACTCAGCCAGCAGCCTCCAGAGAAGGATCTGTCTTCAAATAATAGAAGACCAGAGAGGGGAAGAAAACACCTTTGGTGTTTTTTTGCAGACCTCAGGAGATACATGTTTTCTAGCAGATCCCAAGCGACAGGCAGAGACCGGCAGAAAAACTGCTCTGTACAAATTCAAAGGAAGCTTTGTTCTTCCCATTCGCATGGTTTTCTTCTTGCCAATCAACCTAATGAAACCTGCTCTGCAACCCTGAAGGACAAACTGATTATAACAAAACTGTATTTACTCAAGATTAAAACAAAAATTCCCATAATTAGGAGCAATTATTTTTCTACATGCCCAGAATTGTTAAACAGAGTTGAATCTTCATATCTCCTTCACAAGAAACATGACACAAATACAATTCTTAAAGGCACAGTATCATCACATGTATTACCTAGAAGGCAAAGGCAGCAGGTGCATGGGAATAACTACCATCTGAAAGATCCACAATCAAGCCACAGACCATCCTAACTTGAAATCACATCATCCTTCATTGTCACTAGGTGAAAATCCTGGAATTGGCTTCTTAACAGTTCTAAGAGTGTACCTACAGCACATTGATGATAATCAATTCAAGCTATTACCTCATCACTACATTCGCAAGGACAATTAAGAATGGGTGGAAAATGCTGGCCCAGCCAGCGACATCCATACATGAATGAAATAAATGATGGAACAGCATACAATCACCCTGCAACTAGTGGCTTCTGGCAATTGATGGGGGTTTTACTTCCCCGTCATGAGATGCTAGACATTTTGCACATTAAAAATGGTGTGCATCACTAAGACACCATTATTATTTCAGCAAATTCTGGGCCATTATATGGCTTAAGGCACCGATAGCCAATTTTCATACAAAACTGAGGCGCAGAATACTTAAGAAAATGCACAAAAATTTTAAGATCCCAGCTAGTCTCCAAACCAACAAAATTCATGATCTGCCTTTATCTTGAGCAGTAAATAAATCAGATTTCAAAATCTTACCTGTATAAAAATGTTACATCTGTTGGACAGATCCTCAGTAAACTTGTCCATACTCTGCACCTTGGACAAGATGGACTCCATTTTCATCATCCATGAGCTTACAAACAAGTAATATGACTGCACATCTCTACAAAATAATAATATACTTCAATCAGAAAATATTAAACCTACTCAAATAGAGTACTTATCCTTGCCTGCATTTTCCCATTGACCCCAATTATCCTCTTATAATCAATTCCGAGTAACCATTCTTCCCAGATAGAATCCCTACAGCACAGAAGGCCATTCACCCCATCGCGTCTGCACCAGCCACAATCCTACCCAGGGCCTAATCCTGTAACCCCACAGATTTACCCTGTTAATCCCCCTGAAACGAGGGTTAATTTAGCATGGCCAATCAACCTTATCAACAGAGTCTTTGGACTGTGGGACAAAACCGGAGCACGAGGAGGAAACCCTCGTAGACACGGGGAGAATGTGCAAATTCCACACAGACAGTGACCACAGGCCAGAATTGAAATCAGGTCCCTGGCGCTGAGAGACAGAGTTGTAAGATTAGATGGGCTGAATGATTACTTTTCAGAACAGAAGACGGGGCGGGGGGATGGCTGCTGGTGGTATGGCTAAACTATACAAGGTACTAGTTAGACCGTACGTCAAAATAAAGGGGGAAGGCAGTTTAGAACAGAGTTGAGGATGGACTACTTCTCTCAGAGGGTGGTGAATCTCTGGAGTTCTCTACCCGTTGAAGTGGTGGAGGCTACCTCGTTGAATATACTTAAGTCATGGGTAGATAGATTTCTGACAGACAAGGGAATTAAGGGTTATTGGGAGCAGGCGGGAAAGTGCAACTGGTCCACTTCAGATCAGCCATGATCTGAATGAATGGTGGGGCAGGCTCGAAGACCTACTCCTGTTCCTAATGTTATGTTCTTATTTTCTTCTGAGGAGAGGTTGAGTAAATTGGGCCTGTACTCACTGAAGTTTAGAAAAATGAGAAGCAGCCTCATTGAGAGTATATAGGATTCTCAAGGGGCTTAATGGGGTAGTCGCTGAGAGGATGTTTCCCCTTGTGGAGGATCTGGGACCAGAAGGCATCATCTCAGACTAAGGGGTCACCCATTTAAGACAGAAATGAGAGGGTAATGAATTGTGGACTTTACCATGTAAAGCCGCGGAGGCTGGTTTGTTACGTTCAAGGCTAAACGAGACAGACTTTTAGTCAGTAGAGGAATTGAAGATTATGGGGATAAGGCAGGAAAGTGGCATTAAACATTATCAGATTTGCCATGATCTTGTCAAATAGCAGAGCAGACACGATGGGCTGAATGGTCTACTTCTGCTCCTACGTCTTATGGTTTTATTATCCATATCCATTAAGATTATTTACTCAAAAAACCCAACAGTTTCAATTTCAACAGATTCTATTGATCTTCAACCATAAAAGCTTTTCAGGACAAGAGTTTTAGATTTCTAAGTAATTTAAAGTAGTGCTTTTTGACATCATCCTGGTTAGCCAAGCTCTAATCTGAAATAATGCCTCCCTGTCTGCCACCACCGCCTCCCCCCCTTAACCAGAAGTAAGAATAAGGAAAATGATAGTCAGAGTGTGAAGAGTGCACCAGTAAGTATGGCTAGACGTTACAAAAAAGGTAAAAAGACAGAACTAAAGGCTCTGTTTCTGAATGCAAGTAGCATTCATAACAGAACAGATGAATTGACAGCATCAATTAAAATGAATATGTATGATCTGATAGATATTTCAGAGGCATGACTGCAGGATGAAGACTGGAACCTGAGTATTCAAGGGAACATGACAATTAGGAAGGACAGGAAGTTATGAAAATGTGGAGGGGTAGCTCTGTTAATTCAGCAAGACATTGGTAGAATAGAGAGATGAACTTGGTTTTGGAGACTAAGATGTAGATTCATTTTGGATGGGGATGAGAAATTATAAAATAAATCAGTTGTGGGAATGGTTTTTTAGGCCCCATAGTAACCATACTGTAGGATCGGATATACAGAAAGAAATAATAGGGGAAAAATAAGCAAATTACTGCAGATGCTGGGATCTGAAATAAAAACAAAAAATGCTGGAAAATCTCAGCACATCTGACAGCATCTGGGGAAAGGGAACAGAGCCAACATTTAAAGAATGATTGAAATAACTCTAACAAAGAGTCATCCAGACTTGAAATGTTGGCTCTGTTCTCTCTCCACAGATGCTGTCAGGTTTGCTGAGAAATAATAATAATGGATAATTTTAATCTATACATTGGCAAAGGAAATCTGGAAGATGAGTCTGTTGAGTGTTCTCAGGACAGTTTCTTAGAGTAGCACATTTTAGCATCAATTAGAAAGCTGGCAATATTAAATCTGATAATGTACAATGATGTGGGTATGCCGGCGTTGGACTGGCGTAAACACAGTACAAAGTCTGACAACATCAGGTTTTAGTCCAACTGATTTATTTGATAATATTCTCACAAGCTTTCGAGGGGACTGCCTCTTCGTCAGGTGAATGGAGAGTTCTGGCTTCAGACAGAGCATATAAAGCACAGACAGTTGCTGATTAGAATGCGAATCCTTACACCTAACCTGCTGTTCAAGTCTTAAAGTGGCTGATAATGTGAGTGGAAGGAGCACTGATCACAGTATAAACTGTGATCAGTGCTCCTTCCACTCACATTATCAGCCACTTTAAGACTTGAACAGCAGGTTAGGTGTAAGGATTCGCATTCTAATCAGCAATCTCTAAACTGTCTGTGCTTTATATGCTCTGTCTGAAGCCAGAACTCTCCATTCACCTGACGAAGAGGCAGTCCCCTCGAAAGCTTGTGAGAATATTATCAAATAAATCGGTTGGACTAAAACCTGGTGTTGTCAGACTTTGTACTGAATGTACAATGAGGCAGGATTAATTAATGAAGGTGCCTAGATAGCAGTGATCATAATACAGTTGAATTTCACATTCAGTTCAAGGAAGTAAAGAGCAGATCTAAGACCAACGTTTTAAACTTAAATAAAAAGAATTTTGACGGCAAGATGACAGAGTTGACCAAAATGAACAGGGAAAATGAGTCAAGGGACTGAACAACAGAGATGCAGTAGCAGACATTTAAAGAGATATTTCAGAATATTTGGGAAAGACATTATCCAGCAAGAATCAAAAGAAAGGACACACCGCCCATGGCTAACCAAAGATGAAGAAAAAGTGCATAATTGTGCTTTTCTGAATGGAAGGCTGTGACTAGCAGTGTTCCACACAGTTCAGTTCCGGGACCTTTGATTTGGGGGAAAGTGTAGCCGGTCTGATCAGTAAGTTCACTGACAACACAAAAATCAGTGGAGCTGCAGATAGCAAAGAGGATTGTCAGAGGATACGGCGAGATACAGACCAGTTGGAGATTTGGACAGGGATATGGCAGATGGTGTTTAATCTGGCCAGTTGAGATAATGCATTTTAGAAGGTCCAATGCATATATGAATTATACAGTGAATGGTAGAACACTTAGGAGTACTGACAGGCAGACAGATCTGGACGTACACGTCCACCGATCACAAAGTGGCAATGCAGGTGAATAAGGTAGTCAAGAAGGCATTGGCATGCTTGCCTTCATCAGTTAGGGCATTGAGTATAAAAATTGACAGGTCATGCTGCAGTTGTACAGAACCTTAGGTAGGCCTCATTTAGAATAGTGTGTTCAATTCTGGTCACCACACTACCAGAATGAAAGGGTACAGAAGAGGTTTACCAGGGTGTTGTTTGGTCCGAAGGGTATTAACTATGGGGAGAGGTTGGATAAACTCAGTTTGTTCTCACTGGAATGATGGAGGTTGAGGGGTGATCTGACAGACATTTACTAGATTACGAGTGGCATGGACAGAGTGGATAGTCAGATGCTCCTCCCTAGGGTAGAAAAATCATAGGTTTAGGATGCACGGAGAAACTTTTACAGGAGATGTGCGAGGCAAGTTTTTGTACATAGAGGCTGGTGAATATCTGGAACGTGCTATCCGGGGAGATGGTGGGAGTAGATACAATGCAGCATTTAAGGGGCAACTTGACGAATACGTGAATAGGATGGGAATGGAAGTATACGGACTCCGTAAGCAAACATGGTTTTACTTTAGGCAGGTAGCATGATCGATGCAGGCTCGGAAGGCTGAAGGGCCTGCTCCTGTGCTGTTCTTTGTTCTTGTTATAATTCCACAAAACATAGAACATAGAACACTACAGCACAAACAGGCCCTTCGGCCCACGAGTTGCGCCAATCACATCAACACCTATCTATAACCCCCAATCCCATAAAACCCCATATACTCATCCAGAAGTCTTTTAAAAGACCCCAGCGAGTTCGCCTCCACCACCACTGACGGCAGCCGATTCCACTCACTCACCACCCTCAGAGTGAAAAACTTACCCCTAACATCACTTCTGTACTTTCCTCCCCGCACCTTAAATCTGTGTCCTCTCGTAGCGACCATTTCAACCCGGGGAAATAGCCTCTGAGGATCCACCCTATCCATTCCTCTCAACATTTTATAAACCTCTATCAGGTCGTCTCTCAACCTTCGTCTCTCCAGGGAAAAGAGACCCAGCTCCCTCAACCTAACTTCATAAGGCATGCCTCCCAGTCCAGGCAACATCCTTGTAAATCTCCTCTGTACCCTTTCAATAGCTTCTACGTCTTTCCTATAGTGAGGCGACCAGAACTGCGCACAGTACTCCAAATGAGGCCTGACAAGGGTCTTATAAAGTTGCAGTATTACCTCCCGACTCCGAAACTCAATCCCTTGATTAATGAAGGCCAGTACACCATACACCTTCTTGACCACCTCTTCCACCTGCGAGGCCGATTTAAGAGTCCTGTGGACCCGGACCACAAGATCCTTCTGCTCTTCAACACTACTCAGACTTCTGCCCTTGATAGTGTACTCGTTCATCCCGTTGGTTCTGCCAAAATGGACGACTACGCATTTATCCGCGTTGAAGTCCATCTGCCACATCTCCGCCCAGTCCTGCATCCTATTTATGTCCTGCTGCAACTTTTGACATCCTTCCAGACCATCCACAACACCACCGACCTTCGTGTCATCAGCGAACTTACTTACCCATCCCTCCACTTCCTCATCCAGGTCATTTATGAAAATGACAAACAGCAAGGGTCCTAGAACAGATCCCTGGGGCACTCCACTGGTGACTGACCTCCATTCAGAAAAAGACCCATCCACAACCACTCTCTGCCTTCTGCAGGCAAGCCAGTTCTGGATCCACAAGGCCAAAGGCCCTTGGATCCCATGCCCTCTCACCTTCTCAAGAAGTCTTGCATGGGGGGGCCTTATCAAACGCCTTGCTGAAGTCCATGTACACTACGTCCACGGCACTTCCTTCGTCAATGTGTTCAGTCACATTATCGAAGAACTCAACTAGGCTTGTAAGGCACGACCTGCCCTTGACAAATCCATGCTGACTATTCCTGATCATGTCAAACCTCTCCAAATGCTCGTAAATCTTGTCCCTCAGAAGCCTCTCCATCAGCTTACCAACCACTGAGGTCAGACTCACCGGGCGGTAATTTCCCGGGCTATCTCTGTTCCCTTTCTTGAAAATAGGGACTACATCCGCAATCCTCCAATCTTCCGGAACCTCTCCCGTCTCCAATGACGACGCAAAGATCATCGCCAGGGGCTCTGCAATCACTTCCCTCGCCTCCCATAGTATCCTGGGGTATATCCCATCTTATCTATCTTGATAGAATTCAAAAGTTCTAACACATCCTCCACCTTAATATCCACAAACTCAATCTTTTCCATCTGCTGCAAATCTGTAGCAAAATCTCCCAGATCAGCTTCCACCGTGAATACTGAGGCAAAGTACTCATTGAGCACCTCTGCCATTTCTTCTGGTTCCACACAGACCTTTCCCCCATCACCTTTTATAGGTCCTATCCCTTCTCTTCTCATCCTTTTACCTGTCACATTTTTATAGAAGGTCTTGGGATTCTCCTTAATCTTACCCGCCAAGGTCTTCCCATGACTCCTTCTGGCTCTCCTAATTTCCCTTTTAAGCTCCTTTCTACAGTCCTTATACTCCTCAAGATCCTTAACCTCTCCTAGTTCCCTGAACCTTTTGTACACCTTCCCTTTCCTCCTGACTAGGTTCAACACAGCCTTCGTGCACCACGGTGCCCGCGACCTACAAAAACTCCCTTGTCTCATCGGAATGTTGTCAGGTGAGTGGTAGGTCAGAGGATTGGACAGAACATAAACAGCAAGGAATGACTAAAAAAAATTAATAAGAGAAATCAAAGCACAAGAGCAAGCTAACCAGGAATATAAGAACAGGGCTTCTACGGGTGTTTAAAAAAGCAAAGAGTCCAGTGAGCATTAGTCCTCCAGAGAATGAAGCTAGGGAACCAATAATGGAAAAGGAGGAAATGGGGTTGAAATAAACATAAATTTTGCACCCGTCTGCACTGAAAAGGACACAAAGAAATCCCACATATACATGGAGAGCGGGAGGGAGGAAATTACAACAATCAGGGAAAGGGCATCGACAGAATTACTAGAACGAAAATTAGACAAAACCCAGATCCTGATTACCTCATTTTTACAGTCTTAAAAATAAGCAGCTGCTCAGATAATAGAAGCATTGGGTTTAATTTGTCAAAATTCCCTAGATTGTGGAATAGTCCCATCAAATTGGAAAATATACAATGTGATTCCTATGTCCAAGAAAGGAAGGAAGCAGAAAGCAGGAAACTACAGGCCAGTTATAGTTTAACATCTCTTATCAGGAAATTGCAAGATTAACATACAAACAATGAGCAGAAGGCCATTCAGCCCCTCGAGCCTGCTCTGCCATTTAATAAGATCATGGCCAATATAACTTCAAGTTTGCATCACGTAAACCCCGATAATCTATTATCCTCTTTCTTACCAAGAATCTATCCATCTCTGCCTAAAAAATATTCCACCAACTTTTTAGGAAGCTCCAAAGGCTCACAGCCCTCAGAGAAACAATTTCAACTCTTCAGTTTTAACCAGTTATTAATCAGTGACCCCCTACTCCCAGAAGAGGAAATATCCTCTCCTCATTTACCCTTCAGGACCAATCAGGATCTTTTATGTTTCAACCAATTATTCTTCTAAACAGCAGCAGATACAAGCCTCATCTCTCTAACCTTTCCTAAGACAACCTGCCCATTCCAGATCATGGTCTGGTAAACCTTCTCTAAACTGCTTCCAAGGCATTTACCATCCTTCCTCAAATAAACAGATCAATTGTTTACACAGTACTCCGGATGTGGTCTTTCTGTACACCTGAAACATAGACTCCTATTTTTGCATTCAATTCCTCTCATGATAAATGATAATGTTTCCTAAATACTTGCTGTATCTGTATACTAGCCCTTTGCCATTCATGTTTTAGAACACCCAGATCCCTCTGTATCTGAGTTTTGCAATCTCTCACCATTTAGATAATACGCTTCTCTTTTATTGTTTCTGCCAAAATGGACAATTTCACATTTTCTCACATTATACTCAATTTGCTAGATCTTTGCCCGCTAACAATATTTCTACATCTTTTTGCAACTTCATACCCTGTCATAACTTGTTTCCCAACCATTGTGTCTTCAGCAAATTTGGTAACCATCCTATTCATCCCTTAACCCAAGCCATTTATTGTTTCCTCCTGTGGGAGTTTCCTCCATCGTTCAAAGATATGCTGGTTAGGTGGATCAGCCATACTCAATTGCCCAAGTGTCAGGGAGATTAGCTGGGTAAATACGAAGAGTTACAGGGATAGGGCCCGGGTGGGATTGTTGATGCAGGCCTGATGGACCAAATGGTCTCTCTCTGCACTGGAGGGATCCTACGATTCAATGAAATTGCAAACAGTTGAAGTCACAACACTGATCCTTGCAGCACACCATTTATTACAGCTTGCCAATCTCAAGAAGACTAATTTATACCGCCTCTGTGCTTCCTGTTGGCCAGCCAATCTCCTGCACATGGTCCATAGAACTGCAATTTACAGCACTTAAGATGCAGATACAGGTGCATTTTCAACAAGTTTAGGGTCCCTGCTCCCACCACCAACTCAGGCAGCAAATTCCAGACACCCACCAGCCTCTGCATAAAAAAGATTTTCCTCATTCCCCTCTAATCTTTCTACCACTTAGCTTGGAACTATGATTCTTGGTTTTTGAACTCAGGTTCCTACTCTATCTCTACCTATCACAAATTTGTATACCTCAACCATGCCACCCCTCACCATGATTTGGTTTTTATTTTCCGCAATAAGTTTTAATACGGCACTTTAGCAAATGCCCTCTGGAAACATAAGTACAGTACATCCACCAGTTCATCCCCTTCATCCGCAGACATATTACTTTCTTCATTGTTCCTGATGAGCAGAGTCGAGAGGCAGCGATTTTTGGGCATCAGAGGAGGCAGCAAGAAGATATATTTTTCTGTTTATACTGTTTAACTTTTATTTTTAGTTTTAAAGTTGCGAGTTTCGGCGGGTTTTAAAAAAAAATTAGTTAGAAACCGGAAGTCGTCACTAGGACGCTTGCCGGGTGTTGTAGTTTTTTTTTCGGGCCCCTAACCCTATAAATTAGTGTAGAGAGGATACCCGATCCTCTACACTGGTAGAGAATCCCACCCTCCCACCTCCTCTAACCTAAATTATAAGTGTGGGTAAGTTTTCTTTTTAATATTTTTTATTTTTTCTGCTGGTAATTGTTTCAGGGATGGCAGTTCAGGCAGTAAGCTGCATCTCCTGTGGGATGTATGTGGTGAGGGACTCCAGTAGTGTTTCAGGGGATTTTACTTGTAAGAAGTGTGTTAGATTGCAGCTTCTGAAGGAGTGTAAAGGAGTTGGAGGTGGAAGTAGAGGAACTCCGCAAAGTTCGGGAGGCAGAGGTGGACATTGATAGGAGTTATAAGGAGATAGTCACTCCTAGAAACCAGTCTTGGGTCACTGCCACAAGGAGAGGAAAGAAGAATGTGGTGGGACAATCCCCTGGGGCTGTTCCCCTCCAAAATAAGTTTTCGGTCCTGGAGGCTACAGTTGAGGAGGAATCAACTGGGGATAGCCAAAGGGAGCAGGTCTCTGGGGATGAGCCTATTGTGAAAGCTCAGGTGGTTAGGGGTTGCAAAAGATTAGGACTTGTGATTGGGGACTCCACCGTTAAAGGGACGGATAGGAGAGTCGGTAGCAATGATAGGGACTCAGGGCTGGTGTGTTGCCTACCAGGGGCTGGGGTCCGGGATGTATCAGAGAGGATATTCAAGACTCTCAGGGGAGAGGGAGATCAACCCCAAGTTATAATTCATGTGGGGACGCATGATATAGGGAGGCTAAGGGAAGGGGATATTAAGCAGAGATTCATGGAGTTGGGGTGGAAGCTAAAGGCCAAGTCAGACAGAGTGGTTATCTCTGGACTCTTGCCTGTGCCACAGGATAGTTTAGAGAGGAATAGAGAGAGGGAAAGTTTGAACTCGTGGCTGAGGGGATGGTGCAGGAGGGAGGGGTTCAAGTACTTAGCAATTGGGGCTCGTTCTGGGGAAGGTAGTGCCTCTAGAAGAGGGATGGGCTACACCTGAACCAGAGGGGAACAAATATCCTGGGGGGTAAATTTGTGAAGGTTATCCAAATATCCTGGGGGGTAAATTTGTGAAGGTTATGCGGAGTGGTTTAAACTGATTCAGAGGGGGGGTGGGATCCTGAGTAGAGAGGGTGAAAGTGAGGGGGGCATAGATGGGGACTGCAATGCACGGCATTGTGGGGGTGGGGCGGAGCAGGGTTTGAAATGCGTATACTTTAATGCGAGGAGTATTCGCAATAAAGTGGATGAACTTGCAGCGTGGACCAGTACCTGGGACTTCGATGTTGTGGCCATTTCAGAGACTTGGATAGAGCAGGGTCAGGAATGGATGTTGCAGGTCCCGGGGTACAAATGCTTTAGTCGGAGTAGAGAAGGAGGTAGAAGGGGGGGTGGGGTAGCATTATTGGTCAAGGACTGTATCACAGTGTCAGAGAGGAACTTTGATGAGGACTTGTCTGTTGAGGTAGTATGGCAGAGATTAGAAATAGGAGAGGAGAGGTCACCCTGTTGGGAGTCTTTTATAGACGTCCAAAAAGTTCTAGAGAGATTGAGGAAAGGATTGCGGAGACGATCCTTGTTAGGAGTGAAAGTAATAGGGTAATTGTTATGGGGGACTTTAACTTTACTCATGTTGATTGGAATTGCTATAGCTCTAGCTCGTTAGAGGGGTCAGTTTTTGTTCAAAGTGTGCAGGAAGGTTTTTTGACTCAGTATGTAGATAGGCCGACTAGAGGTGAGGCTATATTGGATTTGGTGCTGGGTAATGAGCCAGACCAGGTGCTAGACTTCGAAGTTGGTGTGTATTTTGGGGATAGTGACCACAATTCGATCACGTTCACCTTAGTGATGGAAAGGGATAGGCATGAACCTCGGGTCAGTAGTTTCAGCTGGGGGAAGGGTAATTATGAGGCTGTTAGGAGAGAATTAGGAAGCATTGGTTGGACTAGGAGATTACAGGGACTGGGAACATCCGAGATGTGGAGATTTTTCAAGGAACAGCTATTGCGGGTCTGTGATAGGTATATCCCTGTCAGGCAAGGAGGATTTGGTAGGCCCAGGGAACCGTGGTGCACTAAAAAAGTTGATTCGTTGGTTAGGAAGAAAAAGGAGGCTTATGTTCGGATGAGGCTTGAGGGCTCAGGTAGTGCATTAGAAAGTTTTAGATTGGCTAGGAGGGAGTTGAAGAGGGAGTTAAGAAGGGCTAAAAGAGGACATGAGATGACTTTGGCTGATAGGATTAAGGAGAACCCTAAGGCGTTTTACAGGTATGTCAAGAACAGAAGGTTGGTTAGGGCAAGATTAGGGCCAGTTACAGACAGTAGAGGGAAGTTGTGTGTGGAACCGGAGGAGATTGGAGAGGCGTTGAACCAATATTTCTCTTCGGTGTTCACGCAAGGGGACATGAATGTAGCTGAGGAGGACACTGGGGTGCAGGGGTGTAAAATAGATAGTATTGAAGTTGATACGGGGGATGTGCTGGATATTTTAGAGGGTTTGAAAATAGATAAGTCCCCTGGTCCGGATGGGATTTACACCCTAGGATTCTTTGGGAGGCAAGAGAGGTGATTGCGGAGCCTCTGGCTCTGATCTTCAGGTCGTTGTTGGTCTCTGGTATAGTACCGGAAGATTGGAGGACAACAAATGTTGTCCCATTGTTTAAGAAGGGGAGAAGAGACTTCCCTGGGAATTATAGACCGGTGAGTCTTACTTCTGTGGTGGGTAAGGTTTTGGAAAGGATTATTAGAGACAGGATTTATAGTTATTTGGAGAGTAATGAATTGATTAGAGACAGTCAGCATGGTTTTGTAGCGGGTAGGTCGTGCCTTACTAACCTTATCGAGTTCTTTGAGAAAGTGACCAAAGAGGTGGATAGGGGTAAGGCAGTCGATGTGGTGTATATGGATTTTAGCAAGGCGTTTGATAAGGTTCACCATGGTAGGCTTCTGCAGAAAATGCAGATGTCTGGGATTGGGGGTGATCTAGGTAATCGGATCAGGAATTGGCTAGCAGATAGGAGACAGAGGGTGGTGGTTGATGGTAAATATTTGTCATGGAGTTCGGTTACGAGTGGTGTGCCTCAGGGATCTGTTTTGGGGCCACTGCTGTTTGTAATTTTTATTAATGATTTGGATGAGGGTATAGTTGGGTGGATTAGTAAGTTTGCTGATGACACCACAGTCGGAGGTGTGGTAGATTGTGAGGAAGGGTGTCATAGTTTGCAGGGTGACTTAGAAAGGTTGCAGAGCTGGGCTGCGAGGTGGCGGATGGAGTTTAATGTGGAGAAGTGTGAGGTAATTCATTTCGGTAGGAATAACAAATGTGTTGAGTATAGGGCTAACGGGAGGACTTTGAATAGTGTGCAGGAGCAGAGGGATCTAGGTGTATGTGTACATAGATCCCTGAAAGTTGGGAATCAAGTAGATAAGTTTGTTAAGAAGGCATACGGTGTCTTGGCGTTTATTGGTAAGGGGATTGAATTTAGGAGTCGCAGCGTCATGATGCAACTGTACACAACTCTGGTGCGGCTGCACTTGGAGTACTGTGTGCAGTTCTGGTCCCCACATTACAGGAAGGATGTAGAGGCTTTGGAGAGGGTGCAGAGGAGGTTTACCAGGATGTTGCCTGGTATGGAGGGGAGATCCTATGAGGAGAGACTGAGAGATTTGGGGTTGTTTTCGCTGGAAAGAAGGCGGCTAAGAGGGGACCTTATTGAAACATATAAGATGATTAGAGGTTTAGACAGGGTAGATAGTGATAGCCTTTTTCCTCGGATGGAGAAAGCTAGCACAAGGCATGACTTTAAATTAAGGGGGGGTAGTTATAGGACTGATGTCAGGGGTAGGTTCTTTACCCAGAGGGTGGTGAGTGAGTGGAATGCCCTGCCAGCTGCAGTTGTAAATGCGCCTAGTTTGGGGGCGTTTAAGAGATCTGTGGATAGGTTTATGGACGAAATGGGATTGGTTTAGATTCGTGGGTTAGTGTGTTGTTTTTTGTTTTAAAAAGCTGGTCGGCGCAACATTGTGGGCCGAAGGGCCTGTTCTGCGCTATAATGTTCTATGTTCTATGTTCATGAACTCAAATAGGTAAGTTATACATGATTTTCTTTGCGCAAAACCATGTCAACTCTGCCTGATTATCTTAAATTTATCCAAGGTTTCTTTAATAATAGGTTCTAACCCTTCCAGATGTTTAGCCAACCGGCCTGCAGTTTCCCACTTTTAATCTCCTTGGAGGGGAAGATCTACGACATCTCCTTCGGAGCCTTCAACATCATTGATGAAAACGAACATCTCGCCAAGGCCATACCCACATCCCTATTTCTTGCCTTCAAACAACTGCACAACCTCAAACAGACCATTGTCTGCTTTAGCAGAACTGACCACAACATCACACAACCCTAGCACAGCAACCTCTACAAGACGTGCCAGATCATTGACATGGATGCCAACATCTCACATGATAACACCTCCCACCAGGTACACATAGAACATAGAACATTACAGCGCAGAACAGGCCCTTCGGCCCACGATGTTGCGCTGACGAGTTACAAAAATAATGACTCACTAGCCTATACCAATCCCTTTTCGTCCATAAATCTATCTACAGATCTCTTAAACGCCCCCAAACTAGGCGCATTTGCAAGAGTAGGTACACGGTACCTACTCTTGCAACTCGGCCAATGTTGTCTACCTGATATGCTGCAAGAAAGGATGTCCTGAGGCACATTGGCGAGACCATGCAGACACTACAATAATGGATGAATGGACACTGCTCAACAATCAGTCTGGAGAGCTCCCTTCCTGTCAGGGAACGCTTCAGCAGTCACAGGCATTCAGCCTCTGAACTTCAGGTAAGCGTTCTTCAAGGCAGCCTTCACGACACAGGACAATGCAGAATCGCCAAGCGGAAATTGATAGCCAAGGTCCGCACATGAGGACGGCCTCACCTGGGTCTTGGGTTCATGTCACACTACCTGTAATCCCCATGAGTTGCCTGGCTTGCTAAAATCTCACTGTCCTGGCTTGAGACAATTCACACCTCTTTCTTAACCCTCTTTCCACTCACATTATCTATACCTGTAAAAAACCTGATGATCTGTTAAGACTCGCAATCCAACCATTATGTTGCAATTGAATTTGTGTCTCTATATTCTGTTTGTGAGCCCAACTTCCACTCACCTAATGAAGGAGCAGCGCTCCAAATAAACCTGGCTGGTATTGACAGACTTCTTACTACGTCCACCCCAGTCCAATGCCGGCAGGGACATAGGATAGTTTACTGCCAACAAAAGATAGCTGTGAAAGATGGCTGTGATAAGTGTTTTAGGTGTGACAGAGGAGGGTTGAAGAGAGGTGGTGGGGTGGCGTTGTTAGTAAAGGAGCACATCACAGCAGTGCAGAGGGAGGACAATATGGAGGAGTTGGGGATTGAGTCGCTGTGGGTGGAATTGAGGAATAGAAAAGGAGAAATTACAATGCTAGAGGTATACTATAGGCCACCCAACAGCCCAATTGCAGTGGAGGAAGGTATTTGTAGAGACATTTTAGATAGGTGCAGAAAGAATAGGGTGGTTGTAGTGGGTGACTTTAATCTTCCTGGAATGGATTGGAAGGTGCCTAGAGCTGGAGGTACTGATGGGGAGGAATTTGTAAAATGGAAGGGTCCTTGGAGCAGTACGTACCTAGCCCAATTAGAGAGGGGGCTATACTGGATTTAGAGTTGGGTAATAGAACATAGAACATTACAGCGCAGAACAGGCCCTTCGGCCCACGATGTTGCGCCGACCAGTTACAAAACAATGACCCACTAGCCTAAACAAATCCCTTTTCGTCCATAAACCTATCCACAGATCTCTTAAACGCCCCCAAACTAGGTGCATTTACAACTGCAGCTGGCAGGGCATTCCAGTCCCTCACCACCCTCTGGGTAAAGAACCTACCCCTGACATCAGTCCTATAACTACCCCCCCTTAATTTAAAGTCATGCCCCCTCGTGCTAGCTTTCTCCATCCTAGGAAAAAGGCTATCACTATCTACCCAAATGTCTAAACCTCTAATCATCTTATATGTTTCAATGAGATCCCCTCTTAGCCGCCTTCTTTCCAGCGAAAACAACCCCAAATCTCTCAGTCTCTCCTCATAGGATCTCCCCTCCATACCAGGCAACATCCTGGTAAACCTCCTCTGCACCCTCTCCAAAGCCTCTACATCCTTCCTGTAATGTGGGGACCAGAACTGCACACAATACTCCAAGTGTGGCCGCACTAGAGTTGTGTACAGTTGCATCATGACGCTGCGACTCCTAAATTCAATCCCCTTACCAATAAACGCCAAGACACCGTATGCCTTCTTAACAAACTTATCTACTTGATTCCCAACTTTCAGGGATCTATGTACACATACACCTAGATCCCTCTGCTCCTGCACACTATTCAAAGTCCTCCCGTTAGCCCTATACTCAACACATCTGTTATTCCTACCGAAATGAATTACCTCACACTTCTCCACATTAAACTCTATCCGCCGCCTCACAGCCCAGCTCTGCAACCTTTCTAAGTCACCCTGCAAACTATGACACCCTTCCTCACAATCTACCACACCTCCGACTTTGGTATCATCAGCAAACTTACTAATCCACCCAACTATACCCTCATCCAGATCATTAATAAAAATTACAAACAGCAGTGGCCCCAAAACAGATCCCTGAGGCACATCACTCGTAACCGAACTCCATGACGAATATTTACCATCAACCATCACCCTCTGTCTCCTATCTGCTAGCCAATTCCTGATCCAATTACCTAGATCACCCCCAATCCCATACATCTGCATTTTCTGCAGAAGCCTACCATGGTGAACCTTATCAAACGCCTTGCTAAAATCCATATACACCACATCGACTGCCTTACCCCTATCCACCTCTTTGGTCACTTTCTCAAAGAACTCGATAAGGTTAGTAAGGCACGACCTACCCGCTACAAAACCATGCTGACTGTCTCTAATCAACTCATTACTCTCCAAATAACTATAAATCCTGTCTCTAATAATCCTTTCCAAAACCTTACCCACCACAGAAGTAAGACTCACCGGTCTATATTTCCCAGGGAAGTCCCTTCTCCCCTTCTTAAACAATGGGACAACATTTGCTGTCCTCCAATCTTCCGGTACTATACCAGAGACCAACGACGACCTGAAGATCAGAGCCAGAGGCTTCGCAATCACCCCTCTTGCCTCCCAAAGAATCCTAGGGTAAATCCCATCTGGACCAGGGGACTTATCTATTTTCAAACCCTCTAAAATATCCAGCACATCCCCCGTATCAACTGCAATACTATCTATTTTACATCCCTGCACCCCAGTGTCCTCCTCAGCTACATTCATGTCCCCTTGCATGAACACCGAAGAGAAATATTGGTTCAACGCCTCTCCAATCTCCTCCGGTTCCACACACAACTTCCCTCTACTGTCTGTAACTGGCCCTAATCTTGCCCTAACCAACCTTCTGTTCTTGACATACCTGTAAAACGCCTTAGGGTTCTCCTTAATCCTATCAGCCAAAGTCATCTCATGTCCTCTTTTAGCCCTTCTTAACTCCCTCTTCAACTCCCTCCTAGCCAATCTAAAACTTTCTAATGCACTACCTGAGCCCTCAAGCCTCATCCGAACATAAGCCTCCTTTTTCTTCCTAACCAACGAATCAACTTTTTTAGTGCACCACGGTTCCCTGGGCCTACCAAATCCTCCTTGCCTGACAGGGATATACCTATCACAGACCCGCAATAGCTGCTCCTTGAAAAATCTCCACATCTCGGATGTTCCCAGTCCCTGTAATCTCCTAGTCCAACCAATGCTTCCTAATTCTCTCCTAATGAGCCGGGTCAGGTGGTTGAGGTTGCAGCAGGCGAACATGTGGCTAACAGTGACCACAAGTCTGTCTATTTTAGGATAAAAATAGAAAGGGATGAGTGCCATCCGAAGGGGAGGGTTCTGAACTGGGGGAAGGTGAGCTATAGCCAGATTAGGAAGGAGCTGAATGATATGATTGGGAGGGGTTGTTAGCGGGCAAGTCCACAGTTAGCAAGTGGGAGGCTTTCAAGGGCAAACTGATAATGTTGCAGGAAAGGCTTGTGCCTGCAAAGAGGAAGGATGGGAAAGGCAGGATTCGAGAGCCATGGATCACAGGGGATGTTGAGGACTTGGGCAGGAAGAAAAGGGCGGCATATGTTAGGTCGAAACAACTGGGAGCGGAGAGAGCGCTGGAGGAATATAGAGAGAGTAGGAGGGAGCTTAAAAGGGGAGTTAGAAGGGCGAAAAGGGGGCATGAAATGGCTTTGGCTGATAGGATTAAGGATAATCCAAAGGCATTTTACTCTTATAATAGGAACAAGAGAGTGGTTAGAGGGAAAATTGGTCCTCTTAGGGACAAAGGAGGGGAGCTGTGCATCGAGTCTGAGGGAATGGGGGAGACCCTGAATACTTTGCATCGGTATTCACAAAGGAGGGGGGTTTGGTATCTTGTAATGTCTTGGAGGAGCTGTAGATCATTTGAAGGTAATATCCATTACAAGGGAGGAAGTGTTAGGGTTTTTAGGTATCATGAAAACAGATAAAGCTCCGGGGCCTGATGGTATTTATCCCAGGCTGCTTAGGGAGGTGAAAGATGAAATTGCTGGGCCTCTGACGCAAATCTTTGTCTCTTCTTTGGACACAGGTGAGGTCCCAGAGGACTGGAGGGTAGCTAATGTAGTACTGCTGTTTAAAAAGGGCAGTAGGGATAACCCTGGTAATTACAGACCAGTGAGTTTGACATCGGTGGTAGGAAAATTGTAGGAAAAAATTCTTAGGGATAGGATGTATAAGCATTTGGGGCGTTGCGATCTGATTAGGGATACATAACATGGCTTTGTTCAGGAGAGGTCTAGCCTTACGAATTTGGTAGAATTTTTTGAGGAGGTGACAAAAACGGTTGATGATGGGCGAGACGTTGATGTCATCTATATGGATTTCAGTAAGGCGTTTGACAAAGTCCCTCACGATAGGCTGGTAGATAAAGTTAAGGCACATAGGATACAAGGGCAGGTAGCCAGATGGATTGAAAACTGGCTAGGCAATTGGAGACAGAGTAGTAGTGGAAGGGTCCTTTTCTGGCTGGAGGTCTGTCACCAGTGGTGTGCCGCAGGGCTCAGTACTGGGACCTCTTCTTTTTGTAATATATATAAACGACTTGGAAGAGGGTGTACGTGGTGTGATCAGCAAGTTTGCGGATGATACCAAGATGGCAGGATTGACAGATACTGAGGAAGATTGTCAGATGACACAGCAGGATATAGATAGGTTGGTATACTGGGCAGATAGATGGCAGATGGAATTTAATCCTGACAAATGCAAGGTGATGCATTTTAGAAGGAATAATGCAGGGAGGAGTTACATGATAAAAGGTAGACCAATTAAGAGTATAGAAATGCAGAGGGACCTGGGAGTGCAAGTGCACAAGTCTCTGAAGGTGTCGACACAGGTGAAGACGGTTGCAAAGAAAGCATATGGAATGCTAGCCTTTACAGGAAGGGGTATAGAGTATAAGAGCTGTCATCTAATGGTTCAGTTGTACAGAACGTTGGTTAGTCCGCATTTGGAGTACTGCGTCCAGTTCTGGTCACCTTACTACCGGAAGGACGTGGAAACCCTGGAGAGAGTGCAGAGGAGGTTTACCAGGATGCTGCCTGGTATGGAAGGACTGGGGTATGAGGAAAGATTGGGAAAACTGAGGCTCTTCTCCTTAGAAAGACGGAAATTAAGGGGGGGAAGTGATAGAGGTGTACAAAATAATGAAGGGTATAGATAGAGTCAGCAGTGGCAGGCTTTTCCCTAGATTGTGGACAACTATCACGAGTGGTCACAATCTAAGGGTGGGGGAGAAGAAGTATAACTTGGATACTAGAGGAAGGTTTTTCACACAGAGGGTTGTGGAGGTATGGAATGCACTACCAAGTAAGGTGGTGAAGGCAGGCACACTGGACTTGTTTAAGGTTTACTTAGATAGGCACATGAGTGAAACAGGGATGGAGGGTTATAGGAGACAGTTTTAAAAACGGTAGAGCCTCGGGTCGATACTGGAAATGTAATAGTACATGTTAATGTTTTGTCTCTTTTAATCCACAGGTGGTCCACCTTGTTGTCAAACGACGGTTATGCACACGGTGGGTCGTGCGTGGGCTGCTCTTGGATGTTTCGAGAGTAGCCTAGTACTTCGTGTCGATGTGTGTGCTTAAACCTGGACCAGCAGACGGGCACCACAACAGCTCAGTGACTATCACTGCTAGCTGTGCAGATACATGGATTTGGGCCACTGTCTGTGGGAGTTTGCACGGGTTTCCTCCGGGTGCTCCGGTTTCCTCCCACACCCCAAAGATGTGCTCTTAGGCTGATTGGAGTACCAAATTGACCCTACACTATTCTCCCCTGAATCTGGCTACAATAGGGATACCATTCGCATACACACAGGGCAGGGTAGGTGTAGGAAAATGCTTTAAAATGGCAGCGCGGGCTCGTTGGGCCGAAGGGCCTGTTTCCCGTGCCGGGTTGTTCTTTGTTTGTTTTTACAAGTCACAATCAATCCTATATACTATAGAAATTTGCTCCACAGGTGACCCCTTGTCACTGTCTTCCCAGATAGAAGAAATAGCTAATCCCTATCGATGCCATCATATCCCTTGGCATTTATTTTACAACCTTTTATTAGATTGCTTACCCTCTCAGTTCCAGTGGAAATAGTCTTCTTTCATAACCCTTGGTGTTATCCTGGTGAATCTATGCAGTACATTCAATAATGTGATGTACCTGAAATATACATTATACAGTAACAATAATGGACTAACAGAAACCTACTTGGACAGAGTTTGAGCCTTCTGTTGCAGGAAAGTTTCTCTCTGAATTTTAATAGATTGTAGATTCTTTTTTTCTGCAATCTTGGCAGCAGATGCCATTTTACATAGCAGGAACTGATCAGCAAACCAGATAATGTTGGCAGTGAGTGTGATGGCAGGTACCTATAAATGACCAAATACGTCAATCAATACCCAGAAAGTAATTGGATTGAAAAGGCCGAGTGAAACATTCGAAAAGGCAGACTGCACTCACCTTCTTGCAAACATCTAATAAGGATTTGTACAGCTTTTTATCTAATGTTCTGAAAATCTGGAAGTGCAACACAAAAAGTGCACAAACCCCGACATACTTATCTCGCTGGTCAATTTCTGATGGCTCTCCTGTGTAAATAAGAAGGATAATTAAAAACTTTAAGGAATGATACAATAGTTACAGAACTTTCAAGTAAATACAAAACAAACAGATGCTAAACATCATGCTTGAACTGAAAAAATTTCTTCCAAAAAACAATACTTTGGAAATTATGAAGCTATGAATAATATACCAGAAATTCTGAGAGAAACAAGTTTTAGTGAGGAACTGAAGGAAATCAGTATTAGTAGAGAAATGGTTTTGGGGAAATTGATGGGATTGAAGGTAGTTAAATCTCAGGGCTGGATAATATTCAGCCCAGAGGACTTAAGGGAGTGGCCCTAAAAATAGTTGATCCATTGGAGATCATTTTCCAGAACCGGTTCCTAAGTATTGGAGGTTAGGTGAAGTAAGCCCAAAACTGTCGAAAGAAAACAGGGAACTATAGACCAGTGAGCCTAATATCAGTACTGAGGAAGTTGCTAGAGTCCATTATCAAGGATTCCATAGCTCAGCATTTGGAAAGCAGTGGTATCATCAGACAAAGTCAACATGGATTTACACAGGTGAAATCATGCTTGACAAATCTATTGGAATTCTTTGAGGCTGTAGCTAGTAGAATTTACACAGGAAAACTGGAGAATGTGATTATTTAGACTTTCAGAAGGTTTCTGACAAAGTCTCACATAGCAGACTACTATATAAAGTTAAAACATGTAGAATTGCAGATAGTGTCTTGAGATGGATAGAAACTCATTAGCAGATAGGAAGCAGAGTTGGCATAAATGGGTCTTTTCCAGATTGGCAGGCAATACCCCCTAGTGAGGTACCACAGGGATCTGTGCTCGGACCCGTTCACATTATATATTAATGATTTGGAAGTGTGAACTAAAAGTATAATCTTCAAATTTTCAGATGATACAAAGTTAGGTACAAGGGTGAGCTGTGAGGAGCATGCAGAGATGCTTCAGCATGATTTGGGCAGGTTAAGTGAGTGGGCTAATGCAGTATAATTTGGATAAATATGAGGTCATCCACTTCAGTAGCAATATTAAGG
This sequence comes from Prionace glauca, assembly GCA_037974335.1. NCBI lineage: Eukaryota > Metazoa > Chordata > Chondrichthyes > Carcharhiniformes > Carcharhinidae > Prionace > Prionace glauca. The sequence continues at coordinate 605,079 of CM075739.1, forward strand.
CAGATTACTATTTAAACGGCTGTAAATTGAGAGAGGTGGATATCAGCGAGGTCTTGGTGTCTTCACGCATCAGTGGCTGAAAGTAAGCACTGGTACAGGAGGAAGGAGAACGAGTGGATGTAATTTATTTAGATTTTCAGAAAGCTTTTGACACGGTGCCACAGAGGAGACTGTTAAATAAGTTAAGAGCCCATGGTGTTCGTGATAAGATCCTGGCATAGGTAGAGGATTGGCTGACTGGCAGAAGGCAGAGAGTGGGGATAAAGGGGTCTTTTTCAGGACAGCAGCTGGTGATTATTGGTATGCCTCAGGGGTCAGTGCTGGGATTACAACATTTCACAATATATATTAATGATTTGGAAGGAGGAACTGAAGGCATTGTTGCTAAGTTTGCTGATGTTACAAAGATATGTAGAGGGACAGGTAGTATGGGGGGGGTGGGAGGACAGGTAGTATTGGGGGGGAGGGGAGACAGGTAGTTTTGGGGGGGGTGGGACAGGAGACAGGTAGTATGGGGGGGGCAGGGGAGACAGGTAGTATTGGGGGGGGCGGGCGCGGTGTTGCAGAAGAACTTGGCCAGGCTAGGAGGTTAAAGAAGTGGCAGATGGAATATAATGTGAAAGGTGAAATATTGAATTTAATGATCAGCCATGATCAAAATGAATGGTGGAGAAGGTTCAAAGGGCCGAATGGTAAAGTCTGAAAGCAAGTGAGCAAATATGTAGCAGGTGAAGTATAACATGGGAAAATGTGAACTTTGTCACTTCGATGAGAACAGAAAAGCAGCATATTATCTAAATGAGGGGGGGATCACATTTTGTGATAGAGGGATCTGGGTGTTCTGGCACAAGAGTTACAAAACGTTAGTATGCAGGTACAGCAAGTGATTAGGAAGGTAAATAGAATGGTGGCATTTATTGCAAAGGAAATGGAATGTAAATGCAGGGTTATTTTACTGCAACTGTACAGGCCATTGGTGAGAATACATCTGGAATATTGAGAAGTTTTGGTCTCCTTATTTGAAAAGGTTTGTAACTAAATTATATACCAGTGGGCCAGTAGGCTGATGAATGGCAGATGGGTTTAATTTGCATAAATGCAAGGTGACGCGTTTTGGTCGATAGAACTTATTCAGTTATGTAGGGTGTTGGGAGAGTCATAGAACAAAGAGATCTAGGGGTACAGGTTCATAGTTCATGGAAAGTGGAGTCACAGGTGGACAGGGCGGTGAAAAAGATATTCTGCATGCTTGGTTTCATTGGTCAGAACATTGAATACAGAATTTGGGGTGTCCTGTTGAAGTTGTACAAGTTTTGGTACGGCCACACTTGGAATACTGTGTACTGTTCTGGTCACCCTATTATAGAAAAGATACTATTAAAGAGTGCAGAAATGCACTTATGTAGATAAGCCGACATAACTCCTAGTTTGAGGGCGTTTAAGAGATCCGTGGATAGGTTTATGGATGGAGAGGGATTGGTTTAGGTTAGAGGGTCATTCCTTTTTTAATTGGTTGGCGCAACATCGTGGGCCAAAGGGCCTGTTCTGCGCTGTACTGTTCTATGTTCTAAAAAGAGAGGCTGTACTTGATTTGGTATTGGGAAATGAACCTGGTCAGATGTCAGATCTCTCAGTGGGAGAGCATTCTGGAGACAGCGATCATAATTCTATCTCCTTTACAATAGCATTGGAGAGAGATAGGATCAGACAAGTTAGAAACATGTTTAATTGGAGTAAGGGGAATTATGAGGCTATCAGGCAGGAAATTGGAAGCTTAAATTGGAAAGAGATTTTCTCAGGAAAACGTATGGAAGAAATGTGGCAAATTTTCAGGGAATATTTGTCTGGAGTTCTGCATTGCAACGGTCCAATGAGACAGGGACATTATGGTAGGTTACAGGAACCATGGTGTACAAAGGCTGTAATAAATCTAGTCAAGAAGAAAAGCTTACAAAAGGTTCAGAGAGCTAGGCAATGTTAGAGATCTAGAAGAATATATGGCTAATAGGAAGAATCTCAAGAAGGAAATTAGGAGAGCCAAAAGGGGTCATGAGAAGGTTTTGGCAGGCAGAATTAAGGAAAACCCCAAGGCATTCTACAAGTATGTGAAGAGCAAGAGGATAAGACGTGAAACAATAGGACCTATCAATTGTGATACTGAGTAAGTTTGTATGGAACCGGAAGAAATAGCAGAGGTACTTAATAAATACTTCAGTATTCACTATGGAAAAGGATCTTGGTGGTCGTAGCGCAGACTTAAAAGCTTGAGCATGTAGATATTAAGAAAGAGGATATGTTGGAGCTTTTGAAAAGCATCAAGTTAGATAAGTCACTGGGTCCGGATGGGATGTACCCGCGGCTACTGTGGGAGGCGAGGGAGGAGATTGTTGAGCCTCTGGCAACAATCTTTGCATCATCGATGGAGACAAGAGGGGTTCCGGAGGATTGCGGATGTTATTCCTTTATTCAAAAAAGGGAGTAGATATAGCCCTGGAAATTATAGACCAGTGAGTCAAACCTCAGTGGTTGATAAATTGATGGAGAAGATCCTGAGAGGCAGGATTTATGAACATTTGGAGAGGTATAATATGATTAAGAATAGTCAGCATGGCTTTATCAAAGGCAGATTGTGCCTTATAAGCCTGACTGAATATTTTGAAGATGTGACTGAATACATTGATGAAGAGCAGTAGATGTAGTATATATGGACTTCAGCAAGCATTTGATAAGGTGCCCCATGCAAGGCTTATTGAGAAAGTGAGAGGGCATGGGATCCAAGGGGACGTTGCTTTGTGGATCCAGAACTGGCTTGCCCTCAGAAGGTAAAGAGTGGTTATAGATGGGTCATATTCGGCATGGAGGTCAGTCACCAGTGGAGTGCCCCAGGGATCTGTTCTGGGACCCTTACTCTGTGATTTTTATAAATGACCTGGCTGAAGAAGTGGAAGGGTGGGTTGGTAAGTTTGCTGATGACACAAAGGTTGGAGGTGTTGTGAATAGTGTGGAGGGATGTCAGGAGTTGCAGCGAGACATTGATCGGATGCAAGACTGGGCGGAGAAGTGGCAGATGGAGTTCAACCCAGATAAACAGGGCGGCACGGTAGCACAGTGGTTAGCACTGCTGCTTCACAGCTCCAGGGTCCTGGGTTCGATTCCCAGCTCGGGTCACTGCCTGTGTGGAGTTTGCACATTCTCCTCGTGTCTGCGTGGGTTTTCTCCGGGTGCTCCGGTTTCCTCCCACAGTCCAAAGATGTGCGGGTTAGGTTCATTGGCTGTGCTAAAATTGCCCCTTAGTATCTAGGGATGTGTAGGTTAGAGGGATTAGCAGGTAAATGTGTAGGGATATGGGGATAGGGTCTGGGTGGGATTGTGTTCGGTGCAGACTCGATGGGCCGAAGGGCCTGTTTCTGCACTGTAGTGTTCTATGTTCTAAACGTGAAGTGGTTCATTTTGGCAGGTCAAATAGGATGGTAGAACTCTTGGCAGTCTGGAAGATCAGAAGGATCTTGGGGTCCAAGTTCATAGGACACTCAAAGCAGCTGCACAGGTTGAAGCTGTGGTTAAGAAAGTGTATGGTATACTGGCCTTCATCAATCGAGGAATTGAGTTTAGGAACCGAGAGATAATATTGCAGCTATATAGGACCCTGGTCAGACCCCACTTGGAGTACTGTGCTCAGTCCTGGTCGCATTATAGGAAGGATGTCAAAGCCATAGAAAATGTGCAGAGGAGATTTACAAGGATGTTGCCCAGATTGGGGAGCATGCCTTATAAGGATAGGTTGAGTGAACACGGCCTTTTCTCCTTGAAAGATGAAGGATGAGGGATGACCTGATAGAGGTGTACAAGATGTTGAGAGGTATTGATCGAGTGAATAGTCAGAGGCTTTTCCCCAAGGCTGAAATGGTTGTCACAAGAGGACACAGGTTTAAGGTTCTGGGGAGTAGATACAGAGGAGATGTCAGGGGTAAGTTTTTCACTCAGTGGTGAGTGTGTAGAATGGGCTGCCTGCAATTGTGATGGAGGTGGATTCGATAGGGTTTTTAAATAAGTACATGGAACTTCGTAAGATAGAGGGTTATAGGTAAGCCTAGAAATCTCTAACGTAGGGACATGTTCGGCACAACTGTGTGGGCTGAAGGGCCTGTATTGTGCTGTAGTCTATGTTTCTAAATGATTTACTAGGATGCTACCAGGACCTGATGGTTTGAGTTATAAGGAGAGGTTAGGTAGACTGGGACCGTTCTACCCTAGAGTGTAGAAGACTAAGGGGTGATCTTAGAGGTCTATAAAATAATGAGGACATAGATAAGGTAAATAGTCAAATTCTTTTCCCAAAGGTAGGGGAGTCTAAAACTAGAGGGCATAGGTTTAAGGTGAGAGAGGAAGAATACAAAAGAGTCCAAAGGGGCAAACTTTTCCAGGTTTTAGTCCAACCTATTTATTTATTATATATTAAATAAATAGGTTGGACTAAAACCTGGTGTTGTCAGACTTTTTACTGTGTTTACGCCGGCATACCCACATCAATCTTTTCCACACAGAGGGTGCTGAGTGTCTGGAACAAGCTGCCAGTGGTAGGAGTAGAAGCAGGTACAATTTTGTCTTTTAAAAAGCATTTAGACAGTTACATGGATAAAATGGGTGTAGAGGGATATGGGCCAAACGCGGGCAATTGGGGCCAGCTTAACAATTAAAAAAAGGGCAGCATGTTGGGCCAAAGGGCCTGTTGCCAAGCTGTAAATTTCTATGACTCTATGAAATAGAAGCAGTTGAGACAAGGTTTACTTGACTCATTCCTAAGATGAAGAGCTTGTCCTAAGAAGAAAGGTAGAGCAGTTTGGGTCTATACCGATTGGCATTTAGGAGAATGAGAGGCGATAATATTGAAATACAGAAGACCCTCAGGGGACTTGACAGGGTCGATAGCAGGAAAATGTTTCCACTCGTGGGAGACTAGGATTAGGGGACAAAGCTTAAGAATTTTTTTTTCTCAGAAGGTCATTGCTCTGTGGAATTCTCTTCCCCAGGCGGTACTGCAGGCTGGCTCAGTAATTTTATAAAAGGCTATACTAGACAGATTTTTAATAAGCAAGGGAGTCGAGGGCGAGAGGGGGAGACATCAAAGTAGAGTGAGAGAACAGTCACGATCATACCTGCAGCAGGCGACGGTGCAGAGGGACCTCGGGGTCCTTGTGCATGAGTCGCAAAAACCCAGCTTGCAGGTGCAGCAGGTGGTCAGGAAGGCGAATGGGATGCTGGCCTTCATAGCGAAGGGGATTGAATATAAAAGTAGGGAGGTCTTGCTGCAGCTGTATAGGGCATTGGTGAGGCCGCAGCTGGAGTACTGTGTGCAGTTTTGGGCGCCGCACCTGCGCAAGGATGTTTTGGCCCTGGAGGGAGTGCAGAGGAGGTTTACTAGGCTGATACCGGAGTTGAGGGGATTGAGCTATGAGGAGAGGCTGAATAAACTAGGCTTGTACTCGTTAGAGTTTAGAAGAATGAGGGGAGATCTCATTGAGACGTATAAGATGATGAATAGGATGGATAGGATAGAGGTGGAGAGACTCTTCCCGCTCAAAAAAGACAGTAGGACTAGGGGGCACAGCCTCAAGATAAAGGGGGGGCGGTTTAGAACAGAGTTGAGGAGGAACTTCTTCACTCAAAGGGTGGTGAATCTCTGGAATTCTCTGCCCGTTGAAGTGGTGGAGGCTGCCTCGCTAAATATTTTTAAGAAACGGGTTGATGGGTTTTTGATAAGAGAAGGGATTAAGGGTTATGGGGAGAGGGCGGGAAGGTGGAGCTGAGTCACGACAGATCAGCCATGATGTTATTGAATGGCGGGGCAGGCTCGAAGGGCCAGATGGCCTACTCCTGCTCCTATTTCTTATGTTCTTATGTTCTTAAATAAATCAAAGGGCCAAATTACCTACTCCCACACCTAAGTTTCCTGTTGCATACATAGAAAACAAAATAATGACTATGATTCTGGAATACAGAATAAAATTGTGTCAATGATCAAAACTTTGAAGTGTGGTTTACATTGAGGATGACACCAATTAACTGTGACAAGATACATGAGCAGAATTGGGAAACGAGTGACTGATGGGAGAGAGGGAAATGTGATGCATTTTGGCAGAAGGAATAGGGAAAGGCAACATAATGGCACAGCTCTAAATAGTGCGCAGGATGGAAGAATCTGAGATTCATGTGCACAGATCTTTGAAGATGGTAGGGTATTGGGGGAGCCGTTAGCAAAGTACATAGGATCTTGGGACCAATAGAATACAAACACAATTCTGAATCTTTCATAAAAACATCTAGTTAGACCACAACTAGGGAACTGTCTCCAATTCTGTTCACCACACAGCAGGGAGAACGTAAGGGTGCTCGAGCCTGAGCAGAGGAGATTTATCAGAACGATTCCAGGAATTGGTGAATTTAGTTACAGGGTTAGGTTGGAAAAGCTACAGTTGTTCTCCTTGCAGTAATGCAATTGAAGGGGAAATGTGATCGAGGTTTACATGTTTGTGACACATTTATAGAAGGCAGACAAAAAAAATTTCCATCAGCTGATGCTATCAGAGTTAAAGGATGGAACTATAAGGTTTTGAGCAAAGTATAGGGTTGTGAAAATCATTTGTATTAAACACTGAGTGGTAATGATCAGGAACTTGGTGTTTATGTGGGTTGTGGAAGTAGAGACAATAAATGGTTAAGAAAATTGCATGCGCATTTATGGGAAATAAGTGTAGGGCTAAGGGGAAGACAAGACTGAATTTCTACAGAGAACTAGCATGGGTTCAATGGATTGGTTATCTCTTTTTTTTGCCGTAATGACTAACTGGGCTGAGTTTAGGCCAGAAAAAGGTGGTTATGGTTAATGAAGAAGGATATGGGGTTGGAAGGTGAGTTCAAGATTAAAAACGACACCGTAGTTACAAATGGTTTGATTCAGCTTTAGTGTGGCCAGGAAAAGGGATGGGATGGTGGCTCGGTTACTTTCAGGAAAACCAGCCCTTATACTTTGAAGTGCAACAAATTCTTACCAAGCTTGGATTCTGCATTGGTGAAAATAGTGCGAATATTGTGGGCAAACTCTTCTGCAAACATGCTATTTTTTGAGACCGAGGTTGGTTCATTTCTTATATCAAACTGCTGTTCAACACAGGCCTACAGAATGAACATATTCAATACGAAAATAATTATGAAATCATGTCATCTCTCACATGCGAGCTACAACAAGCTGCTTAATATTAATTTCAGGATTAGACTGCATTTTGATTAAATGTAAACAAATTTATTTTTGTTAGTCATGTACTTCATTATTTTACCGTGCTGACCAGCTATAATCAGATAAACCCTGACCTGAAAAATCATGCCATCCAGCAACTGACCCTCCAACTTTAACAGCAATTTTTCAAACGGTTTCAGTTTTTCCTCAGCAATTCCAAATTTTGATGGATTGTGGTGGACTGATTTCAGTAACCTAAAAATCACCAAAAATGCAGATGTAAATGCTCACAAATATCAAACCCTGCAATTAATCTCCTTGCTCAACTGAGGTATACATTTAACACATACACTTCCGTCTAAAATGAGACTGATTTTCTTAACATGACTATCCAGAATTCTGAACAAATTTCAAGAGTGCAAACTACAGAACAATAGAGGAATTGGTATCTTGAAGAACTTTTTTTTAAACTGGATGGACACAATTATTTGAACACTCTCCATAGGCCTTTTCTAAAAAAAAGGCTAAAAGTTCGTCTATAAGCAAGCTGCTTTTTTTTCAAAACATCACATGGTTTCAGTTAGATAACCAACAAGACACCTGGTGAGTAAACTATTATTCTTTTGTTGGCAGTCTGTTGAATCCTGCTGATTGACAAAGCACGTGTGGGAAAGGTTCTTGCTGGATGTTTTAATTTGAACTCAATGTGAGCATGTGCCTGAATAACAAACTGAAGGAAGACTGTCTTTCTCTCCTTCAGTATTGTCTACGGTACTGAATGGCTGTTCACCATAAGCCAGAAAATTCTCATCTCAGGACAACTCATCTGTATCTTGCAAAGCTGCAACAAGTAAGAGTTAACAAAGACAATGTTACACCAAAAATTCATCCAAAAAGACTTCCAGATAATATCTTGACCAGTGTTTTGTCCAATCAACAGCATTAAGGCCGTTTCAAACTTTATCCTTTCTAAAGTGTTCCCTTATATATTAACCACTACATTGTTCATTAATGGCATGTGGGCAATGTTGGCTGAGCCAGCATTTATTGCCCATCCCAAATTGCCTTTGAACTGAGTGCTTGCAAGGCCATTTTAGAGGCAGTTAAGAATCATTGTTGTGGGTCTGGAGTCACATGTAGGTGAGACCAGGTAAGAACGGCAGATTTCCTTCCCCAAGGACATGAGTGAACCAGATAGATTTTTAGAACAACTGACAATGGTTTCATGGTCATCATTAGACTTTTAAATCCAGATTTTAATTGAGTTCAAATTTTACCACCTCCATGGCAAGATTTGAAACCAAAGACCCAAGCATTACCCTGAGTCTCTGGATTACTAGTCCAGTGACAATACCACTACAAATCACCTTCTTGCACTGGTCTTGTAATACGTTTGTGCATATGCATGCACGCTAGGATTTTAAGAGGGTAAATCCCAGAGTTTCCTTTTCTGCCATCAAATACATTTTATTGGTGCCGATTTAATTTTTGTTTAAGAATCAGACCCCACTGGCTTCTCCATGCCCGATTCACTTTATAAGGCTGCATCCACCCCCATGTCACTAGCATCAAATGCAACCTTGAAGAATTCAGTGAAGTTAGGGGTGGCCAACACTGGTTCATTAGGTACAATTGCCTTCAGCTTCTTGCGACTTGTCTGACACACATGACATTACCATTGCCTTATTTTGCAGTAAATGTGTTAGTGGAACAGCATAAAGTTTGGCACAAAGTTGCAATGGAAGCTGCACATTTCTTGTTTAGATTTAAGGGCAGAAAACGCCACCAAATCTGGTACTTTCACTGTTCTTGGCAACACCTGTCCTTGCCCTGCAATATGCCTGAGGTAACTTGCACTTTGTGATCTCGCTCTAATGGTTTAAAGAGGGCTTCCGATTGTTTTAAATTCCGATTGTTGTAAATCAATACATTGTCCAAGGAAGCCACACAGTTAGGAAGATTGGTTACAACTTAATTCATTAGTTTTGAGAAAACGGCTAAAGTTGTACATCCTTGTTTATCCTGACAAATTCCTTTAATTTCTGTAAGTAACCTCACTCCATCTTCTCACTGCTCTAAGTATGAGAATGTTGTGTAATATTTCATTGTCAGCTAACTAGGAGGTTCAACTGATGAATTGTCTAAGTCTCCTTCTGCCTCACTCTCAGTCTTTGTCTTCACATATCAAGGTGTGTGTGGATATGTGCCACAAGTAGAAAAACCCAAATATTTTTGTAAAGTTATGGGAGGAAGAATTTCACTGAGCCTTCGACATGGTTACATTTAATCAATCAACAAATTACCAGCTTTAATACATTCAATTTTAAATTTACCAAGGTGATATTTGAATTCAGCCTCTAGATTTAAGTTCAGTAAAATAACCATTGCACAATCATACCTGAATGGCATTAGTAGTTTTTATAGCTTATATTTTTGTCATTTGACAGAAAAGTTGAATTTGTAACACTGGCTCAGAACAATGAATTTTTTGTTTCAATTTGTCATATGACAGGAAAGAGGCAGCTTTAGGTGTTGGAAATATTAAAAATAAGGTACAGATTTAAGAGTTTAATTTGATGGTTGTGTGCATCATAGAACCACAGAAATGATAAAGCACATAACATTTCTAATCCCATATTCCCATGGCCTGCAACTTACAACACTTAAGATGCAGATCCAGATACCTTTTAAAGTCAGGCAAATATCTGATACCCACCATCCTCTGATGAAACCAGGTTTTTACTCATGTCCTCTCTAATCCTTTTGCCATTGAGCTTGACTCTTTATGTCCTGGATTTTGTCCTCTGCCAAGGGAATAGCTTCCTCCTGTCTAATCTATCTGTATAAGACAAAGGAGCAGAATTCGGCCACTCGACCCACAATCTGCTCTGCCATTCAATCATGGCTGATAATTTTCTCATCCCCATTCTCCTGCCTTTTTCCCATAACTCCTGAACCCCTTATTAATCAAAAACCTATCTATTTCTGTCTTAAAGACACTCAATGACCTGGCCTCCACAGCCTTCTGAGACAAAAAGTTCCACAGATTCACCACTCTCTGGCCTCATCTCTGTTTTAAAGGATCGTCCCTTTAGCTGAGGTTGTGTCCTCTGGTTCTAGTTTTTCCGACTAATGGAAACATCCTCTCCATGTCCACTCTATCCAGGCCTCGCAGTATCCTGTAAGTTTCAATATGATTCTCTTCACCCCCCACATCCTTCTAAACTCCAACGGGTACAGACCCAGAGTCCTCAATCATTCCTCATACAACAAGCTCTTCATTCTCGGGATCATTCTTGTGAACTGCCTCTGGACCATTTCCAAGGCCAACACATCCTTCCTTAGATACAAGGCCCAAAACTGCTCACAATACTCCAAATGGGGTCTGACCAGAGCCTTATACAAGCCTCAGAAGTACATCCCTGCTCTTGTATTCTAGCCCTCTTGACATGAATTGAGAGGGCTTCCTCTTCCATTTGTCTTCCTAACTGCCAACTGCCACATTAACCTTAAGAGAATCTTGAACAATGACTCCCAAGTCCCCTTGTATTTCTGATTTCCTAAGCATTTTCCCATTTAGAAAATAGTCTATGCCTCCATTCCTCCTTCCAAAGTGCATAACCTCACACTTTTCCACATTGTGCAAAGAAGTGGCAGATGGAATATTCTCCCCTACCCTGTCCAAGTCCTTCTGCAACTGCATCACCACCCCCCTCCCCCGGCTTCCTCAATACTGCCAGTCCCTCTACATAGCTTTGTACCATCTGCGAACTTAACAACTATGCCTTCAGTTCCTTCCTCCAAGTCGTTAATGTGTACTGTAAAAAGTGGTGGTCCACTTTTTACACCACCAGTCACTGGCTCCCATCCTGAAAAAAGCCCCTTTATCCCCACACTTTGCCTTCCGCCAATCAGCCAATCCTCTATCCATGCCAGGATCTTACCCTTAAATACCATGGGAACTTAATTAACAGCCTCCTATGTGGCACCTTGTCAAAAGCCTTCTGGAAATCTAAATAGATCATGTCCACTGGTTCTCCTTTATCTAACTTCCTTGTTACTTCCTCAAAGAACTAACAGATTTGTCAGATATGACCTCTCCGTGACAAAGCCGTGCTGACCCAGTCCTACTTTATCATGCACTTCCAAGTATCCTGCAATCTCATCTTTAATAATGGACTCTAAAATCTTGCCAATGACTGAAGTCAGGCTAACCGGCCTATAATTTCCCATCTACTGCCTCCCACTCTTCTTAAATAGCAGTGTTACATTCGCTACTTTCCAGTCCTCTCGTACCCTCCCTGTCTCCAGTGATTCCTGAAAGATCACCACCAATGCCTCCACAATTTCCTCAGCTTTTTGTTTTCGAACCCTGGGGTGTGGTCCACTAAGTCCAGGTGATTTATCCACTTTCAGACCTTTCAGTTCCCCTGGAACCTTCTCCTTACACTCACCTGTTTCTCCTGGAGCTCTGGCATCCCACTGCTGTCTTCCTTCATGAAGACTGATGCAAAATAACGATTCAGTTCCTCTGTCATTGCTTTGTTTCCGATTATTTCTCCAGCCTCATTTTCCAGTGGTTCAATGTCTATTTTTTCCTCTCTCTTATCTTTTATATATTGAAAAAAACAATTCCTATCTTTCTATATTACTAGCTTGCTTACACTCATATTTCATCATCTCCCCCCTTAGTGTTTTTTCAGTTTTGTTCTGCTCGCTTTTAAAGGCTTCCCATGAATCCTTGCCACTTTGTATGTCTTTTCTTTTACTTCTATGCTATAGTTGACTTTCCTCGTCAGCCATGGATGCTTCATCCTTCCCTTAGCTTGCTTCTTCCTTCTTGGGAAGAATTTCTGTTGCATCTCCCGAATAACACTCAAAAACTCCTGCTATTGCTATTTTACTGTCTTCCCTACTAGGTTCCCTTTCCAATCAACTCTGGCCAGCTCCTCCTCATATCTTTGTAGTTAGTTTTATTTAATTGTAATATCTGATTCCAGCTTCTCCCTCTCAAACTGCAGGTTAAATGCAATAATATTGTGGTCACTGCTTCCTAAAGTTTCCTGCACCTTAAGTTCCCTAATCAAGTCTGCCTCATTAGAGCACAGAAAAACTACAGCACAAATTAGGCCCACAAGTTGCACCAATCATATCCCTACCTACTAGGCTTACCTATAACCCTCAATCCTATTAAGTCCCATGTACTCATCAAATGTCCCATTACAGATCACCAATTCCAGAATTGCCTGTTCCCTAGTAGACTATCACCAAGCTGCTCCAAACAAAAAAAATCTCAGACATTCCACAAATTTCTTTTCTTGTGATCCACTACCTGCCTGACTTTCCCAGTTCATCTGCATTGAAGTCCCCTACGTTTTGTAATATTGTGTTTTTTTTAATATGCCTTTTCTATCTCCTGATTTATTTTCTCTCTCATATCCTGACTACTGCTAGTGGGCCTGTACATAGCTCCCATCAGGGTCTTTTTACCTTTGCGATTCCTCAATAGCAAAAAGATTCTATGCTTTCTGATCCTATATCACTTCTTGCAATCAATTTAACATCATTTCTTACTAACAATGCAAATCTGCCTCCTTTGTCCACCTCCCTGAATATTTAGATCCCAGCCCTGATCCCCTTGCAGCCACATCATCTTAAAAGCCAATTTCAATGTGTGCAACAAGCTCATTTACCACATACTGTCTGCATTTAGGTACAGCGCCCTCAGTCCTGCATTGACCACCTCCCTTCTTATACTTGTCACCTTTTTTGCTCTGCCTAAGGTTAGGTTCCTGCCACCTTCTCTGCTCTTTACATGATCTGGAAATTTTACTAACCTCCCCTGAGCTCTCAACTCCATTAACCTGCACTTCTGCCCTCTCCTTGGTTTTCTAATTCTCCATACAAATGAACTCTCCCCCCAACAATTTAGTTTAAAGCCCTAGTTGTACGATTCACCAGGATTCTGGTCCCAGTAGATTCAGATGAAGACCCAGTGCTGGTGCCAATGTCCCATGAATTCAAACCCATTCCTCCCACACCAATCTTTGAGCCATGCATTTAACCCCTCGCAATTTTGTATCCCTCAATCATGTCACCTTCTCAGCGTTCTCAGTTCCAAGGGAAAAAATCCTAACCTCTCCAATCTCTCCTCATAGCTACAATTCTCCAGCATTGGCAGCATTCTGGTAAACCACCACTGAACTCTCTCCAGAGCAATCACTATCTCCTGTAACGTGGTGACCAGAACTGCACACAATACTCCAGTTGTGGTCTCACCAGTATCTTGTTCAGTTTCATCATTATATACTACTTCTGTATTCTATACCTCTGCCAATGATATGCCATCTTACAAACTTACCTACCTGTAATGCTATTTTTAGGGACCTGTGCACTCACATTGAATACAAAAGCAGGGATGTAATGATGGAACTATATAAAATGCTGGTTAGGCCACTGCAGGAATTTAATGTGCAGTTCTGGTCATCACATTACAGGAAGGACATAATTGTTATGGAGAGAGTGCAGAGGTGACTTACAAAAATATTGCCAGAGCTTGAAAACTGCAGCTCTGAAGAGATATTGGATTGGTTAGAGTTGTTTTCCTCAGAACAAAGGAGGCTAAGGAGTAACCTAATTGAGGTATACAAAATTATGAGGGAGCTTAGATAGGGTAGACAAGAAAGACTTGTTTCCCCTAGCTGAGGGTTTTAAACTAAACTGATTGGTAGACAGATTAGAGGAGATATGAGGAAAAACCTTTTCACCCCAAAGGCGGTGGGTATTTGGAATTCACTTCATAAACTGGTGGTTGAGACTGAAGTACTCAACTCATTTAAAGATATCTGTATCTGAAATGCTGTAACCTGCAAATGGGTCAGGTGCTAGAAGGTGGGATTAAAATGAATGACTAGTTCATTTTTTTGCTTTTTGGTCTGGTGCAGACACAATAGGCTGAATGGCCTCTTTCTGCACTGTAACGTTTCCATGGTTCTATGGTAAACCTCATTTATGATGTGGGTTTGCCGGCGTTGGACTGGCGTAAACACAGTAAAAAGTCTGACAACACCAGGTTTTAGTCCAACCGATTTATTTGATAATATTTGATAATATTGATAATAGTGAGAATATTATCAAATAAATCGGTTGGACTAAAACCTGGTGTTGTCAGACTTTTTACTAACCTCATTTAACCAGCAGCATGTGTGTGGCTGTAATGATTAAATGTACACGGATCATTGTGCTGCTGCACAGCTTGAGAGAGAACACTGATCCAGCTATGACATGAGTAGGACAGCCCATCAGCCAACTATTAGAGAAAGTAGCCTTGCTGACTTGTTCTTATATTATCTATTATGTGGAAACATCTTACTTGATCTGCAAGCCCTCCTTGAAAGGCAATTCAAGCCCAGAATTACAGCATGCATAGAATCAGGTCCAAACCATGCTCTCATATTTAGACATGGCAAATCAGCAGACAAACAATCTGTCAGTAAACTAAATGATTAATAAACTAGTGAAATAATTTGTATTTTCTTTTTTCTTCACATTCTAACCTTTTGTACATGATCCAGTGGTCCTTCAAGGTAACATGGTTAGCGATGATTTCATCCAAAACCAGAAGAACAGCCAACAGCTCTCCAAGGTGTTCATATACAGTCTGCAACATTTACAGCATTACTGCACAAAGATACCATCTCCACAGTTAAACAGAAGACAACCAACTTCAATCTTGCACACATCTTTCAAAGCCTTGCCCCAATTAAGTTCTTCCAAGACACCTGCAACACCACCCTCCAAATGACAATATGAAAAGCTGCCTTGTTACATCTCTCAATCATTAGGAAAGTAATGGAAGGTGTAGTTGACAATGCTATCAAGTGACACTTATTCACCAATAACCTGCTCAGCAATCTGGGTTTCAACAGGACCATTAGGCTGCAAAACTCGCTGCAGCCTTGGTCTAAATCATGGGCCAAAGGAGTGAATTCCAGAGGTGAGGAAATGACAAACCTCAACATCATGGCAGTATTTGACCGAATGTGGCATCAAAGAGCCCTAGAAAATTTGAACTCAATGGCAATCTAGTGGAAACTCTCCACTAGTAGGTGTATACCTAACACAAAGATTGCTGTTGTGGTTGCAGGAGGCCAATCATCTCAGTTACAGAACCTATCAGGAGTTCCTCAGGGTGGTGCCTTAGCCATCTTCAGCAGCTTTATCAGTGACCTTCCTCCAGCATAAGAAGTGGGGATGTTCACTGATGACTGCACAGTACCATTCACAACTCCTCGTGTACAAATGCAGTCATACCCACATGCAACAAGACTACAAAAATATTCAGGCTTGGGTTAATAGGTAGTAAATAACATTCCATAGCATTACCTAAGTGCCAAGCAATGACTATCGCCTGCTGCAGTTGTGGTTGCGCCTAGTTTGGGGGCGTTTAAGGTGGATGGAAAGGGATTGGTTTAGGTTAGAGGGTCATTGTTTTTTAACTGGTCGGCGCAACATCGTGGGCCGAAGGGCCTGTTCTGCGCTGTAATGTTCTATGTTCTAACGAGAGAATCTAACCATTGCCCCCGCTGCCTGACATTCAATAACATTACCATCACTAAATCCCTCACATCCTGGAGGCCAGGGGGCGTAGTGTAAATTGTAGCTACTAGAGAAGGTCAGAAGTTAGGGATTGTGTCATGTAATCTACCTCCTGACTCCCAAAGCCTGCCCATCATCTACATGGCACAAGTCAGTTGCATGATGGGATACTTGCCACTTACCTGGATGAGTGCAGCTCCAACAAGAGAGCCTCAACAGCATCCAGGATAAAACAGCTCAATTGATCAGTACCCCAACAAGCATTCATTCCCTCCACCACCAGTGCACACTGACAGCAGCATACATCACCTACAAAATGCAAGTTCCCTAGCCTCCTTCAACTGCACATTCCAAACCTGTGACTTCTACCAACAAGGAAGGAAATGACATGTACCCATGGGCATATCACCATTTGCAAGTTCCCTTCCCAATCCTGAGTTGGAATTATATTCTTGTCTCTGGATGAAAACCTGGAACGCTCTTCCTATCAGCACTGCAACAGCTCGAGAATTGATTTTTCAATTGATTAGGGACAAGCAACAAATTCTTGTTAGTGATATCCACATCCCATGAATGAATCAGCAGAATAGTAACTTATTCAACATCAAATTATGTTTAACAATGATCATGAAAATGCTAACCTAGACCTTTTTCATTTTAACTCACCTGGAAATGAACTCCTGCTGTTTCTATGACTTTCGGTGCAGTTCTAAGGAAAAGAAAAGCTTTAGTAACATTGAGGATGGAGCTCAAGACAAATAGTAAAATTTAAACTTCAGTATGTTTCTCAAGAGATTTTAGGGAAATACCTTTAGGGGAGGAAATCTGACATCTTAACTGGTATAGCGTATAGACCCAACGCAATGTGGCTGACACTTAACTGCCCTCTGCAGTGGCCTGGCAAGCCACTCAGTTTAAGGGCAAAAGGCCAACAGATGCTGATCCAGTCAGTGATTGCCCACATCCCATCAATAAATAAAGAAAATGGACAACATTTTTATTAAATATGGACATAACTTATTCCTACAATTTAAAAAAGAATGACTTACGAACACTGCAGGGACAGAAAATGCCAATAACTCAAAAAAAGCTTAACCAGAACTCTAGTCAAACTCCAGAGGTAAATGGTTGAAAGGATCCTCAGTGCCTGTGAGGTTCCTCTGAAAAAAACTTTCAGCTATTTTGCAATTAAAAGGAATCCATAGAATCCCTACGGTATACAAAGAGGCCATTCAACCCATTGCATCTGCACCAACTCTCCCAAAGAGCTTCCCACTCAGGCACAAGCCCCAGCCCTATTCCCGTAACCCTGCACATTTACCATGGTTAATCCATCTAAACTGGTCATGCTAAATTGCCTCTTAATCTACCTAACCCGTACATCGTTGAAGTGTGGGAGGAAACCAGAGCACGCAGAAAAAAACCCACACAGACACAGGGAGAACATGCCAACTCCCCATAGTGACCCATGACTGGAATCGAACCCGGATCCCTGGCGCTGTGAGGCAGTGTGCTACCATGTTGCCTTGGTGGATACTAAGAATCAAATGCAAATTAGAAAATAAAATAACTAAATACTGGGCGGCACGGTAGCACAGTGGTTAGCACTGCTGCTTCACAGCTCCAGGGTCCTGGGTTCGATTCCCGGCTCGGGTCACTGTCTGTGTGGAGTTTGCACATTCTCCTCGTGTCTGCGTGGGTTTTCTCCGGGTGCTCCGGTTTCCTCCCACAGTCCAAAGATGTGCGGGTTAGGTTCATTGGCTATGCTAAAGTTGCCCCTGAGTGTCCTGGGATGTGTGGGTTAGAGGGATTAGCAGGTAAAATGTGTAGGGATATGGGGATAGGGTCTGGGTGGGATTGTGTTCGGTGCAGACTCGATGGGCCGAAGGGCCTGTTTCTGTACTGTAGGGTTCTAAAAAAAAATACAAATCAATACAAACATGAAACACTGGAAATACAACACTTGCTGTTGAAATGCTAATTTGCCTTGTATCTTTCCAGGTCTTGGGCACCTAGAATCGCCTTGGAAGCATTTTTCATCATGTTACTGCTGGGTTTGAATTTATAGCATAGGCTGTGACAAATTTGACACGACGACAAGCATTTCTGCTCAGAGACAGCAGTGTGGCTAATATGAGAAATGACCTGCTGTTTTAGTGCAGTTGGAATAAGATTAAAATACATTGTGAAAGCAGAGTACAACTCCTACAACTTGAGGCTGACAATGGATGTCAGTATGGGAAAATGTGGGATCACCAGGTAGTCCAACACAAACAAGCAGCTCAGAGGAACAAATAGGCACTACTGTGGTGGTTACCGTGATTCCAAATTGATGTGTTACCTCCCTGGCACAAGGGTCCAGGAAGTCACTGAACGGCTGCAGGACATGCTGAAGCGGGGAGGACCATAATGCAGAAGTCATGGTACATGTTACTACCAATGACATAGGAATTAGGAGCAGAAGTAGACAAATTCAGGCCCTCAAGCTTGCTTCACCATTCAATCAGATAATGGCTGATCTCCCTTTGGCCTCAAATCCACCTTCCTATCTGTTCTTCATGTCCCTTGAACCCATTTTTAAATTCGAAATGTATCGATTAGAGATATATCTAACTTATCTCATCAGTCCCAAAAATCTTTCCACTATTTACAAGGTACAAGGCAGGGGCATGATGGAACACTACCCATTTGCCTGGATCAGTGCAGGTCCAACAATATTTAAGCAGTTCAATACCATCCAGACAAAGCAGCCCGCTTGACATATCAAGCTAAACATGAACTCCTTCTACCAGTGACATAAAATGTACTACATGCAAAGCTCTCTCCAGCAACGCACCAAGGTTCCTTCAAAGCACCTTCCAAAGCCACAACCTTGTTAGGGGCCAGATTAGAAACTCCAAGCTATGTTATGAAGTTATCTGAGACCGCAATATTTTTTGATTTTGACATTAATGAGAGCATAAGATGTTTTACTCTTTTATGCCAGGTATGATTCTATTGACCCACCAGGAAATGAGAACTACAGCACAAACAGGCCCTTCGGCCCAGAAGTTGCACCAATCATATCCATACCTACCAGGCCATAGAACTATCGGTAACTCCCAATCCCATTAAATCCCACATACTCATCCAGAAGTCTTTTAAAAGACCCCAGTGAGTTCACCTCTACCACCACCGATGGCAGCCAATTCCACACACTCACCACCCTCTGAATGAAAAACTTACCCCTAACATCTCCTCTGCACTTGCTTCCCAGCACCTTAAACCTGTGTCCTCTCGCAGCGACCATTTCAGCCCTGGGAAATAGCCTCCGAGAATCCACCCTATCTATTCCTCTCAACATTTTATAAACCTCTATCAGGTCGCCTCTCAACCTTCGTCTCTCCAGGCAGAAGAGACCGAGCTCCCTCAACCTATCTTCATAAGGCCTGCCTCCCAATCCAGGCAACGTCCTTGTAAATCTCCTCTGCACCCTCTCAATAGCTTCCACATCCTTCCTGTAGTGAGGCGACCAGGGCTGCGCACAGTACTCCAAGTGGGGTCTTATAAAGTTGCAGCATTACCTCCCGACTCCTAAACTCAATCCCTCGATTAACGAAGGCCAGTACACCATACACCTTCTTGACCACCTCCTCCACCTGTGAGGCCGATTTAGGAGTCTTATGGACCCGGACCAAGATCCTTCTGCTCTTCAACACTGCTAAGAGTCCTACCCTTGATATTATACCCCTTCATTCCATTAGTCCTGCCAAAATGGATCACTACACATTTATCCACGTTGAAGTCCATTTGCCACTTCTCCGCCCAGTCTTGCATCCTATCTATGTCATGCTGCAACTTCTGACATCCCTCCAGACTATCTACAACACCACCAACCTTTGTATTGCCGGTGAACTTACTAACCCATCCCTCCACTTCCTCATCCAGGTCATTTATGAAAATGACAAAGAGCAAGGGTCCTAGAACAGATCCCTGGGGCACTCCACTGGTGACCGTCCTCCATGTAGAAAAGACCCACCCACAACCCTTCTGCAGGCAAGCCAGTTCTGGATCCACAAGGCCAAAGCCCCTTGGATCCCATGCCCTCTCACCTTCTCAAGAAGTCTTGCATGGGGGACCTTATCAAACGCCTTGCTGAAGTCCATGTAAACCACATCAACCGCTCTTCCTTCGTCAATGTGTTCAGTCACATTTTCAAAGAACTCAACTAGGCTCGTAAGGCATGACCTGCCCTTGACAAAGCCATGCTGACTATTTCTGATCATACTAAAATGATATTGAAACAAACTTTATTTCATAATACTGTTTAGATATAACTAGCAGAACGTTTACTGATGAAAATACTTAAAAACATGCCGATGTGTAATTTTTAACAACTACCTATCTAGTAGTCCCATAAATTGAAATTCTTCCATTAAGAATTGAGGGAGCTGGGCATTAGGCTAAAAACCAGGACTTCACCAAGTTGTAATTACTGGATTACTCCTGTGACACGTGCTAATCAGCATAGAAGTAGGAGAATAGCACAAATGATGGTATCCATGTCGATGATCCGGCATGTCTTGCAGAGGTTGCTGTGGCAGGATCATTGACATGGATACCATCATCACACATGAGAATACCATCCACCAGGTACATGGTAAATACTCTTGCAACTCGGCCAACATTGATACGTTGCAAGAAAGGATGTCCCGAAGCATGGTACATTGGGGAGACCATGCAGTTGCTATGACAATGGATGAATGAACATCGCTCGACAGTCACCAGGCAAGACTGTTCCCTTCCTGTTGGCGAACACTTCAGTGGTCACGGGCATTCAGCCTCTGACCTTTGGGTAAGCATTCTCCTAGGCGGCCTTCACGACACACGACGTCGCTGAACAGAGACTGATAGCCAAGTTCCGCACGCATGAGGACGGTCTCAACAGGATCTTGGGTTCATATTGCACTATCTGTAACCCCCGTGACTTGCCTAGGTTTGCAAAACCTCACTTACTGTACTGTCTGGAGACAATACACATCTCTTTAAACTGTGATCAATGCTCCTTCCACTCACATTATCAGCCACTTCAGGTCTTGAACAGCAGGTTAGGTGTAAGGATTCGCATTCTAATCAGTAATCTCTAAACTGTCTGTGCTTTATATGCTCTGTCTGAGGCCAGAACTCTCCATTCACCTGATGAAGGAGCTAACCCCGAAAGCTTGTGAGTATATTATCAAATAAATAGGTTGGACTAAAACCTGGTGTTGTCAGACTTTTTACTGTGTTTACGCCAGTCCAACGCCGGCATACCCACATCACAGAAGAGGTGTCAGAGGACTGCAGAACAGCTACTATGGTTCCGCCATTTAAGGAGGGTCGCAAAGATAGGCCAGCAAAATACAGAGCAGCAAGTCTCATGTCAGCAGTAGTAAAACTATTGCAGAAAATTCTGAAGGAGAGAATTTATCTCCATTTGGAGAGGCAAAGCTTGATCAGGGATAGTCAGCATGGCTTCGTCAGAGGGAGGTCACACCTAACAAATTTGATTGAATTTTTTGAGGAGGTATGTCGACAGTGCAGTTGATGTAATCTATATGGATTTCAACAAAGCCTATAAAGAGACCTATAAAGAAAGCAAATGCAAATGGGATACAGGGTAATTTCAGAAGGTGGATTCTAAGTTGGCTCAGTTATAGGAGACAGAGGATGAAGACAGAAGGCTTCTTGTGACCTAAAGCCTATATACTGTGGAGTATCATATGGAACTGTGCTGGGTCCTCTATTATTCATTATTTATATAAATAATTAGATGACTGTGTGAGGGGAATAGGGTTAGTAAGTTTGCTGATGACATAAAAATTGGCCAGGTGGTAAACAGTAAGGTGTGCATCTTGGGTTACATCAAGATATAGACAGGATGGTCAAATGGGCAAATAAGTGACAGATGGAATTTACTCCTGAAAAATGAGGATTGGAAGGGCAAATTTGACAAGGAAATATTCAACGAACGGCATGACACTTGGAAGTTGAGGTACAAAGGTACCATGATGTGTCTGTCCATAGCTCTCTGAAGACAGAAGGGTATGTTAGTAGGTTGGTGAAAAGGGCATATGGGACATTTGTCTTTAAAAATTGAGGCTTGGATTACAAAAGCAGGGAAGTCATGTTGGAGTTGTATGAAACTTTGGTGAGGCCATAGCTAGAGTACTGTGTGCAGTTCTGGTTGCCACATTAGAGGAAAGATGTGATTGCACTGGAGGGGGTGCAGAGGAGATTCACCAGGATTCTGCCTGGGATGGAACATTTAAGAGGAGAAGGTGATTAGACAGTTATTTTTGTTGGAGCAGAGAAGACTGAGGGGGCGATCTGATATGAGGGGTGTGGATAAGGTGCATAGGAAACAGCCATTCCCTTAGTTGAAAGGTCAGTTACGAGGGGACACAAGTTCAAGGTGAGGGCCAGGAGATTTAGGAGGATGATTGGAAAAATATTTTTACCCAGAGGGTGATGATGGTCTGGAATGCATTGTGGGAGGGCAGTGGAGGTAGGTTGCTTCACATTCTTCAAAAAGTACTTGGATAAGCACTTGGCACATAACATTCAAGGCGATGGGCCAATTGCTGGTAAATGGGATTATGTTGGAGATCAGGTGTCTCTCGCATGTCATGGCAAAAATGGATGGGGCAAAGGGCTTCTTCTACACTTTATCAGTCTTCCATTCCCCAGCACCAACATCACTCACCTCGATTACAAGGTATTGATAACAGTTTTAAAATGCAATAAAGCCTTCCCTCTTCACTCATTCCAATTATCTATTGCACTGATGTACCGACACAATGAAGAATTTACTTACTTATTGCTAGTGTAGACGGAAGCCAGCTGTTGGACAATATTCATCACCACTTCGTAACATCTTGTAACAAAACAAGATAAATCCTAAAAGTAGAAAAGATTGCACTCAGTCATTCTCTCAAAACTCTCCTGCATAAAACTTGTGACAATTTCAAGGCAGCGACTGTATAAGGGCCATTTCATGGTAGCTTCTGAGATCCTCAACCTCTACAATATTAGAGCACCCAAGCCAGGACAACCTTCAAGCTGCCACCTCAGAGCAAGAAACCACAGCAGCCTTCCTCGTGAATAGCACTTGTGTTTGTGGGGGTTAAAAATTTCACACTCCTCACCAAGATTACATTGAAAAAAGCAAATTGTAAAATTGCTGCTGAAGCTATTTAGAATCATAAAATCATTCAACAGCAGAAAAGATTTACTGGGATGCCACTGGCACTTGATGGTTTGAGTTATAAGAAGAGGCTGAATAAATTGGGACTTCTTTCTCTGCAGCATAGAAGGCTGAGAGGTGATCTTGTAGAGGGGCAAAGATCAGCTAAATAGTCAAAACATTTTCCTAAAGGTAGGGGAGTCTAAAACTAGAGGGCATAGGTTTAAGGTGAGAGGGGAAAGATACAAAAGCGACCAGAGAGGCAATTTTTTCCACACAGAAGGTGTTGAATTTCTGGAACAAGCTGCCAGAGGTAGTAGTAGAGGCAGGTACAATTTCCTTTTTTAAAAAACATTTGATTTGATTTATTGTCAAATGTATTAGTATAAAGCAAATGTATTGTTTCTTGCACGCTATACAAAGTATACTATACATAGAGAAAGAACAGAGGGTGCAGAATATAGCGTTACAGTCATAGCTAGAGTGTAGAGGAAGATCAACTTAATGTAAGAATAGACTTTTAAAAATCATAGAAAAAGAGTAAAAGATAGAATGAGGGGTATGCTGTACACAGCATGCAAGAAGTCGCCACACTCCAGTGCCATCTTTGAAAGAGTTAGCCAATTAGTCTCACTCCTACTCTCACCTTAATCTTGCAAGTCTTCCCTTTTCGAGTATCTATCCAATGTTCTTTTGAAAGTTACTACCGAGTCCCAATCCACCATACCTTTAGGTAATGCACCCCAGACCATAATTCATAGCATCACTATGATGTAAAGAGGCACAATTTGGCTCATCGAGTTTGCACCAACCACAAACCCACTCAGGCCCTATTGCCATAACCACACGTATTTACCTTGCTAGTCCCCCGACACTTAGCAATTTAACTTGCCCAATCCTCTTTTCTCCATGTCTTTGGGCCTCTATGAAGAAATGATCAAGCTGTACTGTACCAGTTTTGAGCACAAGTTGTGTTATTGGTGAAAATGGAAAAACTTGAATAAAAAATATTTTTAAAAAGTAAATTGTTGGGAAATTTAATTATATTAAAGGCACTAATTAAATATAGGTCATTGCTGTTAGAAGTGAGAATATCACCAACTGCATCAGAAGAAAATAAACCAGGAAATTGTCCTGTTTCAAAAAGATTGCCAGCTAACTATTCAAAGATCTCAGTAATATCTACTTTCATAGGAAGGACAGGTTAGTTGTGTACAGAAACTAAACATCATAGTTCACTAGATCTGAACAATGATATCTGGGAGAAAATTAAAATGGAGTCAGTCAATTCATATGAAATTGGATTGTGAAAAAAAAAACCTCTTCAGTGTAACATGGTGACTGACATCGCCTGATGCCTTAACATTGATGTAAAGGTTCACCACTAGACTCTAATTTGTTTGAGTTTTTAATACTGCTGCACCATTAACTAATGCTAAGGATCAGAAGTATTTTCAATGAGGTCATGACTTGTCAGGACTTCAAAATACGAAAAAATACAGATGCAAAAAAATGTGCGTCATTGCACAAAACTCTGTCTCCCCAATGGTCATTTGAGAGTTTCTAATCACTAACCTACAGTCCTGTAAAAACATCTATTCAATAAAATGTGGATACATATTTTGCATTGTTGTTCACGGAGAGAGAAATGGAGTCAACCAGTAAACAAGAGGGTGTGTGCAAGAAAGTGAATGATAGGCAAGTACTCTGATCAGAGATCAGGGAAATGAAGAACAGGAAACAATACCAAAGCAGTCTGTCCAAGGCAGCCAGTCAATAGGAAATGCCCATATCAGGCATGAAGTGGAGGAGTCAGGAATTTGCAGGTAAACAATGCAGAGTTAAACTCCAATTTTGTGGTTTATCTGTTTGATGGTTGTAAGCAGAAACTGAAAGCAGCTTTCAGGGAGATGTATTTACTCTTAAATCATCTTAAATCAGACAATTTGGAAAAAGAAATCATCTCTTATTCAATATTTTGCAACTAAAAAATAGAGACGGATGGTTTAATGTTTGTGTGTTAATGAACCACAAAAGCTCCACCAGTACTTACTGTGCAATGTTGTGGGTTCAACCAACTTTGCCTATTAAGTCACATGTATTTCATATTAACCCAGAATATCTGAATATGGAATAGATATTGTTAATTGTTTTATCTTTCTGGCCTTGTAAAGTTTATTTTTCTATGTCCAAAACTCTTGGAATCTTGTGGTTTTATTCCCTTTTGTCCACTTTATATATTATTGGTTGCTAACTGTATCTTAACAACAATTTAGGCTAGAATATAGGTACTGCAAGTAATTAGCAACATTAAGAGAACATCATCATTTATTGAGGGGGAAATTGATTTACCTCACTACTTTTGTAATGCTTCAGTTGTATAAGGTATTGGTGCGACCACATCTAGTAGATTATGTACAGTACTGGTCTCCCTATCTAAGGAAATCTGCAAATGCATTAAGAGCATTTCAGAGGAGTTTATTAGACTAACACCAGGAATATATGTGGGTTGTCTTATGATGTGGATGTGCTGGCGTTGGACTGGGGTAAACACAGTAAAAAGTCTGACAACACCAGGTTTTAGTTCAACCGATTTATTTGATAGTAAACGCACAAGCTTTTGGGGTTAGTCCCTTCGTCAGGTGAATGGAGAGTTCTGGCCTCAGACACAGCATATAAAGCACAGACAGTTTAGAGATTACTGATTAGAATGCGAATCTTTACACCTAACTTGCTGATCAAGTCTTGAAGTGGCTGACAATGTGAGTGGAAGGAGCACTGATCACAGGTTAAAGAGATGTGTATTGTCTCCAGGCAGCACAGTGAGTGAGGTTTTGCAAACCTAGGCAAGTGATTCTCCATTAAGGACGGTCACCTCAGCACCTCACTGTACCGCAAGCCCACAGACAATCTCACAATGCTGGAGTACGTGGACATTAAGAAGGAGGATGTGTTAGAACTTTTGAATTCTATCAAAATAGATAAGTCGCCGGGACCAGTTGGGATGTACCCCAGGATACTGTGGGAGGCGAGGGAAGTGATTGCAGAGTCCCTGGCGATGATCTTTGCGTCGTCAATGGAGACGGGAGCGGTTCCGGAAGATTGGAGGATTGCGGATGTAGTCCCTATTTTCAAGAAAGGGAACAGAGATAGCCCGGGAAATTACCGCCCGGTGAGTCTGACCTCAGTGGTTGGTAAGCTGATGGAGAGGCTTCTGAGGGACAAGATTTATGAGCATTTGGAGAGGTTTGACATGATCAGGAATAGTCAGCATGGATTTGTCAAGGGCAGGTCGTGCCTTACGAGCCTAGTTGAGTTCTTCGATAATGTGACTGAACACATTGACGAAGGAAGTGCCGTGGACGTAGTGTACATGGACTTCAGCAAGGCTTTTGATAAAGTCCCCCACGCAAGACTTCTTGAGAAGGTGAGAGGGCATGGGATCCAAGGGCCTTTGGCCTTGTGGATCCAGAATTGGCTTGCCTGCAGAAGGCAGAGAGTGGTTGTGGATGGGTCTTTTTCGGAATGGAGGTCAGTCACCAGTGGGGTGCCCCAGGGATCTGTTCTGGGACCCTTGCTGTTTGTCATTTTCATCAATGACCTGGATGAGGAAGTGGAGGGATGGGTTAGCAAGTTCGCTGATGACACGAAGGTCGGCGGTGTTGTGGATGGTCTGGAAGGATGTCAAAAGTTGCAGCAGGACATAGATAGGATGCAGGAATGGGCGGAGAAGTGGCAGATGGACTTCAACGCGGACAAACGTGTAGTCGTCCATTTCGGCAGAACCAACAGGATGAACGAGTACACTATCAAGGGCAGGGGTCTTAGTAGCGTTGAAGAGCAGAAGGATCTCGGGGTCCGGGTTCACAGGACTCTTAAATCGGCCTCGCAGGTGGAGGAGGTGGTCAAGAAGGCGTATGGTGTACTGGCCTTCATTAATCGAGGGATTGAGTTTAGGAGTCGGGAGGTAATGCTGCAACTTTACAGGACCCTCGTCAGGCCTCATTTGGAGTACTGTGCGCAATTCTGGTCGCCTCACTATAGGAAAGACGTAGAAGCTATTGAAAGGGTGCAGAGGAGATTTACAAGGATGTTGCCTGGACTGGGAGGCATGCCTTATGAAGATAGGTTGAGGGAGCTGGGACTCTTTTCCCTGGAGAGGCGAAGGTTGAGAGGCAACCTGATAGAAGTTTATAAAATGTTGAGAGGAATAGATAGGGTGGACACTCAGAGGCTATTTCCCCGGGTTGAAATGGTCGCTACGAGAGGACACAGATTTAAGGTGCGGGGAGGGAAGTACAGAGGTGATGTTAGGGGTAAGTTTTTCACTCAGAGGGTGGTGAGTGAATGGAATCGGCTGCCGTCATCGGTGGTGGAGGCGAACCCGCTGGGGTCTTTTAAAAGACTTCTGGATGAGTATATGGGGTTTAATGGGATTGGGGGTTATAGATAGGTCTATAGATTGGTGGGGTTGATGTGATCGGCGCAACTCGAGGGCCGAAGGGCCTGTTTGTGCTGTAATGTTCTATGTTCTATGTTAAGACCAGGGCAGCCACCTCCTTCACTTCTCCAGCTTCCACCCTAAACATGTTAAAGAAGCCATTTCCTATGGACAAGCCCTCCGTATACACAGGATTTGCTCAGACGAGGAGGATCGTGACAGACACCTCCAGACACTGAAAGATGCCCTCAAAAGATCAGGATATGGCGCTCGACTCATAGATCGACAGTTCTGATGTGCCACAGCGAAAAACCGCACCGATCTCCTCAGAAGACAAACAGTGGACTTCATCGTCCAGTACTTCCCTGGAGCGGAGAAGCTTCGACATCTTCTCCGGAGTCTTCAACATATCATTGATGAAGACGAACATCTCGCCAGGGCCATCCCCACACCCCAACTTCTTGCCTTCAGACAACCACACAACCTCAAACAGACCATTGTTCGCAGCAAACTACCCAGTCTTCAGGAGAACAGTGACCACAACACCACACAACCTTGCCACAGCAACTCTGCAAGACATGCTGGATCATCAACACGGATACCATCATCACACGTGAGAATACCATCCACCAGGTACATGGTAAATACTCTTGCAACTCAGCCAACATTGTCTACCTGATACGTTGCAAGAAAGGATGTCCCAAAGCATGGTACACTGGGGAGACCATGCAGATGCTACGACAACGGATGAATGAACATCGCTCGACAATCACCAAGCAAGACTGTTCCCTTCCTGTTGGCGAACACTTCAGTGGTCACGGGCATTCAGCCTTTGACCTTCGGGTAAGCGTTCTCCAAGGCTGCCTTCACGACACACGACAGCGCAGAGTTGCTGAGCGGAGACTGATAGCCAAGTTCCACACACGAGGACGGTCTCAACAAGGATCTTGAGTTCATGTTGCACTATCTGTAACCCCCAACACTTGCCTGGGTTTGCAAAACCTCACTCACTGTACTGTCTGGAGACAATACACATCTCTTTAATCTGTGATCAGTGCTCCTTCCACTCACATTGTCAGCCACTTCAAGACTTGAACAGCAGGTTAGGTGTAAAGATTCGCATTCTAATCAGTAATCTCTAAACTGTCTGTGCTTTATATGCTCTGTCTGAGGCCAGAACTCTCCATTCACCTGACGAAGGGACTAACCCGAAAGCTTGTGCGTTTACTATCAAATAAATCGGTTGGACTAAAACCTGTGGTTGTCTTATGAGCAGAGATTGGTGTGTATCTACTGGAGTTTAGAAGAGTCAGAGATGACTTGATTGAAACCTTTAAAATCCTGAGGGGTATTGACAGGGTGGGTGTGGAGTGGGTGTTTCTGCTTGTTGGAGAATCCAGAACCTAGATGACTGTTTAAAAATAAGGTGCCAGTCATTTAAAACAGAGATGAGGAGACTTACTTTCTTTCAGAGGGTCCAAGTGTTTGGAACTAGAGAGTCTCTTAATATTTTTAAGACAGAGTATATAGATTCTACATTAACAAGGGGTAATAGGTTATCGGGGGGGGGGGGTTTGAATGTACAATCAGATCAGCCATGATTTTGTTGAATGGTGGAGCAGGCTTGAGAAGCCAAGTGGCTGCTAATGTTCCTAGTTCGTATGTTTTTGGGGGTTTCTGGTCAAGGATCTTAACGAGAATCTATTCTATAATGCTAACACAGAACGAATACTCATTATTTCAATAAAATTCTACTTCATTCAGTTCACGGTTTAATTCTGAATTCATGTCAATTTTTGGTTTTAGCCCAAACACCCAGATGCCATCTAAGAGCTAGTCAATTACAGATTGACTCGCCCTTCATTAGAATATTCCCTAACCTGTTAAATTCTAAATTGGCATTATTCATAGAACTTGTAATTTTTCCAGTACCTGCTGGATTAGTTTGCTTTTATGTTCAGTCATAGGCAGATCCTCCATAATTAGGATTCAGCAGGCTTCCTCAGGATGCATTAATACAGCTTGCTGAGTAGATTTTTGAGAATAAGGCATACATTAAATGTAACAGAGTACAGAAAGGGAAAGCAGGAATAACAAAGGCAATTCATCCAATCCCTGAAGTGGCTGAGTTACACAGGTACCAGCAATGTCTGGGATTCTGCTAAGTGATACCAGAGTCTCATACACACACCACACTCTGGGCAGTGTTTTTGAAAGTAATCAAAAGGAGTATAATGAAAATAAGTGATCAAGATCAAACAGGAACAGTTCATAGGAATGTTGCTTTCTAAAAGAGCACTAGGAACTTGAATAATATCAACAATTAGCTCAACAATTAGAGATGACTAAAACATGACGACAGAAGGGACTACAAAATATTAGTCCATTTTCCCCAGATTTAAAGAAAAATAACAAAGCTAGACTGTCAGAAATGATTTAATATAGACCAACTGCTCTTCCCCAAAAATGAATGCCTCAAAACAGCTTGTAAACACAAAGCATGTTTTCTTACCGGACAAACAACTGCAAACCAAAAAGAGGTAGCATACCTGTAAAAAAGAAATAAACCTGCCCATCTGGATCTGAGACTCTCCTTCCACAATACTCAAATCTGTAACTAAAACAGAAAACAAGGTTATTGGACCCTTGCAGAGAAGGGCAGGGCAGGGCAGGGCAGAGAGATAAATATTAGTAACACAGAATCCTGCAGTGCAGAAAGAGACCATCCAGCTCATTGAGTTTGCACCAAAGCTCCCAAAGAGCATCCTACCATGGCCCTCCACTCCATGTATTCCCATGCCAATGGCCAATCCACCCAACATACACATTTTTGGACAGTAGGAAGAAACCGGAGCACCAGGAGGAAACCATGCAGACACAGGGAGAACATGTAAACTCCACACAGTCACCCAAGGCCAGAATGGAACCCAGGTCCCTGGCACTGTGAGGTAGCAATGTGAACCACTGTGCCACCATGTTGCTCTTACCTGGCATTTATGCGGCATGAATGTTACTTGCCACTTGTAGCCCAAGTCTCGATATTGTCCAGGATTTGTTGCATTTGGACACTGACCGAGGAAAGAGCCAAAAGCAGCTATCTGCCCTGCAGTTATAAATTCAAGTTATAACTTCACATCAATGATATTTTGGCATGGAATTTGCACAGACACATCAAAATCAGCATTAGTAACAAGTGTAGCAGCAAGTTGATAACAGCAATTTATTGCAACCACAAGTCCAATTCGATTTGTTTAACAAATTTTAAAGGGCTCTCTTTCTGTTTATTGTCATCTGAATATTAGTTTCTGAGATGAAACTCAGAAAACACTCAAGTGAAATCTAACTTTGTTAATTTTGCTTTGAAGTATTCAAAGCCACTAGTTCCCAAATCCACAGGAAAAACCTGCCAATAACAGTCACCATGGTGGGATTTTACGATCTCGCACAGGCGAGGCTCATAAAATGCCACCCAAAGCCAACGGAGAATTCCATTCCGCAAGCCACGGCGGGCGAATCAATAAAATTCCAGCCCATTAATCTCAGTAAATGTTACAAAACAAAACGTCCTACTGATTTAGAATTAATCCAAGCCTGGCACCTTATTCAGGCCATCCTGAGCTATCTGAAATATTCCAAATGATAGATTTATGATAAGGTTAGCTCTGGGCAGTTGGTCAAACAGAGTTCCCAACATGCCTAACATGATCACTCCCAGATTTACTGTACTTCAAAAGGTCATTGATGTACATCACACAATTAGTCAATCCAACAATCAGCTGGCTGGCTAGTCTTTCAAATGTTGCTGACAAATTTTTCATACTAAGTGTGAAAACTTTGTATTGGAACAGACAGTCTGGATTACAAAATCCTTCCAATTTCTTTAGCTTGATCAATCAAGCATATTTGTTAATATTCTTTCATCAATTCAATCTCGCTCATCAGCTGGTTCAACACAGATAGGGCTATCACCATCGACCTTTTCCAGTACCTGGGCTGACTACTCTCATGTTCACTGTATCCCCAACATGTCACACGACATACTCTTTTACTCTTCCTTCTCAGTTATTGACTACATAACTCATCTCTTTACACTGTAGTTTTCCAGAAGATCATCAGGCCAAGGTACAAAACACTGATCCCCTGGTTAAAGCTACAGGCTTTAGCAGCTCTATCCACTTTAGTTTTCATTATCTGCTGAGAAATATCACAATCTTCTCCAGCGACCGCACAAGCTTCTGACAGCCTCTGCTGGAACTTCAACACAAAATCAATGTGGGTAGTTTCCTCCTCTTGTGCCAAAAATCTATCTTTGATGCGTTTAAAGCTGTCCTTAACTTCATGCACACAGGCTAATTCAAAACACAGTTGACTCACTTGGTGGGTCCTTAGTTGCAAACAACATAACATGATCTTTAAGGTTTGTCTGCAAAGTGCTTGGGACGATGGATGATAAGCAGATGACTTCATCTGTTTGATCCCAAAAGTATACATGACCTCCTGAAACATGACAGCAAATTTGACTCCTACCTAGCAATAAATTGTACTAACTCTTCAATCATAGCTTTTACTGTGATCTTCCTCAAGGGTACTCCCTCTGGAACCAAGAAAGAAAATGCTGGAAAATTCAGCAGGTCTGGCAGCATGTGTTAAAGTCATGGAGGTTTACAACATGGAAATAGACCCTTCAACCCAACTTGTCCTGTCGCCTTTTTTTTTAACTCCAAAGTTAATCCCAATTGTCCATGTTTGGCCCATATCTTTTTATACCCATCTTACCCATGTAACTGTCCAAATGTTTTTTAAAAGACAAAATTGTACCCACCTTTACTATTACCTCTAGCAGTTTGTTCCAGACACCCACCATCCTCTGTGAAAAAAATTGCTCCTCTGGAGTCTTTTGTATCTCTCTCTCTCACCTTAAACCTATGGCTTCTAGTTTTAGATTCCCCTAACTTTGGGAAAAGATATTGATTATCTAGCATTCTTGTGGGAAGAAAGTTCCATTTGGATGAGTGTACAGTTCATAAAAATGACAATGCAGAAATGATGGGTGATTTTGGACAAACGTGCACACTGACTGGCAAGTAACAAGCCCCACTTTGGAAACTGCCAAAGAAATTGGTGAGATGGGAGTTTTGATAGGGAATAGAAAGCTGGTTCAGGTTACAACAATGGCAAGGTGAAGATGTGGGTATTTCTCAGGTTAGTGAAAGAAAGTCTAGTGGATAAGTCGAGGGGACCAACTTGTTATTTTTGTCAAAAATATAGACATTTAGGACTGAATATTAGAAATGGAAGATCAAATCTGTAGTATTAATGCTGTTGCACAGTGTCTCTCTAGAGAGTGTTGGCCTTGTGTGAAAAGTTTGACACGCTAATAAGTTCTCCTATGTTTCTTGGTGATGCAGGAAAAATAACAATTATCTAAATGGTGAGAGATTCCAGGAGGCCTGAGACTCAGGGGGATCTGCTGTCCTGCTGGATGAAATCACAAAAGGCTAATGTGGAGGTACAACAATTAGGAAAGCTAATAGAATGTTTATTCTAAGAAAACTTGATCACGAAGAGAGGGGAGTCATGGACAGGTAGTATAGAATTCCTAGTACGAGGCTCTTCATTTTAGTTCTGCTACAATAAGCAGACTAGGTTAAGGTAATTAAAAAGTGCCATATATAGTGAGAATTCAGTGCACCTGGAACAAATATGCAAAGGTATTATAAACTGTAAAACCATAGTTTAACCAAGTATTATGAAATTAAATTGTATTCATAATGTGTTTGTGAACCTTGGCCAAACAATGCTGCTTAGCATGATGGGAAACACATTGATAGACCAAATTCTTTTAATATAATGGAGCATAGTGAGTTCATTCTTATCTGCTTGGAGTATGCAGGAGCAAGTTTAGTTAGTGTTCTGAAATGTATGGGGAGTATATTCAGCAGAGCATAACTGAGTATAAAACTAACTTACCTCAGGGATCCGTGGCCTAGTCTGCAGGGAACGGTCAGAGGGCAGAGCAGAGCATAACTGTGTATAAAGCGGACTTACTGGCGAAGGTGATTAACTGTTGCAGGTCACATTTGCATAATTGCCGTCACTGTGACCAGGCGGTGGTTTGTGGAGGAACTACTGTGAAGAAACAGTTAAACCCCAAACACTACTTCAGTGTTTCTCTCCCTCCTCCTTTAACCAAAAAAAAAGTCGGTAGAGGACCACAAGCAAGGGAGCAGTGAGTTGTAATTCTTTTAACCCGACTGACTGAGTAGGGTTCCATTCGTAGCCATGCAGGGTAGAATAGGTGTAGGGTGATGTGGCGGCGCGGGCTCGTTGGGCCGAAGGGCCTGTTTCCCGTGCTGGATTGTTCTTTGTTCTATAAGGACAATATGGCAGCTAGGGCAGTGGCATGCTCCTCCTGCCAGATGTGGGCAATTAGGGAGCAATCTAGTCTCCCTGACAACTTTATCTGCAGAAAGTGTGTCCGGTTGCAGTTCCTCAGAGACCGCATTGTTCGGTTGGAGCAGCGGTTGATGCACTGCGGAGCATACAGCAAGAAGTCACAACACCAGGTTAAAGTCCAACAGGTTTATTTGGTAGCAAAAGCCAACAGCTTTCAGAGCATTACCCATTCGTCAAGTGAGTAGGAGTTCTATTCATAAACAGGGCATATAAAGACACAAACTCAATTTACAAAATAATGATTGGAATGCGAGTCTTTACAGGTAATCAAGTCTTAAAGATACAGACAATGTAAGTAGAGAGAGCATTAAGCACAGGTATTTTGTAGATTGAGTTTGTGTCTTTATATGCCGCATTTGTGAATAGAACTCCCACTCACCTGACGAAGGGGCAGCACTCTGAAAGCTAATGGCTTTTGCTACCTAATAAGCCTGTTGGACTTTAACCTGGTGTTGAGAGACTTCTTACTGTGTTTACCCCAGTCCAACGCCGGCATCTCCACATCATGACGAGCATAAAGGAGGCAGAGAAAGTGATAGACACTAGTTACAGGGAGGTTGCCACACCACAAGTTCAGATAGGTAGATAGGTGACTGCCAGGAGAGGCAGGCAGGTGGTGCAAGAGTCTCCTGTGTGTACTCCCCTTTCAAACAGATATACTATTTTGGATGCTATTGAGGGGGATAGCCCGTCAGGCAGAGATACCAGCAGCAGCCAAGCCTGTGACACCACAGCTGGTTCTGCTGTGGGACAGGGTTGGTCAAAGAGCAAACGAGCAGTAGTAATAGGGGACTTGCTAGTTAGAGGCACAGACAGGCCTGCAATCAAGACTCCAGGATGGTGTGTTACCTTCCTGTTGCAGGGTCAAGGACGTCTCTAAGTGATTGGAGGATATTCTTAAGGGGGAGAGTGAGCAGCCAGAGGTCGTTTTACATATTGGTACCAACGACATAGGTAGGAAAAGGGATGAGTTCCTCAAATGTGAATGTAGAGAGATAGGCAGAAGGTTAATGTGCAGGACATCAAAGGTAGTAATTTCAGGACTACTATCGGTACCACATGCTAGTGGGAGTAGGAATAGGAGTTGGCAGATGAATGCCTGGCTTGAGAGCTGGTGCAGGGATTTAGATTTTTGGATCATTGGGATCTTTTCTGGGGAAGGGCTGATCTGTTTAAGAGGGATGGGTTACATTTGAAATGGGGGGGGACTAACATCCTGGCGGGTAGATTTGCTAGAGCCACTCTGGAGGGTTTAAACTAGTTTGGCAGCGGGGTGGGCTCCAGAACAGCAGGAAGACAGAAGAGAAGTTTGAGGACAGCACAAAAGTTAAAGAGAGCACATTAATTAATAAAGGCAGTGTCAGTAATCCTAGTACCAGACAGAAGCAACACAGAGGGCAACGGAAGTCCAGATTAAACTGCATTTATTTCAATGCAAGAGGCGTGATGAACAAGATAGAGTCAGGGCTTTGATGGGTATGTGGGACAGAGCTATTATAGCAATTACTGAAACATGGCTAAGGGAGGGACAGGACTGGCAGCTGCTATAGGAAAGATAGAGCAGAAAGTAAGAGAGGGGGAGTTGCA
Source organism: Prionace glauca (assembly GCA_037974335.1). Lineage (NCBI taxonomy): Eukaryota > Metazoa > Chordata > Chondrichthyes > Carcharhiniformes > Carcharhinidae > Prionace > Prionace glauca. Next base: position 640,599 of record CM075739.1, read on the forward strand.
ATTTTCATTTGGGAAAACATCATGGCCGTATTGAGAGGGGATACTTTAATGCGAGGAGTATTCGCAATAAGGTGGATGAACTTGCAGCGTGGACCAGTACCTGGGACTTTGATGTTGTGGCCATTTCAGAGACTTGGATAGAGCAGGGTCAGGAATGGATGTTGCAGGTCCCGGGGTACAAATGCTTTAGTCGGAGTAGACAAGGAGGTAGAAGGGGGGGTGGGGTAGCATTATTGGTCAAGGACTGTATCTCAGTGTCAGAGAGGAACTTTGATGAGGACTTGGCTGTTGAGGTAGTATGGGCGGAGATTAGAAATAGGAGAGGAGAGGTCACCCTGTTGGGAGTCTTTTATAGACCTCCAAAAAGTTCTAGAGAGGTTGAGGAAAGGATTGCGGAGACGATCCTTGTTAGGAGTGAAAGTAATAGGGTAATTGTTATGGGGGACTTTAACTTTACTCATGTTGATTGGAATTTCTATAGTTCTAGCTCGTTAGAGGGGTCAGTTTTTGTTCAAAGTGTGCAGGAAGGTTTTTTGACTCAGTATGTAGATAGGCCGACTAGAGGTGAGGCTATATTGGATTTGGTGCTGGGTAATGAGCCAGACCAGGTGCTAGACTTGGAAGTTGGTGTGCATTTTGGGGATAGTGACCACAATTCGATTACGTTCACCTTAGTGATGGAAAGGGATAGGCATGAACCTCGGGTCAGTAGTTTCAGCTGGGGGAAGGGTAATTATGAGGCTATTAGGAGAGAATTAGGAAGCATTGGTTGGACTAGGAGATTACAGGGACTGGGAACATCCGAGATGTGGAGATTTTTCAAGGAGCAGCTATTGCGGGTCTGTGATAGGTATATCCCTGTTAGGCAAGGAGGATTTGGTAGGCCCAGGGAACCGTGGTGCACTAAAAAAGTTGATTCGTTGGTTAGGAAGAAAAAGGAGGCATATGTTCGGATGAGGCTTGAGGGCTCAGGTAGTGCATTAGAAAGTTTTAGATTGGCTAGGAGGGAGTTGAAGAGGGAGTTAAGAAGGGCTAAAAGAGGACATGAGATGACTTTGGCTGATAGGATTAAGGAGAACCCTAAGGCGTTTTACAGGTATGTCAAGAACAGAAGGTTGGTTAGGGCCAGTTACAGACAGTAGAGGGAAGTTGTGTGTGGAACCGGAGGAGATTGGAGAGGCGTTGAACCAATATTTCTCTTCGGTGTTCACGCAAGGGGACATGAATGTAGCTGAGGAGGACACTGGGGTGCAGGGGTGTAAAATAGATAGTATTGCAGTTGATACGGGGGATGTGCTGGATATTTTAGAGGGTTTGAAAATAGATAAGACCCCTGGTCCGGATGGGATTTACCCTAGGATTCTTTGGGAGGCAAGAGGGGTGATTGCGAAGCCTCTGGCTCTGATCTTCAGGTCGTCGTTGGTCTCTGGTATAGTACCGGAAGATTGGAGGACAGCAAATGTTGTCCCATTGTTTAAGAAGGGGAGAAGGGACTTCCCTGGGAATTATAGACCGGTGAGTCTTACTTCTGTGGTGGGTAAGGTTTTGGAAAGGATTATTAGAGACAGGATTTATAGTTATTTGGAGAGTAATGAGTTGATTAGAGACAGTCAGCATGGTTTTGTAGCGGGTAGATCGTGCCTTATTAACCTTATCGAGTTCTTTGAGAAAGTGACCAAAGAGGTGGATAGGGGTAAGGCAGTTGATGTGGTGTATATGGATTTTTGCAAGGCGTTTGATAAGGTTCACCATGGTAGGCTTCTGCAGAAAATGCAGATGTCTGGGATTGGGGGTGATCTAGGTAATTGGATCAGGAATTGGCTAGCAGATAGGAGACAGAGGGTGGTGGTTGATGGTAAATATTCGTCATGGAGTTCGGTTACGAGTGATGTGCCTCAGGGATCTGTTTTGGGGCCACTGCTGTTTGTAATTTTTATTAATGATCTGGATGAGGGTATAGTTGGGTGGATTAGTAAGTTTGCTGATGACACCAAAGTCGGAGGTGTGGTAGATTGTGAAGAAGGGTATCATAGTTGGCAGGGTGACTTAGAAAGGTTGCAGAGCTGGGCTGTGAGGTGGCGGATGGAGTTTAATGTGGAGAAGTGTGAGGTAATTCATTTCGGTAGGAATAACAGATGTGTTGAGTATAGGGCTAACGGGAGGACTTTGAATAGTGTGGAGGAGCAGAGGGATCTAGGTGTATGTGTACATAGATCCCTGAAAGTTGGGAATCAAGTAGATAAGGTTGTTAAGAAGGCATACGGTGTCTTGGTGTTTATTGGTAGGGGGAGTGAATTTAGGAGTCGCAGCGTCATGATGCAACTGTACACAACTCTGGTGCGGCCACACTTGGAGTTTTGTGTGCAGTTCTGGTCCCCACATTACAGGAAGGATGTAGAGGCTTTGGAGAGGGTGCAGAGGAGGTTTACCAGGATGTTGTCTGGTATGGAGGGGAGATCCTATGAGGAGAGACTGAGAGATTTGGGGTTGTTTTCGCTGGAAAGGCGGCGGCTAAGAGGGGATCTCATTGAAACATACAAGATGATTAGAGGTTTAGACAGGGTAGATAGTGATAGCCTTTTTCCTAGGATGGAGAAAGCTAGCACGAGGGGGCACGACTTTAAATTAAGGGGGGTAGTTATAGGACTGATGTCAGGGGTAGGTTCTTTACCCAGAGGGTGGTGAGGTTCTTTACCCAGAGGGTGGTGAGGGACTGGAATGCCCTGCCAGCTGCAGTTGTAAATGCACCTAGTTTGGGGGCGTTTAAGAGATCTGTGGATAGGTTTATGGACGAAAAGGGATTGGTTTAGGCTAGTGGGTCATTGTTTTGTAACTGGTCGGCGCAACATCGTGGGCCGAAGGGCCTGTTCTGCGCTGTAATGTTCTATGTTCTATGGATATGTCCAAGGGTTCGCCCACTGAGTTGATATGGGTAGAACTGAGAAATAAGAAGGGGGAAATCAGTTTAATAGGGCTGTACTATAGGGCCCCAAATAGTCAGCAGGAAATTGAGGAGCAAGTATGTAAGGGGATTACAGACAGCTTCAAGAAAAATAGGGTGGTAACAGTCAGAGATTTTAATTTTCCCAACAGTGACTGGGACAGCCATAGTTTTAGAGGGTTGGATGGAAAGAAATTTGTTAAGTGTACTCAGGGCAAATTTCTCATTCAGTATGTGGATGGTCCGACTAGAGAGGGCAAAACATGACCTTGGTTATCTAAGGAAATAAACGAGAGTATTAAATTAAAAGCTGATGTGTTCAGAGTGGCTGAAAGTAGTGGGGAATTAGAAGATTGGGAAAGATTTAAAAATCAACAAAGAATGACTAAGAAGGTGATAAAGAAAGGAAAGATAGACTATGAAGCTAAACTAGCACTAAATATAAAAAAGGACAGTAAAAGTTTTTACAAATATATAAAGAGGAGGAGGCTGGCTAGAGTGAATGTTGGACCTTAGAGAATGAGAGGGGGATTTAGTGGTGGGAGATGAGGAAATGGCTGAGGATTTAAATAAGTTTTTTGCCTCGGTCTTCACGGAGGAGGACACGAATAGTTTGCCGGATCTTAAAGATAGAAGGATGGTAGGAGTTGAGGGCCTGAATGCGATTACTGTCACTAGAGAGGTAGTGCTTGATAGACTAATGGGACTGAAGGTAGACAAGTCCCCAGGACCGGATGGAATGCATCCCAGGGTTCTGAGAGAAATGGCAGAGGTAATAGTGGATGCCTTAGTAATTATTTACCAAAATTCGCTGGATTCCGGGGAAGTGCAGGAAGATTGGAAAACGGCTAATGTTCCGCCGCTATTTAAAAAAAGTAGCAGACAAAAGGCAGGGAATTATAGGCCGGTTAGTTTAATGTCTATAGTTGGAAAAATGCTAGAATCCGTCATCAAAGAAGAAATAGCTAGGCACCTAGAAAAGAATGGTTTGATCGAGCAGGCGCAACATGGATTCGTTAAGGGGAAGTCATGTTTGACGAATTTATTGGATTTCTCCGAGGATGTGACTAGCGTGGCAGACAGAGGGGAACTGGTGGATGTGGTGTTTTTAGATTTCCAAAAGGCGTTTGATAAGGTGCCTCATAAAAGATTGCTACAGAAGGTTAGGGTGCACGGAGTTGGGGGTAAGGTGTTAGCGTGGATAAAGGATTGGCTGTCTAATAGGAAGCAGAATGTTGGTATCAATGGGTGCTATTCTGGTTGGTGACTAGTGGAGTGCCGCAGGGATCGGTGCTGGGGCCTCAACTATTTACCATTTGTATAGATGATCTGGAGGAGGGGGCTGAGTGTAGGGTGATGAAATTTGCTGATAACACGAAGATGAGTGGAAAAGCAAATTGCGTGGAAGGTGTGGAAAGTCTGCACAGGGAACTCAATAGGCTAAGCGAGTGGGCGAAGACCAGGCAGATGGAGTATAATGTTAGCAATTGTGAGGTTATCCACTTTGGTAGAAATAATAGTAGGAGGGATTATTATTTAAAAGGTGAAAAGCTGCAGCATGCTACAGTGCAGAGGGACCTGGGGGTCCTTGTGCATGAGTCGCAAAAACCCAGTCTGCAGGTGCAGCAGGTGATCAAGAAGGCGAATGGAATGTTGGCCTTTATAGCGAGGGGGATAGAATATAAAAGTAGGGAGGTCTTGCTGCAACTGTACAGGGTACTGGTGGGGCCACAGCTGGAGTACTGTTCTGGTCGCCGCACTTGCGCAAGGATATTTTGGCCTTGGAGGGAGTGCAGAGGAGGTTCACTAGGCTGATACCAGAGATGAGGGGGTTGGACTATGAAGAGAGACTAAAGGATGAAGGGGGATCTTATAGAGGCGTATAAGATCATGAAGGGGACGGATAGGGTAGAGGTAGAGAGATTCTTCCAGCTTAGAAAGGATAGCGAGACTAGAGGGCACAGCCTCAAGATTTTTTGGTGGTGGCGGTTTAGATCAGAGTTGAGGAGGAATTTCTTCACTCAAAGGGTGGTAAATCTCAGGAATTCTCTGCCTGTTGAAGTGGTGGAGGCTACCTCGCTAAATATATTTAAGTCATGGGTAGATAGGTTTTTGATAGGGGAATTAAGGGTTATGGGGAGAAAGCGGGAAAGTGGAACTGATCCACTTCAGATCAGCCATGATCTTATTGAACGGCGGGGCAGCCTCAAAGGGCTAGATGGCCTACTCCTGCTCCTAGTTCTTATGACCTTCTCTTGGGAAATAAGGAAGGGCAGGTGACAGAAGTGTGAGTGAGGGATCACTTTGGGACCAGTGACCATAGTTCTATTAGTTTTAAGATAACTATGGAGAATGATAGGTCTGTCCCAAAAGTTAATATTCTAAATTGGGGCAAGGCCAATTTTGATGCATCAGGCAAGATCTTTCAAAAGTTAACTGGAGGTGTCTGTGGGAAGAAAAAGGGATGTCTGGTAAATAGCATGCTTTCAAGCGTGTGTTAACCAGGGTTCAGATTAAACACATTCCTCTTAGAGTGAAAGGCAAGGCTGACAGAAGTCAAATACGCTGATGACTTGGGATATTGAGGTCCTAGTCAAGAAAAAGAAAGAGGTACATGACATAACATAGGCAGCTAGGATCAAGCGCGTCTGTTGAAGAGTATTGGGGGTGTAGAAGTAGAGCTGAGGGAGAAATCAGGAGGATAAAGAGAGGAATAAAATTGTTTTGGCAGATAAGGCAGGGGAGAATCCAAAGAGCTTCTACAAATACATGAAGGCAAAAAAGTAACAAGGGAGAGAGTAGGGCCTCTTAAGGATCCACAAGAGATAGGTGAGATCCTAAATGGAACATTATTACCTAAGATAATACTGTGTATTATTGTAATTGGATCCTCCCAGTTTGAGACACCGGGTGGGTGGGATATTGAAATATTCAGGACAGTACATCAATTCTACATCTGTAATGTTAAGGCAGAGACGTTCGTCAACACTCACTGACTGTTTCTTTCTCCTGATGCACGCATTAGCAAACAAAACTCCTTTGTATTCTTTAACTACATGCTGTCTTTCATAGCCTATGTATTGGTGGTGTGAAGTCAACCAAGTACAAGGCATCCCGGTGGAACACCTCAGAAAATTCCTCTTACAGAAAGGTCGGGTTTCAGTTGTATAGGACATTGGTGAGACCACATCTGGGTTCCTTTCAGATTTGCTTTCACTGCTGTCTCCCAGCTAACTCCTGGCTAGATCCATTGAAGTTAGCTCTCTACCAATTTAAAGAAACTTTACTATAGATTGCTTCTTGTTCATAGAGTCATAGAGGTCTACAGCATGGAAACAGGCCCTTTGGTCCAGCTTGTTCATGCCACCCCTTTTCTTTTAAGCTGCCAAGTTTGTCCCAGTTGCTCATGCTTGGCCGATAACCCTCTACACCCATCTTACCCACGTCTAAATGCTTTTTAAAAGATAACATTATGCCTGCCTCTACTACTACCCGTGGCAGCTTGTTCCAAACACACACAACCCCGTGTGACAAAATTTCACCTCTGGACACTTATGTCTCTGCCCTCTCACCTTAAACCTATGCCCTCCAGTTTTAATCGCCCCTAATTTTGGGAAAAGATGTTGACTATCTAGCTGATTAATACCCCTCATTATTTTATAGACTTCCATAAGATCACCCCTAAGCCTCTTACCTCCACAGAAAAAAGTCCCAGTCTATCTAGTCTCTCCTTATATCTCAAACCATCAAACCCCAGTAGCATCTTAGTAAATCTTTTCTGCACTTTCTATAATAGGATGACCAGAACTGTATACAGTGTTCAAAATCTGGCCTTACCAATGTCTTGTACAATTTTAACAAGATGTCCCAACACCTATATTTAATATTCTGACCAATGGCCGAATGCCTTCTTCACCACTCTGTCTACCTGTGACTCCACTTTCAAGGGGCTATGAACCTGTACCCCTAGATCTTTGTTCTATAACTCTCCCCAGTGCCCTCCCATTGACTGAGTAAGTCCTGCCCTGGTTCGATCAGCCAAAATGCATCACCTCACATTTATGTAAATTAAATGCTATCTGCCATTCGTCAGCCCATTGGCCCAATTAGAACATAGAACATTACAGCGCAGTACAGGCCCTTCGGCCCTCGATGTTGCGCCGACCAGTGGAACCAATCTAATGACCCTCTAACCTAAACTATTCCAATGTTATCCATATGCCTATCCACTGACCATTTGAACGCCCTTAAAGTTGGCGAGTCCACAACTGCTGCAGGCAGGACATTCCACACACTTACTACCCTCTGAGTAAAGAAGCTACCTCCGACATCCGTCCTATATTTATCCCCCCTCAATTTAAAGCTATGTCCTTTTGTGTTAGCCATCACCATCCGAGGTGAAAGGTTCTCACTGTCCACCCTATCCAATCCTTTGATCATCTTGTATGCCGCAATCAGGTCACCTCGTAACCTTCTTCTCTCTAATGAAAATAACCTCAAGTCCCTCAGCCTTTCCTCAGAAGACCTTCCTACCATACCAGGCAACATTCTGGTAAACCTCCTCTGCACCCTTTCCAATGCCTCCAATTTCTCAATGTGGCGACCAGAACTGTACGCAATACTCCAATTGCAGCCGCACCAGAGTTTTGTACAGTTGCAACATGACCTCACGGCTCCGAAATTCAATCCCACTACCAATAAAAGCTAACACACCGTACGCCTTCTTAACAACCTTATCAACCTGGGTGCCAAGATCAAGGTGATCAAGATCACATTGAAGGAGGTTATCTAAGATTGCAATGTCCACTATGCCACCAATCTTGGTGTCATCTGTGAATTTATTCATCATGCCTCCTAAACTCTCATCCAAATCATTAATATAAATGAAAAATAACAGTGGACACAGCACTGATCTCTGAGGCACACCGCTGGGAACAAGTCTCCAGTTTGAAAAACAACCGTCTGCACTGCCCGCATCTCCCTTCTTAGTTATCCCTTCAAAAAAAACTCAATCAAATTCACGAGGTATGATTTTCCACTCACAAAGCCATGCTTACTGTCCCTAACCAGTCCTTGCTTCTCCATATGCCAGCAGATCGTCTCTCAGAATACCTTCTAACAATGTCTTCTTCTAAAGCTTATGACACAATCATCATCATACTCAAGCATTCCTCTAAAGATGGCTTGAACCACTAAGCCCATTTCATTTCCCAGCACCATATCCAGTATTGCCTACTTCAAAGTTAGACTGAGAACATACCCAGTTAAATAAGTCTTCCTGAATATATTTGAGAGATTCCTCCCTCTCCTTGTCCTTTACTCTGTTATCCCAATTGTTCCTTGGATCAATATCACTAGGCTGTAATTCTTGCACATCTGTGATTTTCTGGCAGATTTGCTCTTTTCTCTCTCAATTTGAAGACATTTAGAACACATCCGGGGGCCCAATCAGACTTCTTGGTTCCTAACTCTTACTAAGTGAATTCTGCTCTTGCCTCAATGATATCCTCTTTTTCCAAAGATGGCGGGTTAGGCTGACTGTTCACGCTAAACTAACCTCAGTATCGGGGATTAGCAAGGTCATGAGGGTCACAGGAATAGAGCGGGAAGGGGGGGGATTGAGGTCAGTACAGACTCAATGGGCCAAATGGCCTCTTTCTGTACTGTAGGAATTCTATGATTCTTTCCAAGACTCTAACAGACTCTCTATTCTGTATTAACATCCCATCTTCCTTTATTCCTTTCTTCCCAATAGTTGTCATCTTTGAATACTAAGTTTAAGCAATGTTTCAGTATTTGCTACTGCACCATATTCGCACAACAATATTTGTGCTCGTGTCTCACCAACCTAATACATGCGCATTCTAAATTTGTCTTTGCTCTCCTCATATTCCTTCTTAGTCTGCTCCTATCAAATATTACATTCCCTCTTTCTCAAATATTAGCCATCACACTCCCTTTGTACATCATATTCCTCTTCTACTTCTACACATTGGTTCCCACCCCCCTGCAAGTTTAATTCACATTAGTGAATTCTGTTGAGGGGACACTGGTCCTGTTGGGGTACAACCCACATATTTTGAATGGGTGCCTCCTGCAGCAAAATCAGTCACCATATTTCATGAATCTGAAGCCCTCCCTCCTGTATGGTGCTTTTACTACAGTGATCATCTCTATCTTCAAATTTCTACTCTGATTAACCATTCAAATCCACATCCACAATCCACATGCAACAAACGCAATATGTTGCATATTTAATAGTTGCGCATGATCCAGACATTATTACCTTTGAGGTTTTATTATTGAGTTTCCTCCAGAGCAAATTAAAATCTATCCACAGGAACTCAATACTGACTCTATGTTGCATCACAACATCTGTTCACTCTCTTCCCTCTGTAGCATACTGCATTGGTACACCCTCCTGATGAGGATGCAAATGGACAGATTTCAAGAAGAGCATGACTAACCTCCTTCTCCATAGAAGAGAAGTCCATTATAAAATTTTGTTTCAGCCTGAAAGACACAAAAATCATTAATATACTTTAAAAATATCTGATAATGGATTTTGCTAAATTACATCTCTGGGGCCACAAACTAATTTTAAAGCTGCACTGAGGGGAAACGAAATGTGATAAGTTCTCTTACCTCATATTTCAACTTTTTTACTTCACAGCAAAGAGCAGCATAAACTGTAATCACTTTATTCAGGACCTACAAAAGATTGTTTCCACTTAATGAGCAATCATTCAAATCATTGCCACTATCCATATGCAGGAATGAACTCAATGTTAGACATTTGATAGTTGTCTATTTTGATTGCTAAACATCTAAATTTAGAATCAGCACATTTGAATCCAACACAAAAACACAACTGTCAACATCATGATTTTGAGTAGAAATATTCCACAGAAATCCTTTGTACAAATCTACCATTCAAAGTCACAGAAACTGAAAACTGAACCCTTCAATCTGTTTGCATGTTGCACCAGCCAGTTATAGGTTTATCAGATGTGTGCAATAGCTGCTCTCCAGGTTTCAATATCTCAATCCCAACATCAGAAATAACATTTTTTTGCCAAATTGTTAATTCCGTAACTATATAAAATGAACAGAAACCCCTTCATTGCTAAAATCCTTATTTTAAACCTCCCTGTCCTGCCGTTCCAATCCCTTTCCTTCCTCTCATATCCTCCCCCCACAACTCCATGCTGTCTCCCCAATCTGTTCCCGCCCTGAGCCTACAGAGTGGCATCCACACAACATGCTGCCCAACCAAATCCTGTGCCACTCCACTCCCATCTCCTGCTGCTCTTCCCAACCCAATCTCACTCCAACCCAACTCCATGTTGCCTCAACTCAACCCAGTGTCACCCAATCCCAACAAAGGCCACATGGTGGCGAGCACTGCTGTCTCACAATGCCAGGGACCCAGGTTCAATTCCCAGCTGCATGGAGTTTGCACACTCTCCATGTGTACGGGCAGGTATCCTCCTGGTGCTCCGCTTTCCTCCCACAGTCCAGAGATGTGCAGGTTAGATGGATTGGCCATGCTAAATTGCCCCTTGTGGGTTAGTAAATACGTGAGATTACAGGGATAGGGCCTGGGTGAGACAGTGTTGTTGGTGCAGGCTCCTTCTGCACTGTAGGGATTCTAACCCAGCCAAACCCCCCATCACCCTGCCGAAACCAACACCTCTCTGCTCTAGCCCAACCCCCACCTTCCTGCCCCAAGTTTCTAGATATGCAGATCACCAACAACCTGCTCTCCAACTATATAGCTAAGAAAGCCCACTGACGTCTCTACTTTCTCAGGAGGATAAGGAAATTTGGCATGTCCACTATGATTCTCAACAACTTTTACAAATAAACCACAGAAAGCATTCTTCCTGTTTGTATCACAGCTTGGTATGGCTCCTCTGCCCAAGGCCGCAAGAAACTACAAGTGTCATGAACCAAGCTCAGTCCATCATGCAATCCAGTCTCCCATCCATTGACTCTGTCTACATTTCCCACTGCCTTGGAAAAGCAGCCAGCATAATTAAAGACCCCACACACCCTAAACACACTCTCTTCCACCTTCTTCCATCAAGAGATACAAAAGTCTGAGGACACGTACCAACCCATTCAAGAACAGCTTCTTCCCTCTGCCTTCAGACTTTTGAATGGACCTACCTCATTAAGTTGATCTTTCTCTACACCCTAGCTTTGATAGTAACACTTCTGCATCTTCCCCTTTCATTCAATATGTACGGTATACTTTGTCTGCATAGCACGCAAAAAACAATACTTTTCCCTGTACACCAATACGTGACAATAATAAATCAACCCCATCCCTCTGCCCAGCCCCACCTCACACCTCCCTCCCCCACCCAGTCCCAATGCAGACTGGTTTCAACTTACTTACTTTGTTTTCAGTTTTAATAAGTTCCAGCAATGAGGATTGTTCATACGGCAAAAGCTAAATAAAAGAAAAACATGTTTAAAAATTATTTAACCAGAAGAGTTTAACATGTTTATTTGATGTGACAATGATGTAGATGATTAATCATGCTGTAATAGTCAACATTGCACAACACTAACATTCTACTTTCCTCGTGGCTATTTTTTCCTATCCTGTCAAGGCAGTAATTCCCTTGCTGGTATACGTTTATATGGTGCCAGTCACCCAACGCTCCATGCTGGTATTGACAGCATTCAGCCATCAATACCAGCCACAGCAACTCTGAGCTACACCTCTGCCTAATACCCACATGTACAACAGACAGTGAGCAGCTATTTTGAACCACTACAGTGTATGGCAAAGGACAGTTAATAGATGGTAGTGTACAGAAGTCATAAAAAAATTTATAATGAGACAGGTTTCCCTCCCTACAAGTCATTCAGGGACTAATTCAGTTTTTATGACAATCCAAGTTCAGTCACTTCAATTTAGAATGTAAACTGCCAGACTTGCTTGAATTTCAGCCAATGAACAACTCCACTTGCTATGTCAAATGGTCCTGAACAAATAAATTCCCCTCTCAGGAAAGGCAGCAACTGCAATATTTAGATGGAATTTTACAAAGGGTATACAGCACAGAAACATGTCACTCAACCTAACCAGTCTATGCTGGTGTTTATTCTCCACTCGTACCTCTTCCCATCTTCTCTAAATTTACCATGGTAACACTCTGTTCCCTTCTCCCTCGCATGTATCTCGCATCCCTTTGAATATGTCTGTATCGTTCGTTCGAAACTCCTTCCTCTGGTAGAATGTTTCACGTTCTCACCCCTCTGAGGATATCCCTTCTAATGGATTTGTTAGTTACTATCTTTTACTGATGGCCCGTTATGTTCTTTCCCACAAGAGTAACTAATTAATCTGCATCCATTCTGATAAAATCTTTCAGAATTCTAAACATTCCATTTTGATCACCATTCATCAGTCCGCCTCCAGCCTCCCCAACTCCCTAAAGAGACCTAGTCTGACAATCCTTCGGATTTCTAAACTGAGCCTTATAAATCTTCTCTGTACCCTCTCCAGTGTCTCCATATTCCTTTTTTATAGTATGGCAACCAGAACTGCACACAGAATGTGTTAAATGATTGTCTTGTTCTCTTTGATAGTACAGCTAGTCACAACCTTGTGTTGGCAAGACCAGCAGTTGTGGCCTATTCCTAACTGTATCTTGACAGGAATGTTTAGCTTGGCCATTTCAGTGGGCAATTAAGAATCACACAAACTGCTGTGGATCTGGAGTCACATGTTGGCCAGACTAGGCAAGGACGACAGTTTTCCCTGGGTCTCTGGATTATTAGTCAATACCACTTGCCATCACTTCCCCTAAATGGACACTTCTTCAATGTAAATATTTCAAACTGACTTAATTGGCATAATCGATGCTGCCCCATCATGCATCAATCTTGGATAGCTGATATTGCACTATTTTGCACAAAGATTGGCCCCATCACCTGCACATTCAATGCATTAAGTAGTAGCCCTGTCAGTTTCACATTCAACAGGCTCCTCTCAGTCTGTAAGTGGCATCATAATGTTTAACCAGCCTAGAAATATTGCGCATTTATCCTGATACAACCAAAAGTAAACAAAATCAATGCTGATTCAACTGTCACAAGCTTTCCCGTGCATACCTATAACAAAAGTCTGAGCATCATGATCAGCCCTCTGAAAAGGTGACTGCAAATCATGACTGAGAGTAGACTTCTCCATGGATTTTCAACTTTCCCTGGCCTAACATTAACCTAGTTGAAAAAAGTGACTGGGACATTTGAGACAGCTCCTTAGATTCCAAATAACCAAAGCATCAACCACACAGACACCTCAGCATTGGTGTACCTACTGGCTGATTCGTCACCTCAGTTGTCCAATGGTTTAGAAACGTACTTTAGTACCAGGTTTCCATAGACCTCAAAGTACTCCATACTCTCCTAACTCAAAGTCAGATCAAGTGGTTCCAAAGTAACTAAAGCAACCCTAACTTCCAGTTTCACATTACTGTAATGTAAAACTCAACCACAAAAAGATTCAAAAAAGTGATACCAAAATCAAGTAATCAATTTAGCCAGCTCTGATGAAGGGTCATTCAGACTCGAAATGTTGGCTCTATTCTCTCGCCACAGATCTTGCCAGACCTGCTGAGATTTTCTTGCATTTTCTGTTATTGTTTCAGATTCCAGCATCCACAGTATTTTCATAGAACACTACAGCACAAACAGGCCCTTCGGCCCACTAGTTTTGCCGATCACTTCTGTACCTACTAAGCCATAGACCTATCTATAACCCCCAATCCCATTAGATCCCATATACTCATACTTTTAAAAGACCCCAGCGAGTTTGCCTCTACCACCACCGACGGCAGCCGATTCCATTCACTCACCACCGAGTGAAAAACTTACCCCTAACATCTCCTCTGTACTTGCTTCCCTGCACCTTAAATCTGTGTTCTCTTGTAGCGACCATTTCAGCCCTGGGAAATACCCTCTGAGAATCTGCCGTGTCTATTCCTCTCAACATCTTATAAACCTCTATCAGGTTGCCTTTCAACCTTCGCCCCTCCAGGGAGAAGAGTCCCAGCTCCCTCAACCTATCTTCATAAGGCATGCCTCCCAATCCAGGCAACATTCTTGTAAATCTCCTCTGTACCCTTTCAATAGCTTCCACGTCTTCCTATAGTGAGGCAACCAGAACTGCGCCCAGTACTCCAAGTGGGGTCTGACAAGGGTCTTATAAAGTTGCAGCATTACCTCCCGACTCCTAAACTCAATCCCTCGATTAATGAAGGCCAGTACACCATATGCCTTAAGAACATAATAAATAGGAGCAGGAGTAGGCCATCCAGCCGCTCGAGCCTGCCCCGCCATTCAATAAGATCATGGCTGATCTGTCGTGGCTCAGTTCCACATTCCCACCCTCTCCCCATAACCCTTAATCCCCTTGCCTATCAAAAACCCATCAACCCGCGTCTTAAATATATTTAGCGAGGTAGCCTCAACCACTTCAACGGGCAGAGAATTCCAGAGATTGATCACCCTTTGAGTGAAGAAGTTCCTCCTCAACTCTGTTCTATACCACCCCCCCTTTATCTTGAGGTTGTGCCCCCTAGTCCTACTGTCCTTTGAGTGGGAAGAACCTCTCCATCTCTATCCTATCCATCCCATTCAACATCTTATACGTCTCAATGAGATCTCCCCTCATTCTTCTAAACTCTAACGAGTACAAGCCTAGTTTATTCAGCCTCTCCTCATAGTTCAACCCCCTCAACTCCGGTATCAGCCTAGTAAACCTCCTCTGCACTCCCTCCAAGCCCAAAATATCCTTGCATAAGTGCGGCGACCAAAACTGCACACAGTACTCCAGCTGCGGCCTCACGGTAGGCTGGTAGAAAAGGTTAAGGCGCATGGGATACGAGGCAAGGTAGCTAAGTGGATTGAGAACTGGCTGGGAAATAAGAGACAGAGGGTAGCTGTGGAGGGGACCTTGTCGGGCTGGAGGCCAGTGACCAGTGGTGTGCCACAGGGCTCAGTACTGGGACCTCTCCTCTTTGTAGTCTACATAAATGACTTGGAAGAGGGCGTAGGTGGTGTGATTAGCAAGTTTGCTGATGACACCAAGATGGCAGGGTTGGCGGGTACGGAACTAGATTGTCAGGTGATACAACAGGATATAGATAGGTTGGTGCAGTGGGCAGATAGGTGGCAGATGGCATTTAATCCTGACAAATGCGAGGTGATGCATTTTGGACGGAATAATGCAGAGGAGCTATGTGATTAAAGGGAGGCCGATTAGGAGTATAGCCATACAGAGGGACCTGGGAGTGCAGGTTCACAAATCCATGAAGGTTGCATCACAAGTGGAGAAGGTTGTTAGGAAGGCTTATGGGATGTTGGCCTTTATAGGAAGAGGCATAGAGTATAAAAGCTGCTGTCTAACGCTTCAGTTGTACAGAACATTGGTTAGACCGCATTTGGAGTACTGCGTCCAGTTCTGGTCACCTTACTACCGGAAGGACGTGGAGTCTCTGGAAAGGGTGCAGAGGAGGTTTACCAGGATGTTGCCTGGCATGGGGGGACTGGATTACGAGGAGAGGTTGAAGAAACTGGGACTATTCTCCTTGGAAAGGCGGAGATTGAGAGGGGACATGATAGAGGTATATAAGATAATGAAGGGAATGGATAGAGTTAATAGTGAGAGACTGCTCCCTAGACTGGATACGAACACGAGAGGTCATCATTTAAGAGTGAGGGGGGAGAGGTATAATTTGGAGGTGAGAAGAAGGTTCTTTACGCAGAGTGTTGTGGGGGTCTGGAACGCGCTACCGAGTAGGGTGGTGGAGGCAGGAACGTTGGACTCGTTTAAGATGCAGTTAGATAAGTACATGAGTGAAACGAGAATGGAGGGATATGGTAGGGGATATTAAATAGGGTTAAACCTCGGGAGACACCGGAAAGGCAGACTGTAAGATTAATATTTTTGACTTTATTCCACAGGTGGAGGTCCACCTCGTGTCAAACGAGGGGCATTCACACGGCGGGTCGTGCCTGGGCTGCTCTTGGAAGTTCCAGGAGTGGCCTAGTACTTCATGTCGGTGTGTGTGCTTGATCCTGGACCGGTAGACGGGCGCCGCAACAGCTCTGTGACTAGCACTGCTGGCTGTGCAGGCACATGGATTTGGGCCTGTGTCTGTGGGAGTTTGTGCATTCTCCCTGTGGATGCGTGGGTTTCCTCCGGGCACTCCGGTTTCCTCCCACACCCCAAAAATGTGCTCTCAGGCTAATCGGTTTTTACCAAATTGACACTATTTCTTCCCTGAATCTGACTGAGTAGGGCTCCATTCATAGATATGCAGGGTAGAATAGGTGTAGGGTGATGTGGCGGCGCGGGCTCGTTAGGCCGAAGGGCCTGTTTCCCGTGCTGGATTGTTCTTTGTTCACCAGTGCCCTATACAGCTGCAGCAAGACCTCCCTACTTTTATATTCAATCCCCCTCGCTATGAAGGCCAGCATCCCATTCGCCTTCCTGACCACCTGCTGCACCTGCAGGCTGGGTTTTTGCGATTCATGCACAAGGACCCCGAGGTCCCTCTGCAACGTCGCATGCTGCAGTTTTTCGCCACGTAAGTAATAGTCCTTCCTACCACATTTCTTGACCACATCCTCCACCTGCGAGGCCGATTTAAGAGTCCCATGGACCCGGACCCCGAGATCCTTCTGCTCTTCAACACAGCTAAGACTCCTCTTCATCCCATTGGTCCTGCCAAAATGGACCACTACACATTTATCTGCGTTGAAGTCCATCTGCCACTTCTCCGCCCAGTCTTGCATCCTATCTATGTCCCGCTGCAACTTCTGACATCCCTCCAGACCATCCACAACACCACCAACCTTCGTATCGTCTGTGAACTTACTAACCCATCCCTCCATTTCCTCATCCAGGTCATTTATGAAAATGACAAACATCAAGGGTCCTAGAACAGATCCCTGGGGCACTCCACTGGTGACCGACCTCCATGCAGAAAAAGACCCATCCACAACCACTCTCTGCCTTCTGCAGGCAAGCCAGTTCTGGATCCACAAGGCCAAAGCCCCCTGGATCCCATGCCCTCTCACTTTCTCATGAAGTCTTGCATGGGGGACCTTATCAAACGCCTTGCTGAAGTCCATGTAAACCACGTCTACCGCTCTTCCTTCATCAATGTGTTCAGTCACATTCTCAAAGAACTCAACTAGGCTCGTAAGGCACGACCCGCCCTTGACAAAGCCGTGCTGACTATTTCTGATCATTCTAAACTTCTCGAAATGCTCATAAATCTTGTCCCTCAGAAGCCTCTCCGTCAACTTACCAACCACTGAGGTCAGACTCACCAGTCGGTAATTTCCCAGGCTATCCCTGTTCCCTTTCTTGAAAATAGGAACCACATCTGCAATCCTCCAATCCTCCGGAACCTCTCCCGTCTCCATCAACGCGCAAAGATCATCGCCAGGGGCTCTGCAATTACTTCCCTCATCTCCCACAGTAACCTGGGGTACATCCCATCTGGTCCCGGCGACTTGTCTATCTTGATAGAATTTAAAAGTTCTAACACATCCTCTTTCCTTTTGATCAGTAATATGTACTTAAAATTGTACCCCTTGCAATTATCCCTGCTCTGTTCTTTGCCTCTGCCAGTGCTTTCCAAATGTGCTAAGACATTAGTTAAGAACAAAACCAAATATTAAATGAGAAAATTCTCAATTAGAGGATCACTAAGTACAATAAACTGAAGATTTGACCCACAAGAACATAAGAAATAGGAGCAGGAGTAGGCATCTCGCCCTTCGAGCCTGCCCCGCCATTCAATAAGATCATGGTTGATCTGTCGTGGCTCAGTTCCACATTCCCACCCTCTCCCCATAACCCTTAATCCCCTCTCTTATCAAAAACCCATCAACCCGCGTCTTAAAAATATTTAGCGAGGTAACCTCCACCACTTCAACGGGCAGAGAATTCCAGAGATTGACCACCCTTTGAGTGAAGAAGTTCCTCCTCAACTCCATTCTAAACCGCCCCCCCTTTATCTTGAGGCTGTGCCCCCTAGTCCTACTATCCTTTGAGCGGGAAGAGTCTCTCCACCTCTATCCTATCCATCCCATTCATCATCTTAAACGTCTCAATGAGATCTCCCCTCATTCTTCTAAACTCTAACGAGTACAAGCCTAGTTTATTCAACCTCTCCTCATAACTCAACCCTCTCAACTCCAGCATCAGCCTAGTAAACTTCCTCTGCACTCCCTCCAAGCCCAAAATATCCTTGCGTAAGTACGACGCCCAAAACTGCACACAGTACTCCAGCTGCGGCCTCACCAATGCCCTATACATCCGCAGCAAGACCTCCCTACCTTTATATTCAATCCCCCTCGCTATGAAGGCCAGCATCCCATTCGCCTTCCTGACCACCTGCTGCACCTGCAAGCTGGGTTTTTGCGATTCATGCACAAGGACCCCGAGGTCCCTCTGCACCGTCACATGCTGCAGTTTTTCGCCACTTAAGTAATAATCCTTCCTACCATTATTCCTACCAAAGTGGACCACCTCGCACTTGCCAACATTAAATTCCATTTACCATTTCCTGGCCCATTCGCCCAGCCTATCTAGAGCCTTCTGTAGACTCTCCACACCCTCTGCACAATTTGCCTTTCCTCCAATCTTGGTGTCATCAGCAAATTTCGATACCCTACACTCGGTTCCCTCCTCCAGATCATCTATATAAATGGTAAATAGCTGAGGCCCCAGCACCGACCCCTGAGGCACTCCACTAGTCACCATCTGCCAATCCGAATAGCACCCATTGACCCCCACTCTCTGCCTCCTATTTGACAACCAATCCTCTATCCATGCTAACACCCTACCCCCAACTCCATGTCCCCTGACCTTCTGCAATAACCTCCTGTGAGGTACCTTGTCAAACGCCTTCTGAAAATCCAGAAAGACCACATCCACCGGCTCTCCTCTATCCACCGCCCTAGACACATCCTCATAGAACTCCAGTAAATTTGTCAGACACGACTTCCCTTTAACGAAACCGTGCTGCGTCTGCTCTATCAAGCAATTTCTCTCAAGATGCCTCGCTATTTCCTCCTTGATGACGGATTCTAACATTTTACCTACAACAGACGTTAAACTAACCGGCCTATAATTCCCTGCCTTTTGCCTGGTACCCTTCTTAAACAACGGCGTAACATTAGCCAACATCCACAAGGTGGATTGCAAAGACAGTAAACAGGCACAGACCTTCAAAGATAAAATAGCTCAGAGGCAGACTGAGCAAATTTTCACAGGCACAAAAGGAGAGGAATCCAAACTTGAACTCTATTGTTGATTAAAGGTATCAAAATTAAAATGAAATGTAAAAAGGCGGCTTACAATCAGTGACAACACAGAACTTGTCTGAACAAAAATATGGAGAACTGAAAAATTGAACAAAGGCGCAAAGAAAATGCACGAAAATAGATAAAATAGTGGAAAATGGCAGCCTTCTGTCTCTTAAGACAATGGTTAGCATCACTGGACGTGGCTGAACATCCAAGAAACCTTGACCCAGTGACCAGTTCGCCATACAGATGGTCCTTGGGCACACAGCTGTCATCTATCTGATGACTGTGGTCAATCCATCACAAACATCACTGACTTAGCAATGAGCACATACTAATGGAAATGACACATTCCTTATCCTCATCTCCTTTTCTTAATGGCATCTTATCATCAGCATCTCTTAGCAGTGAAGATGTCAACTGCTCAGTCCTTCCTCCTGCCTATTATCTGTTGTCAAAGTTTCACCACTAGAGAGGAATAGTGGCCCCAAAACAGATCCCTGAGGCACACCACTCGCAACCGAAGATTCTAGTTTAAACAGCTCCTCAAGTGGGAATATTTCTTTGCCAACTCTGTCGATCCCCTTCACATTTGCAATGGCCTCTATCAACCTTCAAAACCTGTAACTCTATAACTCTCAACCTTCTTTTTACTGGGGAAAGAATCAATTTAGCAGTGTGCTCCTCCCATTCCCTCATTTTCTGATGCCTTTTCCAACTTCATCATTGTTTTCTAATTTTCCACATACTCTCCCAATATAAATATTCATCGAATGTGTAAAAATACCCATACATAGAACATAGAAATATAGAAACTAGTAGCAGGCATAGGCCATTCAGCCCTTCAAGCCTGCTCCACCATTTGTTTTGATCATGGCTGATCATTGAATTCAATACCCTGATCTTTCCTGAGGTTTAGATAGGGTGGACAGTGATAGCCTTTCTCCTCGGATGGAGAAAGCTAGCACGAGGGGGCATGGCTTTAAATTAAGGGGGGGTAGCTACAAGACGGATGTCAGGGGTAGGTTCTTTACCCAGCAGGTGGTGAGGGATTGGAATGCCCTGCCTGCTGCAGTTGTAAATGCTCCTAGTTTGGGGGGCGTTTAAGAGATCTGTAGATAGGTTTATGGATGAAAAGGGATTGGTATAGGCTAGTGGGTCATTGTTTTTGTAACTGGTCGGCGCAACATCGTGGGCCGAAGGGCCTGTTCTGCGCTGTAATGTTCTATGTTCTATACTGAGGATACAGGCTTTGTAGACTCAGTTTGCTGTTCTCAGTCAAGGTGCTGTTGTTCCATACATTCTTACTCAGTCTGGACATAACCGCTTTTGCAAAGCATGAGTTGCTTTCAGTGTCAAGTGACAGATTACTGGTACTGGAGCTTGGGTATGTGAAGCTATGAGCAATTTTCCATTAATTCTGGTATAAGTAGACACCCTAGGTAGATGCTTGAAGCTACATTACAGCTAAAAAAGAATATGCAAAAGCGTGTCAGTGCTAGAATACAACCGTTTGACCCCAGTGCAGGTCTCAAAGGTTTCTAACATTGCCCCATCATAGCTGACCTTATCCATCATGTTGTCACAGAAAAACATCACTGAGCAGCTAAAGCGGCAGACAATTTTTTCCATCAACATAAATGACTGCTTCATAGGTCAAAAGCCTTAGTGAGATTGAAGAACGATATATACTGTAGTCTCCTTTGTTCATGACATTTCTCTCGCAGATGCTGGACTGAGAAGTAGTCAAGGTGAGAAGTGGTTTTCAGGCTTCTTAACACTAAGCACAGGACAGGATATACAGTGATGAATAAAAAGCTATGGTGTTAATCATGGACAATTTTAATCTAAGTATAGGTTGGATAAATCAGATTGGCAAAGATAGCCTGGATGATTTGTTCATAGTGTTTTCAGCACAGTTTCTTAGAGCAGCATGTTCTAGTGCCAGAGAGCAGGCTACACTAGATCTGGTAATGTGCAACGAGACAGGGTTAACTAATGACTTAGTGAAGGCATGTCAGCTTGAGGAAGAGATGTGTGGACTCTAAGACTAGCGTTACAAGCTTAAATAAGGGCAATTATCAGGGCATGAAGACAGCTGGCTAAAGTGAACTGGGAAATTCAGTTAAGGGATAGGTCAATAGAGATGCAGTGGCAGATATATTTAAGAAGATATTTCCGAATACTCAGAAAAGATGCATCGCAGTGAGAAAGAAAGACTATGGGAAGGACAACTATTTGTGGCTAAGTAAGTTAGAGATAGTGTCAATTTGAAAGTAGTAGTGCATGATTCCACAAGATTAGACAGTATGTGAAGAACAGCAAAGAATGACTGAAAGATTGAGGGGGAAAAGAGCATTTGTATTGCTCTTGTATAATAGCAACATGAAACCCAACCAACACGTGCTTGCAAAACACAGCATGTCTAATGTTACGTGATTTTGCAATTGTACAGCCAATGTCACAGGTTAAGAGGAGGCAGGTGTGATACTATCTGAGATGAAAGTATACATAGAGGAAGTACTTAAAAATTTGCTGACTTCAAAATAGAAAAATCGTCCTGTTCAGATGAGACCAAAGAGAAACAAGAGTTGAAATAGTGACAACTCTAGCTTCCAAAGCTCCTTAGATCTGGGAAAGATGCCATAAGAGATCCGTGGATAGGTTTATGGATGAAAAGGGATTGGTTTAGGTTAGAGGGTCATTGTTTTTTAATGTTCTATATAAGAAGTGAATCTTCCATCCCTATTCTAAAAAAGGGATAAATCCAACAACTACAGACAATCAGCCTGATAGTATGGTGAAGACACTAACAATAACTCAGGGCAAAATTAATCTCTGCTCAAAAATATGGGTTAATAAATGAAAGTTGTCACTCATTTGTCAAAAGCAAATGTTTTGGCTAATTTGTTTTAAATTTTGATAAAAGATATTGAGAGCATTATTCAGAGAAAAGAATATTTAATAAAAATATAATTTTCTTGGTAAAATTAAATTAAATGGACAGAGGCAGTGTGGATCTGAAATTGTCTATAGGACAGGAGCAAAGGACAATGAATGGCTGCATTTCAGACTGGAAGGAAGTGTTATGCATTCATGTTGTTCCTAGTCGCAGTAAGAGCACTTTAAGCGACTGACCATGTGATGCCTGTGTGGGCAAATGGCCAGTATACCATAACAGCTTGTAAAGTAAATATCTTTCTAATAAAGCTCCTGTTCGTACTTTAGTGGTCTACAAACCTATACTTTAAAAACACCACAACAAAACTGATAGAGGTCATTGATCCACATCACAAATACCTGAAAAAGAATTGCAGAAATCCAGTGGAACAGTAGAAAAATCATTGGTCCACATTGCAGATATCCAGAAAGACTTACAATTTTAAACAGAAATCTTTAGCACTGTGGGACTTTATGATGAGAACACCGAGCAGTGAAGCTCATTTACTGAAAGATTTGATTATTTTATCCAAGCAAATAAGACTGTGGCACATATTGTAGTCCCGAATTCAATGGGGAGAGGGGAGGAAACATTCAACCTCCTGAGAAATCTGGTACAGCTGGAGAAGCCAGGCTCAAAAAAAATGGTGAGATGGCGGGAATGCTGCAGGGCCACTTCTCACCTAAACCTTTGGTCATCACAAAGGTTCAAGTTCCATTAGCGTAACCAACAAGGTGGTAAACCAATCACGGCTCATTGCTACTTTGAAGAACTAAACTGTGAATTCTAGGATGTCTTCAATGAGACCATTAAAGACAGACTAATGTATGGGCTAAGAAGTGAGGCAATCCAAAAATGGTTAACCTAAACCACAAGGCAGCTTTAGAAGTCACAATCTCAATGGAAATGGCAGTCAAGAAAGCCTAAGTTTGAACACTTGAATCCATAGAATGTTGGCTATGACTCGAACACAGACACAGGTTTGAAATTGCCACCGATGTGCAAAAACTAGGCATGCAGCAGCAGATTGCTGGAGCAAAGATGTAAAGTGCAGAAACTGTGGCAGAAAGGAGCACATTGAACATGCTTGTTGGAGAAGAAACAAGTTCCACGCAAGATGAACCAATGCATCATTTGGAAAACCGAGGGAAAAGTATCCTTTTCATTATGCAAAAAGGTCATTAAAAAAAGCCCAGAGTTACAATCAGCAGATGAAGCTGTCATTGAACGCACTGCCAATTGCTGGTACAACAAATTGATACTGGATCACTGCTTTACCAGAGAACCACTGAAAATAGAGGTGAGACCGAAGCAGCAGTTTTGTTGGTAGCAGAAACTGTTCACTAAGAAAAACTACGATAAATTGCCTCAAAATCAAAGATAACATTAAAAACTACATTGGAGAAGTGGTTCTGTTAAGCAGCCATATCAGTATAAACATACAGTTGAGTGGATGATCACTGCCTTGTCCCAGCACACTGTCAAAGGAAACCATCCAGCATTATTGAGGAGAACGTGGCTGGAAACGATATGATTAAACTGAGTGAGATAAATCTCATTTCAGATTCTAAAGCAGGTCTACCAAAGATTTTAAAGAAACATGCCATTGTCTTTAATGGGAAGCTAGAAAGCAAGGAGGTCTCAATCAGGTTAAAAATTAAGGACAAGAGTTAAGCAAGATGCTTAAAAGCTAGGTCATCAGGTCTAAGGTAGGAGCAGAATTAGAATGGTTGATCAAGAGGGAGTCTTCAAACCCATTAGTGAGAGTGATAGGGTCACGTCAATAGTACTTGAAGTCACTATCAATCTGATACTGAGTACTCTGTGTTCCGAATGATGATTTATTTGCTGTGTCGGCTAGAGGCCACAACTTCACAGTATACTAAGTACATATGACACTAATAAAGCAAATAAAACAAGTTCAATAAAATTAACTTTGGTCAAGCTCATCTCCAGATGAACATGGATCCAAATTCACAATATGACAATTGTGACATAAAGGGCTGTTTCGATATAAAAGTCTTCCATTTGACATCATGTCTGGATCTCTTTGTTCCACTGTGCCACTGATCAAATTTTAAGTGGATTAAGAGTTCAGTGTTAGATAGATGATGTTTTAAGTTATAGAAAGAACAAGAAAGAACATCTTCACAACCTAGACACCACACTCCGGAGATAGAAGATTATGAACTGAGAGTACAAAATGATAAATGTGGATTTTTCCAATCTACTATTGAATATCAGGGTCATGTCATAAACACAAATCACCTTCAAAAGTCAAAGCCATTACTGACGCACCGCACCTGCACTTCAAAACATCAATCAACTTCATTCTTTTTTGGACTTATTAAATTATGGAAGGTTTGTCCCCATCTCTTACAAACTTATTTTGCCCAATCAAGAAATCATTCGTATAAACTGAAGAGGCACTACTAAAGTCAGAAGTCCCGATCCAAATTTAACTTTGTGACTTATTGGGATTGAGGGTTATAGATAGGCCTGGTAGGTAGGGATATGATCAGTGCAACTTGTGGGCCGAAGGGCCTGTTTGTGCTGTAAAAGTGTTCTATGCATCATCTTACAGGGTGGAGGTAGCGGTTTCTCACATGATACTCAATATTGAAGAGAAGACAACAGCTTTTGCATCAAAATTCTTGAACAAAGCAGAAATATACTGTGCAAATTTAGTGCAACAAGTCCTAGGAATCATTTTCCATAGGTATCAAACATTTCTACTGAAATTTACATTATTAACAAATCATGAACCATTGACAATGATATTTGGTTCACATACCAGGATTCCATCTCTGGCAGTGGGCTGGATGTGGCAAAATATCGCCAATCAAATTTCCACAGGAATGTTGATGGACTCTCCCAATTACCTTTACCCAACGAGTTGTCAATGAACAATCCGAATGCAAACATTTCTAGCCAAGTTGATAACACTCCTGTAACCACAGCACAAGTTAACAAGTACTACAAATGATCCATAACTGACACAAGTTTGGGGATGTACTTTGTGGCAAGACCATGGGAGCAAACCTAGAGTTGAAGCCATACATCAGCCGAAGACTCAAACTATGCATACAAGCTGGTTCTCTTTTCTGGGAAATGAGAGTCATCATTTCACCATTATTAAGGAAACATGCACTAAACCAACTATACAAAGGTCACTGTGGTATAGTAAGGATAAAGGACAGATAACCAGGAGCTATTTTTGGTGGCTAGGGCTCAATATCAAAATCGAGGAGAAAGATGTTTTCACCTTGAACCAAAGTTCGGAACCTGCCACCACTAGTGCCATTATACCCATAGCAATGGCCAGAAGGACCACTGATTATGCGAGGGGTATATTATTCAATAGGGGTATGATTCTCATCATCGTCAACTTCCACTTGAAATGGCGTGAAGTCGCCATAATGAAGATAAAGTCCTCAGAGAGAACAAAGACTGGATGAGATTTTAGGAAGATTCTATTATTCTATTATTGTGGGTGGCAATGGGCTGCACTTCATTTTGCAAGGATTCACAAACTATTTAAAGGAGAACAGGAATCAACATATTTGATCCGCTCCTTATCATTCTGCCACAAATAAGCTGGCAGAACAGTTTGCACAGATGATGAAACGTTCATTGAAGGTAACTGGAAAGCAAGGTTCATTGTCTAAATGACTGAGCCAATTCCTGATGACGTACTGCACATTTGACAACTCAATGTTCTCCAGCCTTGCTCGCTTTAAAACATCAATTATGCACAGTGTTTGATTTGCTGAAGCTGCTCAAGACGAGAGAAATTGCTGAGAGGAAACAGCAAAGTCAGATTATACAATGTGAGAACAGATCTAAGTGCTGCGTTTTTCAAAAAGGCAGGAACAATACCACCAGTGAGAAGTGGATACTCTAAACAAGCGGGGAAGACAGTACCTCTGCTGCAAACACTTCAACATTGAGTCAAACTCTAAATACTATGTCAACTCTGGTGAAGACAGCCATGGGTAGCATCCAAACTAAACTAAAATACCAGAGGTTGCAGTCAATACAAGAAAGTAGAAGTATTGTAAGCTGTGAGGAAGACAGTGTTGAACTGAAAAGTAGATAGACATGTTGGTGGAGTGGGCTGACAGGTGACTGATGAAGTTCAATGTGGGTAAATGTGAGGTGATGCATTTTGGAAGAAAGAAACAACACAACGTAAGGCACATAATAGGTGGACAGAGCAGTTCATAAAGTATAATAAAGCCCAGGGCTTTATTAATAGGGGCAAAGAATACAGGAGCAAGGTGGTTATGCTGAATTTATACATTACTCAGACCTCAGCTAGTGTATTGTGTACAGTTCTGGGTGTCACACTATGGGAAGGATGTGAATGCATTGGAGACAGCACAATAGAGATTTACAAGAATGATTCCTGGCATGAGAGACTTCAATTATGAGCATAGATTGAAGAGATTTCAACCACTCTCTTTGGAGAGAAGGTGGCTAAGAGACTTAATAGTGATATTCAAAATCATGAGATAGTGGAGATAGGGAGAAACTGTTTCCACCTGTAAAAGGATTGAGAATGAGGGGAAACAAATTTAAAGCAATTTGCAAAAGAAACAAATGTGAAGCGAGAAAAACCTTTTCACACAGCGAGTGGTTCAAACCTGGAATGCACTGCCTGTAAGCATGGTGGAGGTAGATTCAATCGAAACATTCAAGAGAGTATTGTATGATTATTTGCTTAGAAACAGTGTTCAGGGGAAAGGCAGGAGAATATCAGACACTAATCCAGAATGCTCATTTGGACAGCCAGTACAGACATGATGGGCCAAATTACCTCCTTTTGGGCCATAACAATTCTGTGATCAGTGCAAATAAACAGAGAATTCAGATTTCTTTTTACTTTTTCTCATCTCTTATCTCTCTCAATCCTATCTTTCTGCTCCAATCTTTGTGCTTTCCTTCCTAAATTCAAATTTTTACTTCCTGGTTTAGATTCTATGGAGCTGAGTAATGATTCCTCAATCAATTGAAGAGCCTCATGGATTTTTGTCTTGTTCACAAATGTTATAAATCCCAAGTAGAGGGAACGGCACTGGTTCATATCCCCAATTCAGCAAATCAGCATTCAGAAGTCCACTTAAACTCTACTCAGTTGTCAAAAATCCAGACTGTTAAAAGTAAAGTTTCTCAGGACATGCCTTAAGAGCAATTGGATCCAGAGTAAAGTCCCAGACATCCCCAATAGAGTCATCCAATGCGTCTTCAATTCCTTTCAACTGATTGGTGTATTCTTCAAGAAATCTTTCATAATTCTTCAGCTGTACTTCAGCATGGATTCCTAAATAAAGAGACAGAAATTTTAAACATTTAAAATAATGTGCTGGCTACAGTTTGATTGTCTGGCTTAAAAAAATTGAGCTATGGCTCATTAACCCTTTCGAAGTCCCCCCTCTCCCCTCCCTACCCCCCCGGGCTCACCCTCCACCTCTCCCCCATCACCCCTCTCCCACCTCCTCTCCCCCGGCCACCCCCATCCGTCCTCACATCCCTCAGCCCTGCCCTCCCCCCCCAACTCCCCTCCCCCGTTCCCCCCTCCTCTCCCCCACCCGTCCCCCCTCCTCTCCCCCACTCCCTCCCCCGCCCCCCCTCCTCTCCCCCACTGCCCCCCTCCTCTCCCCCACTCCCACCCCTGCCCCCCCCTCCTCTCCCCCACTCCCTCCCCTGCCCCCCCTCCCCTGCCCCCCCTCCCCTGCCCCACTCCCTCCCCTGCCCCCCCTCCTCTCCCCCACTCCCTCCCCCGCCCCCCCTCCCTCCCCGTCCCCCCCTCCGCTCCCCCGTCCCCTCCCCAACTCTCTCCCCGTTCCCCCCTCCCCTACCCACTCTCACCCCCGTCCTCCTCCCCTCCCCCACTCTCTCCCCAGTCCCCCCTACCCTCCCCCCCCCTCTCTCCCCCGTCCCCCCTCCCCTTCCCCCTCTCTCCCCCGTCCCCCCTCCCCTTCCCCTCCTCTCTCCCCCGTCCCCCCTCCCCTTCCCCTCCTCTCTCCCCCGTCCCCCCTCCCCTCCCCCCCATCTCTCCCGTCCCCCCTCCCCCACTCTCTCCCCCTTCCCCCCCTCTCCCCAGCCCCCCCTCCTATCCCCCCCGCCCCCCGTCCTCCCCTCCCCATCCCCTCCCTCCTCCTTGCCCCCGTCCCCCCTCCTCTCTCCCCGCCCCCCCTCTTCTCCCCCGTCCCCCCCTCTTCTCCCCCACCCCCTCCCACCCCCCCTTCCTCTCCTCCCCGTCCCGCCCCTTCCTCACCCCCCCTCTCCCCCCCCGTCCTCTCCGCCACTCTCTACCCCCCCGTCCCCCCTTCCTCTCCCCCCCCACTCTCTCCCCCCTCCCCCGTCCTCTCCCCCCCGGCCCCCTCCACCGCTCCCCCCGTCCCCCCTTCCTCTCCCCCCTCGTCCCCCCCCACTCTCTCCCCCCTCGTTCCCCCCCCACTCTCTCCCCCCTCCACTCTCTCCCCCCTCGTCCCCCCCCCACTCTCTCCCCCCTCGTCCCCCCCCCACTCTCTCCCCCCTCGTCCCCCCCCACTCTCTCCCCCCTCGTCCCCACCCCACTCTCCCCTCCCTCCGTCCCCCCCACCTCCTCCCCTCCCTCCGTCCCCCCCACACTCTCTCCCCCCTCGTCCCCCCCTACTCTCTCCCCCCTCGCCCCCCCAACTCTCTCCTCCCTCGTTCCCCCCCACTCTCACCCCCCTCGTCCCCCCCCACTCTCTCCCCTCTCGTCCCCCCCCACTCACTCCCCTCTCGTCCCCCCCCCACTCTCTCCCCCCTCGTCCCCACCCCACTCTCTCCCCCCTCGTCCCCACCCCACTCTCTCCCCCCTCGTCCCCACCCCACTCTCTCCCCCCTCGTCCCCACCCCACTCTCTCCCCCCTCGTCCCCACCCCACTCTCCCCTCCCTCCGTTCCCCCCACACTCCCTCCCCCCTCGTCCCCCCCACTCTCTCCCCCCTCGTTCCCCCCCACTCTCTACCCCCTCGTCCCCCCCCACTCTCTACCCTCGTCCCCCCCGACTCTCTACCCACTCGTCCCCCCCCACTCTCTACCCACTCGCCCCTCCCTCCGTCCCCCCCACCTCCTCCCCTCCCTCCGTCCCCCCCACACTCTCTCCCCCGTCGTCCCACCCCACTCTCTACCCCCTCGCCCCCCCCACTCTCTCCTCCATCCGTCCCCCCCACTCTCCCCCCTCTCTCCCGCCTCGTCAACTCCAACTCTCTCCTCCTTCGTCCCCCCCTCCTCCTTCCTCACCCCCTCCTCCGTCCCCCCCTCCCCTCTGTCCCCCCCTACCTCCCCCCCTTCCCCTACCTCCCCCACTTCCTCCCCTCCCTCCAGTCCCCCCCTCCCCTCGTTCCCCCCTCCCCGTCCCCCCTACCTTCCCCCCCCACTTCGTCCCATCCCCTCCCTCTCCCCCCCCACCTCTCCCGCCCTCCCCTCCCCCCCTTAGTTCCCCCCCCCACTTCGTCCCCTCCCCCCCTTAGTTCCCCCCCACTTCGTCCCCTCCCCTCCCTCTCCCCCCACTTCGTCCCCTCCCCTCCCTCTCCCCCCACTTCGTCCTCTCCCCTCCCTCTCCCCCCCCACCTCTCCCGCCCTCCTCCCCCCCTCTCCCGCCCTCCTCCCCCCCCTCTCCCGCCCTCCTCCCCCCCCTCTCCCGCCCTCCTCCCCCCCTCCTCCCCCCCCCTCTCCCGCCCTCCTCCCCCCCTCTCCCCTACCCCCCTTTGCCCCCCCCTTCCCCCCCTGCCCCCCACACCTCCCCCCTCCCCTCCCCTCCCCCCTACCTCCCCTCCCCCCACCTCCCCTCCCCCCCTCCTCTCTCCCACCTCTCCCCCCCCCTCCCCTCCCTCCTCCCCCCTCCCCCTCTCCTCTCTCCCACCTCCCCCCCTCCCTCCCCCTCTCCCCTCCCCCCTCTCCTCTCCCCTCCCCCCCACCTCACCTCCCCTCCCCCCCCCCCACCCCCGTCACCTCACCTCCCCCCCCCTCCCTCCCCCTCCCCTCACCTCCCCCCTCCCTCCCCTCCCCCCTCCTCTCCCTCACCTCCCCCCTCCTCTCCCTCACCTCCCCCCTCCTCTCCCCTCACCTCCCCCCTCCTCTCCCCTCTCACCTCCCCCCTCCTCTCCCCTCTCACCTCCCCCTCCTCCCCCCTCCTCTCCCCTCACCCCCCCTCCTCTCCCCTCACCCCCCCCTCCTCTCCCCTCACCCCCCCCCTCCTCTCACGCCCCCCCTCCTCTCCCCTCACCCCACCCTCCTCTCCCCTCACCCCCCCCCCTCTCCCCTCACCCCTCCTCTCCCCTCTCACCCCCCCCCTCCTCTCCCCTCACCCCCCCCCTCCTCTCCCCTCACCCCCCCCTCCTCTCCCCTCACCCCCCCCTCTCCCCTCACCCCCCCCCTCCCATCACCCCCCCCTCACCCCTCCTCTCCCCTCACCCCTCCTCCTCTCCCCTCACCCCCCCTCCCTCCTCTCCCCTCACCCCCCCTCCCTCCTCTCCCCTCACCCCCCCCCCCTCTCCCCTCCTCTCCCCTCACCCCTCCTCTCCCCTCACCCCCCCACTCCTCTCCCCTCACCCCACCCTCCTCTCCCCTCACCCCCCCCTCCCCTCCCCTCACCCCCCCCTCCTCTCCCCTCACCCCCCCCTCCTCTCCCCTCACCCCCCCCCTCCTCTCCCCTCACCCCCCCCTCCTCTCCCCTCACCCCCCCACTCCTCTCCCCTCACCCCCCCCTCCTCTCCCCTCACCCCTCCTCTCCCCTCATCCCCCCTCCCTCCTCTCCCCTCACCCCCCCTCCCTCCTCTCGCCTCACCCCCCCCCCTCACCCCCCCTCCTCTCCCCTCACCCCCCCCCTCCTCTCCCCTCACCCCCCCCTCCTCTCCCTCACCCCCCCCTCCTCTCCCCTCACCCCCCCCTCCTCTCCCCTCACCCCCCCCTCCTCTCCCTCACCCCCCCCTCCTCTCCCCTCACCCCCCCCCTCCTCTCCCCTCACCCCCCCCCTCCTCTCCCCTCACCCCCCCCTCCTCTCCCCTCACCCCCCCCCTCCTCTCCCCTCACCCCCCCCCTCCTCTCCCCTCACCCCCCCCTCCTCTCCCCTCACCCCCCCCTCCTCTCCCCTCACCCCCCCTCCTCTCCCCTCACCCCCCCCCTCCTCTCCCCTCACCCCCCCCTCCTCTCCCCTCACCCCCCCCTCCTCTCCCCTCACCCCCCCCCTCACCCCCCCTCCTCTCCCCTCACCCCCCCCCCTCCTCTCCCCTCACCCCCCCCCCCCTCCTCTCCCCTCACCCCCCCCCTCCTCTCCCCTCACCCCCCCCCCTCCTCTCCCCTCACCCCCCCCCTCCTCTCCCCTCACCCCCCCCTCCTCTCCCCTCACCCCCCCCCTCTCCCCTCACCCCCCCCTCCTCTCCCCTCACCCCCCCCTCCTCTCCCCTCACCCCCCCCTCCTCTCCCCTCACCCCCCCTCCTCTCCCCTCACCCCCCCCCTCCTCTCCCCTCACCCCCCCCCTCCTCTCCCCTCACCCCCCCCCTCCTCTCCCCTCACCCCTCCTCTCCCCTCACCCCTCCTCTCCCCTCACCCCTCCTCTCCCCTCACCCCCCCCTCCTCTCCCCTCACCCCCCCCTCCCCTCCCCTCACCCCCCCCCTCCTCTCCCCTCACCCCCCCTCCTCTCCCCTCACCCCCCACTCCTCTCCCCTCACCCCCCACTCCTCTCCCCTCACCCCCCCCTCCTCTCCCCTCACCCCTCCTCTCCCCTCATCCCCCCTCCCTCCTCTCCCCTCACACCCCCCTCCCTCCTCTCGCCTCACCCCCCCCTCACCCCCCCTCCTCTCCCCTCACCCCCCCCCCTCTCCCCTCACCCCCCCCTCCTCTCCCCTCACCCCCCCCTCCTCTCCCCTCACCCCCCCCTCCTCTCCCCTCACCCCCCCTCCTCTACCCTCACCCCCCCCCTCCTCTCCCCTCACTCCCCCCTCCTCTCCCCTCACCCCCCCTCCTCTCCCCTCACCCCCCCTCCTCTCCCCTCACCCCCCCTCCTCTCCCCTCACCCCCCCTCCTCTCCCCTCACCCCCCCCCTCCTCTCCCCTCACCCCCCCCTCCTCTCCCCTCACCCCCCCCCTCCTCTCCCCTCACCCCCCCCTCCTCTCCCCTCACCCCCCCCTCCTCTCCCCTCACCCCCCCCCTCCTCTCCCCTCACCCCCCCCCTCCTCTCCCCTCACCCCCCCCTCCTCTCCCCTCACCCCCCCCCTCCTCTCCCCTCACCCCCCCCCTCCTCTCCCCTCACCCCCCCCTCCTCTCCCCTCACCCCCCCCCTCCTCTCCCCTCACCCCCCCTCCTCTCCCCTCACCCCCCCCTCCTCTCCCCTCACCCCCCCCTCCTCTCCCCTCACCCCCCCCCTCCTCTCCCCTCACCCCTCCTCTCCCCTCACCCCTCCTCTCCCCTCACCCCCCCCTCCTCTCCCCTCACCCCCCCCTCCTCTCCCCTCACCCCCCCCTCCCCTCCCCTCACCCCCCCCTCCTCTCCCCTCACCCCCCCCTCCTCTCCCCTCACCCCCCACTCCTCTCCCCTCACCCCCCACTCCTCTCCCCTCACCCCCCACTCCTCTCCCCTCACCCCCCCCTCCTCTCCCCTCACCCCTCCTCTCCCCTCATCCCCCCTCCCTCCTCTCGCCTCACCCCCCCCT
The DNA here is from genome assembly GCA_037974335.1 of Prionace glauca. NCBI lineage: Eukaryota > Metazoa > Chordata > Chondrichthyes > Carcharhiniformes > Carcharhinidae > Prionace > Prionace glauca. Next base: position 673,513 of record CM075739.1, read on the forward strand.
CACCCCCCACACCTCTCCCCTCACCCCCCCCTCACCCCCCCTCCTCTCCCCTCACCCCCCCCTCCTCTCCCCTCACCCCCCCCCTCCTCTCCCCTCACCCCCCCCCTCCTCTCCCCTCACCCCCCCCCTCCTCTCCCCTCACCCCCCCTCTCCCCTCCCCTCACCCCCCCTCTCCCCTCCCCTCACCCCCCCTCTCCCCTCCCCTCACCCCCCCTCGCCCTCCCCTCACCCCCCCTCTCCCCTCCCCTCACCCCCCCTCTCCCCTCCCCTCCCCCCTCCTCTCCCCTCACCTCCCCCCTCCTCTCCCCTCACCTCCCCCCTCCTCTCCCCTCACCTCCCCCCTCCTCTCCCTCCTCCTCTCCCTCACCTCCCCCCTCACCTCCCCCCTCCCCTCACCTCCCCCCTCCTCTCCCCTCACCCCCCCCTCCTCTCCCCTCACCCCCCACTCCTCTCCCCTCACCCCCCACTCCTCTCCCCTCACCCCCCCCTCCTCTCCCCTCACCCCTCCTCTCCCCTCATCCCCCCTCCCTCCTCTCCCCTCACCCCCCCTCCCTCCTCTCGCCTCACCCCCCCTCACCCCCCCTCCTCTCCCCTCACCCCCCCCCCCCTCCCCTCACCCCCCCCTCCTCTCCCCTCACCCCCCCCTCCTCTCCCCTCACCCCCCCCTCCTCTCCCCTCACCCCCCCTCCTCTCCCCTCACCCCCCCCCTCCTCTCCCCTCACCCCCCCTCCTCTCCCCTCACCCCCCCTCCTCTCCCCTCACCCCCCCTCCTCTCCCCTCACCCCCCCCTCCTCTCCCCTCACCCCCCCCTCCTCTCCCCTCACCCCCCCCTCCTCTCCCCTCACCCCCCCCCTCCTCTCCCCTCACCCCCCCCTCCTCTCCCCTCACCCCCCCCCTCCTCTCCCCTCACCCCCCCCCTCCTCTCCCCTCACCCCCCCCCTCCTCTCCCCTCACCCCCCCCCTCACGTGCCTAATGTGTCACCACCCCTCCTCTCCCCTCACGTGCTCACTCTCTCACCTCCCCCCCCCTCCTCTCCCCTCACCCCCCCCCTCCTCTCCCCTCACCCCCCCCCCCCCCCCCCTCCTCTCCCCTCACCCCCCCCTCCTCTCCCCTCACACCCCCCCCTCTCCTCTCCCTCACCCCCCCTCCTCTCCCCTCACCCCCCTCCTCTCCCCTCACCCCCCCCTCCTCTCCCTCACCCCCCCCCCTCCTCTCCCCACTCACCCTCTCTCTCTCCCCTCTCCCCTCACCCCCCCCTCCTCTCCCCTCACCCCCCACTCCTCTCCCTCACCCCCCTCCTCTCCCCTTCACCCCCTCCTCTCCCTCACCCCCCCCTCCTCTCCCCTCACCCCCCTCCTCTCCCCTCACCCCCCCCTCCTCTCCCTCACCCCCCTCACCCCCACCTCCTCTCCCCTCACCCCCCCCTCCTCTCGCCTCACCCCCCCCCTCCCTCTCCCCTCACCCCCCTCCTTCCCTCACCCCCTCCCCTCCTCTCCCCTCACCCCCCCTCCTCTCCCCTCACCCCCCCTCCCTCTCCCTCACCCCCCCTCTCCCCTCCCCTCACCCCCCTCTCCCCTCCCCCTCACCCCCCCTCTCTCCCCTCCCTCACCCACCCTCTCCCCCCCCCCCTCCACCCCCCCTCCCCTCTCCCCTCACCCCCCCCTCCTCTCCCCTCACCCTCCCCCCCTCCTCTCCCCTCACCTCCCCCCTCTCTCCCTCCTCCTCTCCCTCACCTCCCCCCTCTCCTCCCCCCTCCCCTCACCTCCCCCCTCCTCTCCCCCTCACCTCCCCCCTCCTCTCCCCTCACCTCCCCCTCCTCTCCCCTCACCTCCCCCCTCCTCTCCCCTCACTCCCCCCTCCTCTCCCTCACCTCCCCCCTCCTCTCCCCTCACCTCCCCCTCCTCCTCCCCTCACCTCTCCTCCCCCCTCACCTCCCCTCACCTCCCCTCCTCCTCTCCCCCCTCCTCTCCCCCCTCCTCTCCCCCCCCTCCTCTCCCCCCTCCTCTCCCCCCTCCTCTCCCCTCACCTCCCCCCTCCTCTCCCCTCACCTCCCCCCTCCTCTCCCCTCACCTCCCCCCTCCTCTCCCCTCACCTCCCCTCCACCTCCCCTCACCTCCCCTCACCTCCCCCCTCCTCTCCCCCTCCTCTCCCCCCTCCTCTCCCCCCTCCTCTCCCCCCTCCTCTCCCCCCTCCTCTCCCCTCACCTCCCCCCTCCTCTCCCCTCACCTCCCCCCTCCTCTCCCCTCACCTCCCCCCCTCTCTCCCCTCACCTCCCCCCTCCTCTCCCCTCACCTCCCCCCTCCTCTCCCCTCACCTCCCCCCTCACCTCCCCCCTCCTCTCCCCTCACCTCCCCCCTCCTCTCCCCTCACCTCCCCCCTCCTCTCCCCTCACCTCCCCCCTCCTCTCCCCTCACCTCCCCCCTCCTCTCCCCTCACCTCCCCCCTCCTCTCCCCTCACCTCCCCCCTCCTCTCCCCTCACCTCCCCCCTCCTCTCCCTCCACCTCCCCCCTCCTCTCCCTCCTCCTCTCCCTCCTCCTCTCCCCTCACCTCCCCCGGCCGCCTCTCCCTCACCTCCCCCGGCCGCCTCTCCCCTCACCTCCCCCGGCCGCCTCTCCCCTCACCTCCCCCGGCCGCCTCTCCTCCTCTCCCCTACCCCGGGCCGCCCTCACTCACTCTGGGATCCATCATCGAAGCGGTCAAACTGCCAGTCCGGGGACTGCGGCTCGAGCGCCATCTTCAGATCGCGTGACCCGGTCACGTGCCACAGCCCTCTGCGCAGGCGCGCAGCAATGCTTCCTGGGAGATGTAGTTTCCGGGGTGAGGGGTCAGCGGGAGTCACCTTCCTGCTTTTCAGCTCAATGGCGGGTGTGGAGGTGCCGGTGTTGGACTCGGGTAACAGTGAGAAGGATCACACACCAGGTTCAACTCCAACCGGTTTATTTGGCAGCACAAGTTTTCGAGCGCTGGTCCTTCATCAGGTAAGTGGGAGTTCTGTTCACAAACAGAGAATAAACCTCAAACAGACCATTGTCCGGAGCAAACTACCCGGTCTTAAAGACACAAACTTAATTTACACAATAATGTTTGGAATGTGTCTGTCCAGGTAATCAGGTCTTAAAGGTACAGACAGTGTGAGTGGGGAGAGGGTATTGTCTCCAGACAGTACAGTGAGTGAGGTTTTGCAAACCCAGGCAAGTCACGGGGGTTACAGATAGTGCGACATGAACCCAAGATCCCTGTTGAGACCGTCCTCATGTGTGCGGAACTTGGCTATCAGTCTCTGTTCAGCGACTCTGCGCTGTCGTGTGTCATGAAGGCCGCCTTGGAAAACACTTACCCAAAGATCAGAGGCTGGATACACATGATTGCTGAAGTGTTCACCAACAGGAAGAGAACACTGTTGCCTGGTGATAGAAACGCAGCGGGACTGGAGTGCAAGTGCACAAGCCTTTGAAGGTGGCAGTACAAGTGGAGAAGGTTGTAAAGAAAGCTTATGCTATGTTAGCCTTTATAGGAAGGGGTATAGAGTATAAGAGCTGGAGTCTAATGTTGCAGTTGTGTAGAACGTTGGTTAGGCTGCATTTAGAGTACTGCATCCAGTTCTGGTCGCCTTACTACCGGAAGGACGTGGAGAGAGTGCAGAGAGTATCTCCTTCAAGGGCTTCATCTATCCTAAGCCTTTTAGATCTTACAAATGTTTCCTTTCTCTTCTTGACAAGGTTCATAATACTCCTCGTTATCCAGGGTTCCCGATGCTTGCACACTTACCCTTTATCCTAACAGGTACATGCTAGTCCTAAATTTCAGTCAACTGACATTTGAAAGACTCCCACATGTCAGATGTTGATTTACGCTCAAACAGCATCCCCCAATCTACATTCTCAGATCCTGCCTAATGTTGTTGTAGCCATGATGTGGAGATGCCGACATTGGATTAGGTGGGCACAGTAAGAAGTCCATTTTGAGTTCGTGGTTTGTGGTGTCGCCGATAACCGTGATGTGGAGCTGCCAGCAATGCAATGGACTGGCGTTGGAATGTTGTTGTACTTAGTCTTCCCCCAATTTAACACCTTCGCCTAAGGACTACTCTTGTCCTTGGAATCCAGAAGCATCTTAAAAGTTACGGAATTATCACCTAGCCGGGCTCCTTTCCCAATACCAGGTCCGATAGGAGGCAGAGAGTGGGGGTCAATGGATGCTATTCGGATTGGCGGTTGGTGACTAGTGGGGTGCCCCAGGGGTCGGTGCTGGGGCCTCAGCTATTTACCATTTATATAGATGATCTGGAGGAGGGAACCGAGTGCAGGGTGTCGAAATTTGCTGATGACACCAAGATTGGGGGAAAGGCAAATTGTGCGGAGGGTGTGGAGAGTCTGCAGAAGGATCTAGATAGGCTGGGCGAATGGGCCAGGAAATGGCAAATGGAATTTAATGTTGGCAAGTGTGAGGTGGTCCACTTTGGTAGGAGGAATGGTAGGAAGGACTATTACTTACGGGGCGAAAAACTGCAGCAGGCGACGGTGCAGAGGGACCTCGGGGTCCTTGTGCATGAGTCGCAAAAACCCAGCTTGCAGGTGCAGCAGGTGGTCAGGAAGGCGAATGGGATGCTGGCCTTCATAGCGAAGGGGATTGAATATAAAAGTAGGGAGGTCTTGCTGCAGCTGTACAGGGCATTGGTGAGGCCGCAGCTGGAGTACTGTGTGCAGTTTTGGGCGCCGCACCTGCGCAAGGATGTTTTGGCCCTGGAGGGAGTGCAGAGGAGGTTTACTCGGCTGATACCGGAGTTGAGGGGATTGAGCTATGAGGAGAGGCTGAATAAACTAGGCTTGTACTCGTTAGAGTTTAGAAGAATGAGGGGAGATCTCATTGAGACGTATAAGATGATGAATGGGATGGATAGGATAGAGGTGGAGAGACTGTTCCCGCTCAAAAAAGACAGTAGGACTAGGGGGCACAGCCTCAAGATAAAGGGGGGGGCGGTTTAGAACAGAGTTGAGGAGGAACTTCTTCACTCAAAGGGTGGTGAATCTCTGGAATTCTCTGCCCGTTGAAGTGGTGGAGGCTGCCTCGCTAAATATTTTTAAGAAACGGGTTGATGGGTTTTTGATAAGAGAAGGGATTAAGGGTTATGGGGAGAGGGCGGGAAGGTGGAACTGAGCCACGACAGATCAGCCATGATCTTATTGAATGGCGGGGCAGGCTCGAAGGGCCAGATGGCCTACTCCTGCTCCTATTTCTTATGTTCTTATGTTCTTATATAGCTCTTCCCAGAGTTGGGCTATTTACATATTTTCAAGAAACTATCCTGGATGCGCCTTACAAATTCTGTCTCAAACTAGACCCCAGCAGCGAGTGAGTCCCAGTCAATATCAAAAAAGTTAAAACCACCCACTACAGCAGCCCTGTTGCATTTTTCCAAAATCTGTTTGCATATCTGCTCCTCTATCTCCTGTTGGCTGTTGGGAGACCTATAATAAACCTCCAGCGTTCTGACTGCACCCTCCCTATTCTTGAGCTCTACCCATCTTTCCTCGTTGCTTGAACCCTCCAAGGTGCCCGCCCTCAGTACAACTGTGATATTTTCCTTAACCAGTAATGCAACTCCCCCACCCTTTTACATCCCCTTCTGTCCTGCCTGAAGTATCAAGATCCTGGAATGTGTAGCTGCCAGTCCTGTCCCTCTTACAACCAAGTCTCTATAATAGCAACATCATATTTCCAAATACTAATCCAAGCTCTAAGTTCATCTGTCTTATCTGTTATACTCCTGGCATTGAAACAAATGCACTTCAGACCACCACTCCCGCTGTGATCAACAACTACTCCCTGCCTGTTCTTTCTCTTCATCTTACTGCCCTTGGTCTATAGCTCTCCCTCAATTATTTCTCCTGCTGCTCTGGTTCTCACCCCTCTGCCATACTGGTTTAAACCCTCCCGAGTGACTCCAGCAAATCTACCTGCCAGTGTATCGGTGCCCCTCCAGTTTAGGTGTAACCCGTCCTTCTTGTACAGGTTCCACCTCTCCCAGAAGAGATCCCAATGATCAAGATAATTGAACACCTCCCTCCTACACCAGTTCTTTTGCCTCGTGTTAGTTGCATTATCTTCCTATTCCTAGTCTCACTAGTACGTGGCACTGGAAATAATCCTGAGATTACAAAAATAGAGGTCCTCTTTCTTAATTTACTACCTAACTCGCTAAACTCTCCTTCCAGGACTTGTCACTTTTCCTGCCAATGTCATTCATACCAATGTGTACCACGAGTGCTGGCTGTTTGCCCACCCCTTTCAGAATGTTCCATGCCTGTTCACACACATCCTTGGCCCTGGCGCCAGGGAGGCAATATACCATCCTGGAGTCTCTTTCCTGGCCACACACATGCCTGTCTGTGGCCCCTGACTATAACAGTACCCTATAAATATTGCTCTTCTGCGCCTTGACACTCCCCGCTGAACAACAGAGCCAGTCGTGGTGCCACTGCCCTTTGCTGCTGTTTTCCCCTGATAGGCCATCCCCTCAACAGTATCCAAAACGGTGTACCTATTAGAGAGAGGCATACCACAGGGGATTCCTGCACTGACTGCCTGCTCTTTCTAGCAGTCGCCCATCTATCTGCCTGCACCTTGGGTGTGTCCTGTCCTGTCTGGAAACAATACACGTCTCTTTAACCTGTGCTTAAAGCTCTTTCCACTCTCATTGTCTGTACCTTTAAGAATTGATTAGCTGTAAAGACTCACATTCCAATCATTATGTGTGTAAATTGAGTTTGTGTCTTTGTGTCATTTTTACAACTAGAACTCCCAGCCACCTGACGAAGAGACAGGCTGTCCCGAGAGCTTGCGGCGTTTGCTACAAATAAACCTGTTTGGACTTTAAACTGGTGTTGAGGGATTTCTTTGTGTTTTACCTCAGTCCAACGCCGGCATCTCCACATCATGTATACAAGAAAGCCAGGTACGTTCTAAGGAGATCCATCAAAGATGCCAAAAAACAGTACCGGACCAAGCTAGCGTCTCCAGCTTTCCACACGGACTTCCGCCAACTGTGGCAAAGTCTGTAAGATATAACGCGCTACAAGATGAAGACATGTAAAATCGCCGGCTCCAATACACCTCTCCCTGATGAGCTCAATACATTCTACAGAAAATTGTAACCATTTCAGCCTTTGACGAAAGCTGGCGCAGGAGCGATGGATGGAAAGGCTTCTTAATGAGCTATGACATTTTACAATTCCATTGTTAGATCAATGTCTCTACAGCATCCCGAAATATCCCAGCCCAATTCTATTTGTGAGAAACAAGATCTTGAAGTTCAACATGACTACACAGTTTGACCATTTCAGGATAGAGAAACAGAATGAATGTGGTTTACTTTAGGTGTGATTAGCAGTGCCAGGAACAGAGAGTAAATAGAAGTTATTCTCGCTGGTCAGGAAGATTTGGAATTGGTGATATAGCCTAACAGAACCAGACCCTTCAGGAGTGCAAGTACAATGAGGAGTGATTTTATAGACACTTATAAAATTCTAACAGGATGAGACAGGATAGATTCAAGAAAACATGTTCCCAATGATTTGGGAATCCAGAACTAGGGGGTCATAGCTTTTATTGGTAGAGGGATTGAGTTTCGGAGCCATGAGGTCATGTTGCAGCTGTACAAAACTCTGGTGCGGCCGCACTTGGAGTATTGTGTACAGTTCTGGTCGCCGCATTATAAGAAAGATGTGGAGGCATTGGAAAGGGTGCAGAGGAGATTTACCAGGATGTTGCCTGGTGTGGTGGGAAGGTCTTATGAAGAAAGGCTGAGAGACATGAGGTTGTTTTCGTTAGAGAGAAGAAGGTTAACAGGTGACTTAATTGAGGCATACAAGATGATCAGAGGATTTGGTAGGATGGATAGGGAGAGCCTTTTTCCTCAGATGGTGATGGCTAACATGAGGGGACATAGCTTTAAATTGAGGGGGGATAAATATAGGATGGATGTCAGAGGTAGCTTCTTTACTCAGAGGGTAGTAAGGGTGTGGAATGTCCTGCCTGCAGCAGTTGTGGACTCGCCAACTTTAAGGGCGTTCAAATGGTCAGTGGATAGGCATATGGATAACATTGGAATAGTTTAGGTTAGAGGGTCATTAGATTGGTTCCACTGGTCGACGCAACATCGAGGGCCGAAGGGCCTGTACTGCATTGTGATATTTTATGCCCATTTTGAGCAAGAGGTCAGCAAGAGCTTGCCATCTACCCTGGAAACCCTGGATGAACCTATATCTGAGGTCAACATTGCAGATGTCAGAACAGCTTTTTCGAAGGTCAACCCATAGAAAGTGACTGGCCCGGGGTGAGGTACCTGGACAGGCACTCAGATCCTGTGTGGATCAGCTGGCGGGGGGATTCACAGATATCTTCAACCTCTCTTTACAACATTCTGAGGTCCCTATCTGCTGCAAGAAGATAACCAGCATCCCAGTGCCAGAGAAAAGCCGAGCAACGTGCCTAAATGACTATCATCCGGTGGCTGTGACATCCATCATTATGAAGTGCTTCAAAAGATTAGTCATGGCACAAATTAATTCCAGCCTCCCGGACTGCCTGAATCCACTGCAGTTCTCCAACTGCTGTCACAGGTCCACAGCAGATGCCATCTCCCTGGCCCTGCATGCAACCCTCGAACACCTAGATAGCAAGGACACCTCTGTCACACTCCTACTTATTGACTACAAATCAGCCTTTAACATCATTATTTCAACAAAACACACCTCCAAACTCCGTGGCCTGGGCCTCGGCTCCTCCTTCTATGACAGGATCCTGAACTTTTTAACCCATAGACCACAATCAGCAAGGATAGGAAACAACACCTCCTTCACGGTCATCCTCAACACCAGTGTCCACAAGGCTGTGTTCTCAGCTCCCTCCTGTAGTGCAGGGACCAGGACAGGATGTTGGTAATCTAAACGCCAAGAAACTTGAAGCTCATGACCATTTCCACTTCACTCCCCCGACACAGGCATGTCCTCCATTACAATTCCTGAAATTGATGACCATCTCCTTTGTTTGCAGACATTAAGGGAGAGATTATTGTTGTCGCACCAGATTCCTTATCTCTTTCCTTTACTCCGTCTTATCGTTGTTTGAGATCTGACCCACTACAGTAGTATCATCAGCAAACATGAAAATTGAGTTGGAGGGGAATTTGACTACACACTCACAGATGTTTAAGGAGTATAGTAAGAGCTTGAGGACAAAGCTTTGTGGGGCACCAGTGCTGAGGATGATCGTGGAGGAGGTGTTGTTGCCTACCCTACTGAATGTGGTCTATGGGTTAGGAAGTCTAGGATTCAGTCACAGAGGGAGGAGCCAAGCCCCATGCCATGGAGTTTGGAAATGATCTTAGTCATAATAATGATGTTGAAGGCTGAGCTGTAGTCAATAAATAGGATTACATAAGAACATAAGAAATAGGAGCAGGAGTAGGCCATCTAGCCCTTCAAGCCTGCCCCGCCATTCAATAAGATCATGGCTGATCTGTTGTGTCTCAGTTCCACTTTCCCACTTTCTCCCCATAACCCTTAATCCCCTCTCTTATCAAAAACCCATCTACCCGCGTCTTAAAAATATTTAGCGAGGCAGCCTCCACCACTTCAACGGGCAGAGAATTCCAGAGATTCACCACCCTTTGAGTGAAGAAGTTCCTCCTCAACTCCGTTCTAAACCGCCCCCCCTTTATCTTGAGGCTGTGCCCCCTAGTCCTACTGTCTTTTCTGAGCGGGAAGAGTCTCTCCACCTCTATCCTATCCATCCCATTCATCATCTTATACGTCTCAATGAGATCTCCCCTCATCCTTCTAAACTCTAACGAGTACAAGCCTAGTTTATTCAGCCTCTCCTCATAGCTCAACCCCTCAACTCTGGAATCAGCCTAGTAAACCTCCTCTGCACTCCCTTCAAGGCCAAAATATCTTTGCGCAGGTGCGGCGCCCAAAACTGCACACAGTACTCCAGCTGCGGCCTCACCAATGCCCTATACAGCTGCAGCAAGACCTCCCTACTTTTATATTCAATCCCCCTCGCTATGAAGGCCAGCATCCCATTCGCCTTCCTGACCACCTGCTGCACCTGCAGGCTGGGTTTTTGAGGGGGGATTCTGACGTAGGTATCTTTGTTATTTAGGTATTCCAGCATTGAGTGTAGGGCCAGGGAGATGGCAAACTGCAGTGGATCCAGGCAATCTGGGAGGCCGAATTGATTTGTGCCATGACTAACCTTTTGAAGCACTTCACAATGATGGATGTCAGAGCCATCAGACACTAATCATTAAGGCACACTGTCAGGCTTTTCTTGGTACAGGGATAATGGTCATCTACTTGAAGCAGTTAAGGACCTCAGATTGGTGTAAAGAGTGGTTAAAGATATCTGTGAACATCCCCCTACCTGGTCGTTGCGGGAGCTGAGTGCTTGACTGGGTGCCCTCTACGGATCAGTCACTTTCTGTGGGTTGACTTTGGAGAAAGCTGATCTGACATCTGCGATGGTGATCTCAGATATGGGTTCGGCTGAAGATTCTGGAGCGGAAGGGCATGCTGTCACTGATCTCTTGCTCAAATGGGCAAAGAATGTGTTGAATCATCAGGGAGGGGTTCAATAGAACACTACACCACAGAACCAGGCCTTTTGGCCTTTCTTGGCTTTGCTGAACCACTGACTTGCACCTGGACCATATCCCTCTACACCCTGCTCATCCAAGTTTTTCTTAAATGTGAAAAGTGAGTTCACATTCACCACTTCATCTGGCAACTCATTCCATACTCCCACCACTCTCTGTGTGAAGAAGCTCCCCCCCCCCACCTCCAATATTACCTTTAAACTTTTCCCTCTTCACCCTTAATCCATGTCCTCTAGTTTATTTCTCCCCTAGCCTCAGTGGAAAAAGCCTGACAAGTGGGATTAGGTGGCCTGGAAATAGAGCTGGCAATTCTCCATGCCTTCATCTTGTAACCTGTTATGTCTTGCAAACCTTGCCATAGTCGATGGGAGTCCATGTGGTTAGCCTGAGACTAGACACACAGATTCCAACAGGCACCTCTGATGAATCTCCGTAGATCGTATCTGGATTTCTTGTACAGAGGTTGCCTTTATGCAGTCCAGCTACAGTTCATTGGTGGTGGAGAGATTGAATGTTTGTGGAAGATGTAGCAATCAAGTGGGCTGCTTTGTCCTGGATGATATTGAGCTTCTTGATGTTGCTGTTGCCGCACCCATCCAAACAAGTGGAGAGTATTCCATCACACTCCTGACTTGTGCCTTGTAGATGGTGGATAGGCTTTGTGGGGGGATCAGGAGGTGAGTTACTCACCACAGGATTCCCAGACTCTGACCTACACAGGTAACCACATTATATGGCCGTCCCTATACGCCTTACACACCGATGAATGTGTGGCGAAATTCCCCTCAAACTCGATTTTCAAGTTTGCAGACAGCACCACTGTAGTGGGTCGGATCTCAAACAATATTGAGACAGAGTACAGGAATGAGATAGAGAATCTGGTGAATGGTGTGAAAACAATAATCTCTCCCTCAATGTCAACAAAATGAAGGAGATTGTCATCGACTTCAGGAAGTGTAATGGAGAACATGTCCCTGTCTACATCAACAGGACGAAGTAGGAATGGTTGACAGCTTCAAGTTCTTAGGTGTCTAGATCACCAACAACCTGACCTGATCTCCCAATGTAAACACTATAGTTAAGAAAGCCCACCAATGCCTCTGTGTCACACAATCACAGTGCAGAAGAAGCCCTTTGGTTCATCAAGTCTGCACCGACACAGGAAAGGCCCTGACCTGCCCACCTAATCCCACTTGCCAGCACTTGGCTCACAACCTTGAATGTTATGGTGTTCCAAGTGAGGCAATCCGCCTCTACCACCCTCCCAGGCAGCGCATTCCAGATTGTCACCACCCTCTGGGTAAAAAATGTTTTCCTCAAATCCCCACTAAATCTCCCACCCCTCACATATAACTTGTGTCTCCTTGTAACTAACCCTTCAACTAAGAGGAACAGCTGCTTTCTATCCACCTTGTCCATGCCCCTCATAGTCTTGAACACCTCCGTCAGTTTGCCCCTCAGTATTCTTTGCTCCAGAGAAAACAACCTACTTGTATAACACCCACCACAATCTCAGGACATCCTGTGTACTTTGCTTCAGTTCAAAGTGTTCTAATGTAGGAAAGACAATTTGTTTTCAAGTTCCCAAAAGCAGCAATGTGACAATGACCAGATAACCTGCTTTTGAGTTATTGACACAAAGATAAATATTGATCAGGAGTTAAGGATTAACTGGTCTGCTTTCTGCTAGTGGCCTGGGATCATTTACATCCCACTGGGAGGTAAATAAGGGTCTCAGTTTAATGTCTCAGAAGACTAAGGAAATTTGGCATGTCAGCTATAACTCTCACCAAGTTTTACAGATGCACCATTGAAAACATCCTTTTTGGTTCTCTCACAGCTTGTTATGGCTCCTGCTTTGTTCAAGACTGCAAGAAACTACAAAGGATTGTGAATGTAGCCCAGTCCATCACATAAACAAGCTTTCCATCCATTGACTCTGTCTACACTACCAGCTGCCTTGGAAAAGCAGCCAGCATCATCAAGGACCCCATGCACCCCAAACATACTCTCTTCCATCAGGAAAAAGATACAAAAGTCTGAGGTCACGTACCGACTGACTAAAGAACAGCTTCTTCCCTTCTGCCATCAGGCTTTTGAACGGACCTCCCTCATATTAAGTGATCTTTCTCAAAAACCTTGCTATAATTGTCCACATTCTGCACTCACTCCTTTCCTTCACTGTATGGTGTGCTTTGTCTTTATAGTGTGCAATGTAAATTAATACATGTGGCAACAATAAATCAAAGAAAGATACAAGTTCTGTCAAGCGTGTCACTCAAGTCAGGTGATGGGGAAACCTGAAAAATAATTAGCCCTGCACCTTCAATTCCTCTTTGAACATTTGAGGGGCATTTTACAAGGGACCTAATTGATTTCGTAGGGCCTTTCGTAAGCCAAACGTGGAAATTAATACTTGCTGACAATCATGGATGTATCTCCTAGATTCCTAACAGTGATACTATTATGAGGGATCACAGCAAAGAGGATTGAAGGAGAGATGACCAAATTCTTTACAAGACATGATTTACCAAACAAAATACGGTCAGATCAGGGTTTGAATTTCATGTCAGTTGTTTAGGGAAGTCATGAACAGCTTGGGATAAAACAGTTTAAATCGTCAGTTTATCATCCTATATTGGAGAGATGACATCAGAGAATCATAGAATCCCTACAATGCAGGAGGAGGCCACTCAGCCCATCGAACCTGCACCAATAACAATCCCACCTGGGCCTGTTCTGTAATCCCATGTATTTACACTGCTAGCTGCCCCCTGCCCCACCTCCACCCCCGCCCCCATACTAAGGAGCTGTTGAGCATTGTTAATCCACCTAACCTGCTCATCTTTGGGAGGAAACCAGAGCACCTGGAAGAAACCCGTGCAGACAAGGAGAGAATGTGCAAACTCCACACAGATAGTGACCTAAGGCTAGAATTGAACCCAGGTCCCTGGTGCCATGAGGTAGCAGTGCTAACCACTGTGCCACCAGCCACCCATGGGTTCGAGTCCAAAGAAAAAAATCAGCCCGGGAAACAGGCCCTTCGGCCCAACGAGCCCACGCCGCCATCTCAACACCACCAGTCCCCCTCTCCACCCACGACCCCTTGTCTAGTGTTTTATGGCCATCCAGATTGAGGGAAACTGATTTAGGGACAATTTATTCCTGCCAATCAGCCTAACAGCACATCTTTGGGGTGTGGGAGGAAACCGGAGCACCCGGAGAAAACCCACGCAAGCACGGGGAGAATGCGCAAACTCCCACAGACACCGGCCCAAATCCATGTGTCTGCACAGCAATCAGCGATAATCACTGAGCTGTTGTCTTGCCCAATATCTGGTCCACATGAGCCTTCTTCAGAACTTCTGCCCTTAAAGACCTCAAATTTAGATTCTCATCGGACACATCCTGTTCCATCCATAGCAACCCTACAAATGCAGAAGAAGGCTATTTGGCCCATCAAGTCTGTACCAACTCTCTAAAAGAGATTCTTACCCAGACCCTCCACCCTACCTCCATAGGCCTGCACATTTACCATGGCTAATCCACCTAACCTACAGATCTCTGGACTGTGGGAGAATGTGATGACTCCATACAGACAGTTACCTGAGGCTGGAATTGAACCCAGGTTCCTAGTGCTGTTAGGTAGTAGTGCGGACCACTGTGCCGCTAAAGACTATGATGAGGGTACGTAGTCAAGTTTACCCACAAAACCAGGATTGAAGGATTACATTCTTCTGATTTGCCAGGGCGGGGTAATCCCAGTGTATCATCAACTGGGAGAGATAGTTCTGAGGTTTTAGATCACTGGAAGGACTGGGAGAGGCAGTCCTGGAATATTAGACAAAGAGGGAGGCTGCCTCAGGGTATTAGAGGATTGGGAGGAAATAGTTCCAGAGTATAGATGATGGGGGAGGTAGTCTTGGAGAAGGGAGTTGCTCTGATAAGCAAGGGACAGAGTCAGATATGGACACAGGAATGGGACAAGAAATGTTAAAAAGGTTCATCTTAAGGGTTTGTATCTGAATACTCAGAATTTTCCAAACAAAATGGATGAAGTAGTTGCACAGATTGATGTAAAGGATAATGATATAGTCGGTATTATGGAGACATGACTCCAAAGTGGCCAAGAATAGGAACTATTCTTAGTAGGGCTATCAGTGTTTAGGAAGGTGAGGCAAAAAGGAAAAGGTGTTGGAGTTGCATTGTGGATTAAAGAAGATATTATTATGATATCAAGAAAAAATATTAGCATAGACAATGTGGAATGTATATGGGTTGAGTTAAAAAAATAGTAAGGGCATGAAACAATTGTAGCAGTGGTATACAGACCACCAAACTGTAGTAATGTTGGGAATTGCATTAGACAGGAAATCAGAGATACATGTGTTACAGGAACATCTATGATTATGGATGACTTTAATTTGTATATAGATTGGGAGAGTCAATTAGTCACAGTACAATAGAGGAGAAATTTCTAGAGTGTGTACAGGATCTCTGGACCAATACATTGAGGAACCCACAATCCAAAGATGTGCGGGTTAGGTTGATTGGCCATGCTAAAAGTTGCCCCTAAGTGTCCTGAGATGCATAGGATAGAGGGATTAGTGGGTAAATATGTGGGTATATGGGGGTGGGGCCTGGATGGGATTGTGGTCGGTGAAGACTCGATGAGACAAATGGTCTCTTTCTGTACTGTAAGGTTTCTATGATTCCCCGAACTATCTGCATACCCTTCCCCTGGGTCACCATCCACCAAGGCCTTCTCTTTGGTGAAGACTGACGCAAAGTACTCATTTAATACCTTGTGTATTTCCTCTGGCTCCATGCATAGATTCTTTCCCCTGTCTTCGAGTGGTCCAACCCTCTCTCTGGCTACCCACTTGCTCATTATATATGTTAAAAAAAAGCCTTGGGATTTTCCTTACTCTCGCTGGCCAATGACTTTTCATGACCGATTTTAGCCCTCCTTACCCCTTGCTTAAATTTCTCACTACTTTCCTCGTATTCCACACTTGCTTCATGTGTTCTCAGCCTCCTATTCTTCACAAATGCTTCCTTTTTCTCTTTGACTAGGCTCACAATATGTCTTGTTATCCGCAGTTCCCGAAACTTGCCAAACTTATCCTTCATCCTTACAGGAATGTGCCGGTGCTGAATTCCTATCAACTTGTACTTGATTTGCCCTCAAACATTTGTCTCCAATCTGCATTCTTCAGTTCCTGCCAAATATTGTTGTAATTAGCCTTCCTCCAGTTTAGCATCTTAACTTGAAGACTATGCTTATCTTTATCCATCAGTACCTTAAAGTTTACTGAATTGTGGTCACTGTTCCTGAACTGCTCCCCTACTGAAATATCGACCATCTGGCCAGTCTCATTCCCCAATACCAGGTCCAGTATGGCCCCTTCCCTAGTTGGATTATCTACATACTGTTTCAAGAAGCCTCCTGGATGCTCCTTACAAACTCTGCCCCATCCACACCCCTAGCACTGAGAGTCCCAGTCAATACTGGGGAAGTTAAAATCTCCCACCACAACAACCCTATTACTTATACACCTTGCCAAATCTGCTAACATATCCGTTAATCTATCTCCTGCTGGCTGTTGGGAGGCCTTTAGTAAACCCCCAACACGGTGACTACGTCCTTCCTATTCCTGAGCTTTACGCATATTGCCTCACTATATGAGCCCTCCAAGGTATCCTCCCACGGTACAGCTCCTTAATCTGTAGTGCAACTCCCCCACCCCTTTTACATCCCCCTCTACCCTTCCTGAAACATCCGTATCCTGGAATGTTAAGATGCCAATCCTGTCCTTCCTTAACCAAGTTTCTGTAATGGCAACAACATCATATTTCCAAGTATTAATCCAAGCTCTTATGTTCATCTGCCTTACCTGTTACACTTCTCACATTGAAACCAATGCAATTCAATCCACCAGATGTTCTTTGATCAGCAATCACACTTTGCCTGCTCTTCTTCTGAGTCTTACTGGCCTGACTCTCTAGTTCCCCTTCAGTTAGTTAATTCCATGCTGGGAGGCATCTGCTGCATGTGTGTTAAATGTCCATGTATTACAGTCCACGTGGGGCTTTGAGTGCCTATTTGAGTCTGTTGAAGGTGATATTGTGGCCAGTACCATTCAATATCCCGGGGGAGAAGATGACAAGCAGTCCACTGACCTCACTACAACATGGGATGAACTTAGAATGATAGTTTGTCAGAGCAAGAAAATACTGTGAAGTGTACAGGAATGGCCATCTGTCACATAGCTACTGTCTTGTCTGGATGGGGGGACTTCACATCATCAGCTGTGAGTAAATGGCCCACATAGGAAACCTGGTTGACTCTGAATCTACATTTTGCAAGATTGAGCTTCAATGATATGGTCCTGATTCTGTCAGGGATGAGTCAAAGATGTACATCATGTTCTTGCATAGTACCACCGCAAACCAGGATGTCATCAACAACAATCTCACAAGGTTGGCCTGTAAAGATTTGATCCTTGCACTACTGGAAGACCTCATTGCCAGTGGAGATCCCATGGGGCAAATGAAGTAAACAACGAATATGGTTATTTTGATTTGATTTATTATTCTCACATGTATACAGTATACAGTATACAGTGAAAAGTGTTGTTTCTTGCCTGCTATACAGACAGAGTATACCATTCATAGAGAAGGAAAGGAGAGAGTGCAGAATGTAGTGTTATAGTCATGGCTAGGATGCAGAGAAAGATCAACTTAATGCAAGGAAAGTCCAGTCAAAAGTCTGACAGCAGCACGGAAGAAACTGTTCTTGAGTTAGTTGGTACATGACCTCAGACTTTTTTCTTTTTCCCGATGAAATAAGCTGGAAGAGAGTATGTCCGGGGTGCCTGGGTTCCTTTGTTTGCTGCCTGCTTATCTGAGGCAGCGAGAAGTGTAGACAAAATCCATGGATGGGAGCTGTTTGCGTGATGTATTGGGCATCATTTGTAGTTTTTTGTGGTCTTGGGTAGAGCAGGATCCATAACCCAGCTGTGATACAACCAAAAAGAATGCTTTCTGTGGGGCATCTGTGAAAGTTGCTGAGAGTCATAGCTGACATGCCAAATTTTCTTCATCTTTTGAGAAACTAGATGCATTGATGGGCTTTTCAATTATAGTGTTGGCATGGGGGAGCAGGACAGGTTGTTGGTAATGTGGACACCTAAAACATGAACCTCCTGTCCACTTTTACTCTATCCCCATTCGTGTGTCTAGGGGCATGTTCCCCATGATGCTTTCTAGCAGCGCATCACTTTAAGCTTCAAAAACTACAGCTAATTTTTAAATTAATGTATGACTGAATTGCTCACTGGTCAAGTTCCATCAGTTGCTCTAAGCAATTGGAATAAAACTAGAATTGTATTTATTTTTCACTTTTCACAACTTCAGGACAGTTTTAAAGTAGGTTCTGGTCAATGATGGAACTGATTGTGATGCAGAAAGCTCAGCACCAATTTGTGAGCAATAAACGCCCTCAAACAGCTCTATCCATGTCTCTGAAATGGCCACAACATCAAAGTTCCAGGTACTGATCCACGCTGCAAGTTCATCCACTTTATTGCGAATACTCCTCGCATTAAAGTATACGCATTTCAAACCCTGCTCCGCCCCACCCCCACAATGCCGTGCATTGCAGTCCCCATCTATGCCCCCCTCACTTTCACCCTCTCTGCTCAGGATCCCACCCCCCCTCTGAATCAGTTTAAATCCCCCTGCATAGCCTTTGCAAATTTTCCCCCTAAGATATTGGTTCCCCTCTCATTCAGGTGTCGACCATCACTCTTGTAGAGGTCCCAACTTCCCCAGAATGAGCCCCAATTGCTCAAGAACCTGAACCCCTCCCTCCTGCACCATCCCCTCAGCCACGAGTTCAAACTTTCCCTCTGTTCCGCTCTAAACTATCCTGTGGCACAGGCAAGAGTCCCGAGATAACCACTCCGTCCGACTTGGTCTTAAGTTTCCACCCCAACTCCATAAAGTTCTGCTTAAACAAAGAACAAAGAACAAAGAACAATCCAGCACGGGAAACAGGCCCTTCGGCCCAACGAGCCCGCGCCGCCACATCACCCTACACCTATTCTACCCTGCATGGCTACGAATGGAACCCTACTCAGTCAGATTCAGGGAAGAAATAGTGTCGATTTGGTAAAAACCGATTAGCCTGAGAGCACATTTTTGGGGTGTGGGAGGAAACCGGAGCGCCCGGAGGAAACCCACGCAACCACAGGGAGAATGAGCAAACTCCCACAGACACAGGCCCAAATCCATGTGCCTGCACAGCCAGCAGTGCTAGTCACTGAGCTGTTGCGGCGCCCATCTACCGGTCCAGGATCAAGCACACACACCGACACGAAGTTCTAGGCCACTCCTGGAACTTCCAAGAGCAGCCCAGGCACGACCCGCCGTGTGAATGCCCCTCGTTTGACACGAGGTGGACCTCCACCTGTGGAATAAAGTCAAAATATTAATCTTACAGCCTGCCTTTCCGGTGTCTCCCGAGGTTTAACCCTATTTAATATCCCCTACCATATCCCTCCATTCTCGTTTCACTCATGTGCCTATCTAACTGCATCTTAAAAGAGTCCAATGTTCCTGCCTCCACCACCCTACTCGGTAGCGCGTTCCAGACCCCTACAACTCTCTGCGTAAAGAACCTTCCTCTCACCTCCAAATTATACCTCTCCCCCCTCACCCTTAAATGATGACCTCTCGTGTTTGTATCCAGTCTAGGGAGCAGTCTCTCACTATTAACTCTATCCATTCCCTTCATTATCTTATATACTTCTATCATGTCCCCTCTCAATCTCCGCCTTTCCAAGGAGAATAGTCCCAGTTTCTTCAACCTCTCCTCGTAACCCAGTCCCCCCATGCCAGGCAACATCCTGGTAAACCTCCTCTGCACCCTTTCCAGAGACTCCACATCCTTCCGGTAGTAAGGTGACCAGAACTGGACGCAGTACTCCAAATGCGGTCTAACCAACGTTCTGTACAACTGAAGCATTAGACAGCAGCTTTTATACTCTATGCCCCTTCCTATAAAGGCCAACATCCCATAAGCCTTCCTAACGACCTTCTCCACTTGTGATGCAACCTTCATGGATTTGTGAACCTGCACTCCCAGGTCCCTCTGTATGTCAATACTCCTAATCGGCCTCCCTTTAATCTCATAGCTCCTCTCTGCATTATTCCGTCCAAAATGCATCACCTCGCATTTGTCAGGATTAAATGCCATCTGCCACCTATCTGCCCACTGCACCAACCTATCTATATCCTGTTGTATCACCTGACAATCCA
Source organism: Prionace glauca (assembly GCA_037974335.1). Lineage (NCBI taxonomy): Eukaryota > Metazoa > Chordata > Chondrichthyes > Carcharhiniformes > Carcharhinidae > Prionace > Prionace glauca. The sequence goes on from CM075739.1 coordinate 693,496, forward strand.
GTTCCGTACCCGCCAACCCTGCCATCTTGGTGTCATCAGCAAACTTGCTAATCACACCACCTACGCCCTCTTCCAAGTCATTTATGTAGACTACAAAGAGGAGAGGTCCCAGTACTGAGCCCTGCGGCACACCACTGGTCACTGACCTCCAGCCCGACAAGGTCCCTTCCACAACTACCCTCTGTCTCCTATTTCCCAGCCAGTTCTCAATCCACCTAGCTACCTTGCCTCGTATCCCATGCGCCTTAACCTTTTCTACCAGCCTACCGTGAGGGACTTTGTCAAACGCCTTACTGAAATCCATATAGATGACATCAACGGTTCTCCCATCGTCAACCGTTTTTGTCACCTCCTCAAAGAATTCCACCAGATTCGTAAGGCAAGACCTCCCTCTAACAAAGCCATGTTGCGTATCCCTAATCAGATCGCAACGCTCCAAATGCTCATACATCCTACCCCTAAGTATTTTTTCCATTAACTTCCCTACCACCGACGTCAAACTCACCGGTCTATAATTCCCAGGGTTATCCCTACTGCCTTTTTTGAACAACGGGACCACATTTGCTACCCTCCAGTCTTCTGGGACCTCACCTTAATATCCCCTTCCCTTAACCTCCCTCTGTCATGCGTCCCCACATGAACTAGACTTGGGGTTGATCTCCCTCTCCCTTAAGAGTCCTGAATACCCTGTCCGATACATCCCGGACCTCAGCCCCTGGGATTCAACACACCAGCCCTGAGTCCCTACCATTACCTCTGACTCTCCTATCCGTCCCCCTAACTGTGGAGTCCCCAATCACTAGGCCCAATCTCTTACATCCCCTAATCACCTGAGCCTTCACAACAGGCTCACCTCCAGAGACCTGCTCCCTTTGGCTATCCCCAGTTGATTCCTCCTCAACTGTAGCCTCCAGGACCGAAAACCTATTTTGGAGGGGAACAGCCCCAGGGGATTGTCCCCTCAATTGCTTCTTTCCCCTCTTCCTAGCAGTTACCCAAGACTCATTTTTAGGAGTGACTATCTCCTTGTAACTCCTATCGATGTCCGTCTCAGCCTCCCAAATTATCCAGAGTTCCTCCAATTCCAACTCCAGCTCCTTGACACGCTCCTCCAGGAGCTGCAATCGTACACACTTCCTGCAGGTATAATCAGCAGATTTGGCCCTTCAAGACTGCTCTGTCATTTATTACAATCATGGCTGATCATCCAACTCAATAGCCTGATCCTGCTTTCTCCTCATAACTATTCACCACAAGTGCTATATCTAGCTGCTTCTTGAATACATTCAATGTTTTGGCATCAATGACTTCCTGTGGTAAAGAATTCCACAGGCTCACCACTCCTTGGGTGAAGAAACATCTCCACACCTCCGTCCTAAATGGCCTACCCCAAATGCTCAGACTGTGACCCCTGGTTCTGGACTTCCCCACCATCGGGAACATCCTCCCTGCATCTTCCCAGTTAGTCCTGTTAGAATTTTATAAGTCTCTATTATTAAGATTCCCTCCTTATTCACCTGAACTCTAGCGAAAACAATCCTAATCTAATCAGTCTCTAGACATTAGTCCTGCCTTTCCCAGAATCAGCCTGGTAAAACTTTTGCTGCACCCCTTTGAGAGCAAGAACATCCTTCCTCAGAAAAGGAGACCCAAACTGTACTCAGTATTCTAGGTGTGGCTTCAGCAACACCCTATACAACTGCAGCAATGCATCCCAGTTCCTGCACTAGAAACCTGTCACAATGAAGACCAACATGCCATTTGCCATCTTTACCGCCTGCTGCACCTACATGCTTACCTTCAGCAACTGGTGTGCAAGGATACCCAGGTCCCTCTGCACACTCCCCTTTCCCAATTTACACCCATTTGTAGTAATGTGTCGTCTTGTTTTTACTTCCAAAGTGAATAACCTCACATCTATCCAAATTATACTGCTTCTGCCATTGATTCACTCACTCACCCAACCAGATAGAAACATAGAAGCAGGAAAAGGCCATTTGGCCCTTCCAGCCTGCTCCACCATTCATTATGATCGTGGCTGATCATCCAACTCAATAGCCTAATCCTGCCTTCTTCCCATAACCTTTGATCCCATTTACCCCAAGTGTAAAATCCAGCCTCTCCTTGAATACATTCAAAGTTCTGATCATGCTGAAGGATCTCTTCATTCTCATCACAGTTCATCCTCTCACTCAACTTGGTCTCATCTGCAAACTTTAAGATGTTACATTTTGTTCCCTCAACCAGATCAGTAATATATATTGTGAATAGCTGGGGGTCTCAGCACCGATCCCTGTGGCACCCCACTTGTTACTGCCCACCAATTTGAAAAGGACCCATTAATTCCTATTCTTTGTTTCCTCTCTGCCAACCAGTTTTCTGTCCATCTCAATACACTTCCCCTAATCCCATGCACTTTAATCTTGCACGATAATCTCCTATGCGGGACTTTGTCAACCGCTTTTTGAAAGTCCAAATATACCACATTGACTGGCTCTCCCTTGTCAATGTCTTTAAAGAATTCCAACAGATTTGTCAAGCATCATTTCCCTTTCAGAAATCCACGCTGACTCTATCTGATCCCGCCACTGCTTTCTGAATGCTCCGCTATAAAGTCCTTGATAATGGATTTGAGAATTTTCCCCACTATTGTTGTTAAACTTCCTGGTCTATAGTTCTCTGTTTTTCTCTCTACTTCCCTTTTTGAATATTGGAGTGACATTAGCCACCTTCCAATCTGCAGGGACTGTTACAGAGTCTGTAGAATCCTAGAACATAGAACATTCCAGCGCTGTACAGGCCCTTCGGCCCTTGATGTTGCGCCGACCAGTGGAATCAATCTAATGACCCTCTAACCTAAACTATTCCAATGTTATCCATACGCCTATCCACTGACCATTTGAACGCCCTTAAAGTTGGCGAGTCCACAACTGCTGCAGGCAGGGCATTCCACGCCCTTACTACCCTCTGAGTAAAGAACCTACCTCTGACGTCCCCTCAATTTAAAGCTATGTCCCCTCGTGTTAGCCATCACCATCTGAGGAAAAAGGCTCCCACTATCCACCCTATCTAACCCTCTGATCATCTTGTATGCCTCAATTAGGTCACCTCTCAACCTCCTTCTTTCTAATGAAAACAACCTCAAGTCCCTCAGCCTTTCCTCATAAGACCTTCCCACCATACCAGGCAACATCCTGGTAAACCTCCTCTGCATCCTTTCCAATGCCTCCACATCTTTCTTATAATGTGGCGACCAGAACTGTACACAATACTCCAAGTGCGGCCGCACCAGAGTTTTGTACAGTTGCAACATGATCTCACGGCTCCGAAATTCAATCCCTCTACCAATAAAAGCTAACACACCGTACGCCTTCTTAACAACCTTATCAACCTGGGTGCCAACTTTCAGGGATCTATGTACATGTACCCCGAGATCTCTGTGCTCGTCGACACTACCAAGAGTTTTTCCATTAGCCCTATATTCTGTACTCCTGTTATTCTTACCAAAGTGAATCACCTCACACTTTTCTGTATTAAACGCCATCTGCCACCTCTCGGCCCAGCTCTGCAGCTTATCTATGTCCCTCTGCAAACTGTAACATCCATCCTCACTGTCAACAACTCCTCCAATTTTGGTGTCGTCAGCAAATTTACTAATCCATCCTTTTACACCCTCATCTAGGTCATTGATAAAAATGACAAACAGCAGTGGCCCCAAAACAGATCCTTGAGGTACACCACTTGTAACTGAACTCCAGGTTGAATATTTCCCATCAGCCACCACCCTCTATCTTCTATCAGCTAGCCAATTCCTGATCCAAACTGTTAAATCACCCTCAATCCCATGCATCTGCATTTTCTGCAGTAGCCTACCATGGGGAACCTTATCAAACGCTTTGCTAAAATCCATATACACCACGTCAACTGCCTGGAAGATCACAATCAATACATGCATTATTTCTCGAGCCACTTCCTTAAGTACTCTGGGATGTAGATTATCAGGCTCTGGTGTTTTATCCATCTTCAATCCCATCAATTTTCCCAGCACCATTTCTCTACTAATATTGATCTCCCTCAGATTTTCCATCTCATGAAATCTTGCATTTTCTAACATTTCTGATATATGATTTCAGTCCTCTTTTGTGAAGCCAAAACCAAAGTATGTATTCAGTTACTCAGCCATTTCTTTGTCTCCTATTATACATTCCCCCATTTCTGTCTTCAGGGAATTTACATTTGTCTTTACCAACCTTTTTCTCTTCATGTATCTGTAGAAACTTTGTTGTCAGTTTTTATGTTCCCTGCAAGCTTACTTTTGTATTGTATTTTCCCCTTCTTAATCAATCCTTTGGGCCTTCTTTGCTGAATTCTATACTGCTCCCAATCTTCTTATGTAACTTCATTGCAGTGTTAATGTAAGCCTACTTGTGACACATAAAATAAACTGCTTTTTCTCTGAAAGTATGCTAAACTTGTGTAGAACACTGCTTTGGCCTCATGTGGAGTCTTACATGCAGCTCAGGATGTCACATTTTAGGAAAGATGTGAAGGCATTAGAGAGAATGTAGAAAAGATCAGCAAGAATGGTCCAAAGGATGAATAACTTCTGTTATACAGATAGATTGGAGAAGCTGGAATTGTGTTCCTCAACATGAGATGGTGAGAAGAGTTTTGATTGAGGTATTCAGAATCATGAGGGTTCTGGACAGAATGGATAGATAAAAAAAGTTCACATTGATAGAAGGATCAAGAGCCAGAGGGAAATCCTGTTTTACAAATTTGATTGAATTCTTCAAGGAGGTGACTAAGTGTGAAGGTAGTGCAAATTATGTTGTTTATATGAATTTCAATGAGCCTTTTGACGAGGTCCCACATGAGCGACTGATGAAAAAGGCAGGAGCCCATCGGATCCAGAGCAATTTGGCGAACTGTATCTAAAACTGGCTTAGTGGCAGGAGCAGAGAGTGATGGTTGAAGATTGTTTTTATGATTGGAAGCCTGTGTCTGGTGTGTGCTGCTGGGATCAGTGCTGGGTCCCTTCTTGTCTGTACCATACATTAGTGATCTGGACATGAATGTAGGAGGTTTGATAAATAAGTTTTCAGATAACACAAAAATTGGTGGTGTGGTAAGTAGTAAGCAGCAAAGCCTTAGATTACATAGACTGACTGGTCAGATGGACAGAACAGTGGCAAATGGAATTTAACCCCGAAAACTGTGAGATAATGCATTTTGGGATGAGTAACAAGGCAAGGGAACACACAATGAATGGTAGGACACTAGGAAGTACAGAGGATCAGAGGGACTTGGGGTGCATGTCCATAGATCCCTGAAAACAGCAGGACAGGCAGATAAGGTGGTTGAGAAGGCATATGAGAAACTTGCCTTTATTAACTGAGGCATTGAATATGAGAGCTGGGAGGTTATGTTAGAGCTGTATAAAACACTGACTAGGCCACAGCAAGAATACTGTGTGCAGTTCTGGTCGCCACATTATAGGAAGGATGCACTAGAGAAGGTGCAGAGGAAATTCATCAGGATATTACCTGGGATCGAGTGTTTCAGCTATCAAGAAAGACTGAATGGGCTGGAGTGAAAAGACTGAGGGGGCGCCTGATTGAAGTATATAACATTATGAGGGGCAGAGGTGAATAGGAAGGTGAATAGTAAGGTGAATAGGAAGGAATATTTCCCTTTAGTAGTGGAGTCAATAACCAGAGGGCGTAGATTATGCGGTGGATAGTGAGTATAGAAAGGAGGACATTCAAGGGCATTTTAAAGTAAAATGGGAGGAGGTATTGGAGTTTCTGAAAAAAATTAAGGTGGACAAGTCTCCAGGGGCAGATAGGGTGTATCCCAGAATACTGAGAGAGGTGAGGGAAGAACTTGCTTTGTATCTCTTTAGCCACGGGCGAGGTACCGGAGAATTGGAGAGTAGCTAACATTATTCTTCAGTTTAAGAAGGGCAGAAGAGACAATCCAGGACACTGACAAACTTGACTGCGTTCTTTGAGGAAGTGACAAAAATGACAAAAAAAATTGACCTGGGCAGGGAATGGTTGTCATACACATGGACTTTAGTAAAGCCTTCAATAAGGTTCCTTATGGCAGGCTGATATAGAAGGTAAAGTCATATGGGATCCGAGGTGAGTTGGTAAAATGAATACAAAACTGGCTTGGGCACAGAATAACGCCAGTCCAACACCAGCATACCCACATCTTAGGCACAGAAAGCAGAGTAGATGAGTGGAAGGGTACTTTTCTAACTGGAGATTCATGACAAGCTGTGTTCCACAAGGATCAGTGCTGGGGCCTCTGTTGTTAATATATATAAATGAATTGGAGGAAAATGTAGCTGGTCTGATCTGTAAATTTGGAGGAGTAGCGGATAGGAAGGAAGATTGTCAAAGGAAAAAGCAGGATATAAATCAGCTGAAGAACTAGACCGAAAGTTGGCGGATGGAATTTAAGCTTGACAAATATGAGGTGATTGATTTGGAACGTCTATTGCAGAAGGAAAGTATGCAGTAAATGGTACAGCCCTTGGAAATAATAGCATACAGAGGGATCTAGGCATACAGATTCACAGTTCCCTGAAAGTGGCAACTCAGGAGGACAAGGTGGTCAAGAATACTTGTGGAATGCTGGCCTTCATCGGTTGGGGCATTGAGTATAGGAATTGGAAAATCATGTTGCAGCTGTATAAGACTTTGATTAGGTTGTATTTGAAGTATTGTGTATAATTCTTGTCACTACACTACAGGAAGGATGTTGATGCATTGGAAAGGGTACAGAAGAGATTTACCAGGATGTTGCCTGGAAGATATGGACTATGAGAAAGTTTGAACAAACTTGGATTATTTTCACTGTAGTGTCAGAGGATGAGGGATCTGATAGAGGTTTGCAAAAGGATGACAGAGTCTTTTTCCCAGGGTTGAAGGGTCAATTACTCAAAGTAAGAAGGGGAAAGTTTAAAAGAGGTGTAAGGAGCAAATTTTTCACACAGAGGGTGGTGAATGCCTGGAACGTGCTGCTGGAGGAGGTGGTGGAAGCAGATTCCATGACAACAGTGAAGAGGCATCTGGTTAGATACATGAATAGGCTGGGGATAGAGTTGTCCTTTGTTTTTATTTATGTTAAGGGGCAGGAGGTTTATAGGAGATGTGAGGAAAAGCTTTTTCACCCATAGAGCATTGGAATCTGGAACTCAATGCCTGAAAGAACCCTAATAACATTTAAGTAGTATGTAGGTGAGCACTTGAAATGCCAAAGCATACAAGGCTACCCACCAAGTGCTGAATATGGGATTGCAATAGCTTGGTGCTTAATGACTGGCATGGCCACAATGGGCCAAAGGCTCTGATCTTCAGGTCGTCGTTGACCTCTGGTATAGTACCGGAAGATTGGAGGTTAGCGAATGTTGTCCCATTGTTTAAGAAGGGGAACAGAGACTTCCCCGGGAATTATAGACCGGTGAGTCTTACTTCTGTTGTGGGCAAGGTTTTAGAAAAAATTATTCGGGATAGGATTTATAGTTATTTGGAGAGTAATGAATTGATTGGAGATAGTCGGCATGGTTTTGTGGCAGGTAGGTCGTGCCTTACTAACCTAATTGAGTTTTTTGAGAAAGTGACCAAAGAGGTGGATGGGGGTAAGGCAGTGGACATGGTGTATATGGATTTTAGTAAAGCATTTGATAAGGTTCACCATGGTAGGCTTCTGCAGAAAATGCAGATGTATGGGATTGGGGGTGATCTAGGGAATTGGATCAGGAATTGGCTAGCAGATAGGAGACAGAGGGTGGTGGTTGATGGTAAATATTCATCATGGAGTTCGGTTACGAGTGGTGTGCCTCAGGGATCTGTTTTGGGGCCACTGCTGTTTATAATTTTTATTAATGATCTGGATGAGGGTATAGTTGGGTGGATTAGTAAATTTGCTGATGACACCAAAGTCGGAGGTGTGGTAGATAGTGAGGAAGAGTGTCATAGTTTGCAGGAAGACTTAGACAGGTTGCAGAGCTGGGCCGAGAGGTGGCGGATGGAGTTTAATGCGGAGAAGTGTGAGGTAATTCACTTTGGTAGGAATAACAGATGTGTCGAGTATAGGGCTAACGGGAGGACTTTGAATAGTGTGGATGAGCAGAGGGATCTAGGTGTATGTGTACATAGATCCCTGAAAGTTGGGAATCAAATAGATAAGGTTGTTAAGAAGGCATACGGTGTCTTGGCGTTTATTGGTAGGGGGATTGAATTTAGGAGTCGCAGCGTTATGTTGCAACTGTACACAACTCTGGTGCGGCCGCACTTGGAGTACTGTGTGCAGTTCTGGTCCCCACATTACAGTAAGGATGTGGAGGCTTTGGAGAGGGTGCAGAGGAGGTTTACCAGGATGTTGCCTGGTATGGAGGGGAGGTCCTATGAGGAGAGGCTGAGGGATTTGGGGTTGTTTTCGCTGGAAAGAAGGCGACTAAGAGGGGATCTTATTGAAACATATAAGATGATTAGAGGTTTAGACAGGGTAGATAGTGATAGCCTTTTTCCTCTGATGGAGAAATCTAGCACGAGGGGGCATGGCTTTAAATTAAGGGGTGGTAGTTATAGTTCGGATGTCAGGGGTAGGTTCTTTACCCAGAGGGTGGTGAGGGATTGGAATGCTCTGCCTGCTGCAGTTGTAAATGCGCCGAGTTTGGGGGCGTTTAAGAGATCCATGGATAGGTTTATGGATGAAAAGGGATTGGTTTAGGTTAGTGGGTCATTGTTTTTTAATTGGTCGGTGCAACATCGTGGGCCGAAGGGCCTGTTCTGCGCTGTAATGTTCTATGTTCTATGATATAAAACTCTATGACACTCTGGCACGTATTTAAGGTAATGGGCAAAAGAAGCAATGGAGACATACAAAAAAACTTTTCATGCAGCAAGTGGTTAGGATTTGGAATGGACTGCCTGACAGTGTGGTGGAGAGAGGTTCAATGGAAGTATTCAAGAGGGATTTGGATTATTATTGGAAAAGGATGAATGCACAGGGCTACATTGAATTATTTCTTTACAAAACCAGCAGAAACACGATGGGCTGAATGATCCCCTTCTGTGCTGTAACTGTGCTACGCTATTTGCTCAAATGCTCTATCATTTCCTGTCTTCTGGCTTCCTCCTTTCTTTAAAAGTTAAAGTTTATTTATTAGTCATAAGTAAGGCTTACATTAACACTGCAATGAAGTAAAACTGGCAATGAGGTCAAGCTGCTTAAAATTCTGAAGCTATGATGTGGAGATGCTGGCGTTGGACTGGGGTGGGCACAGTATGAAGTCTCACAACACCAGATTAAAGTCCAGCAGGCTTTCAAAGTGCTGCTCCTTCATCAGGTGAATGGAGAGATGGGTTCACCAACACAGTATATATAGAGACATAATTACAAGGTAATGGTTGGAATGTGAGCCTTTACAGGTAATCAAGTCTTTATAGATATAGATAGAATATAGAACATAGAACATAGAACATAGAACATTACAGCGCAGAACAGGCCCTTCGGCCCACGATGTTGCGCCGACCAGTTACAAAACAATGACCCACTAGCCTAAACCAATCCCTTTTCATCCATAAACCTATCCACAGATCTCTTAAACGCCCCCAAACTAGGTGCATTTACAACTGCAGCTGGCAGGGCATTCCAGTCCCTCACCACCCTCTGGGTAAAGAACCTACCCCTGACATCTGTCCTATAACTACCCCCCCTTAATTTAAAATCGTGCCCCCTCGTGCTAGCTTTCTCCATCCTAGGAAAAAGGCTATCACTATCTACCCTGTCTAAACCTCTAATCATCTTATATGTTTCAATGAGATCTCCTCTTAGCCGCCTTCTTTCCAGCGAAAACAACCCCAAATCTCTCAATCTCTCCTCATAGGATCTCCCCTCCATACCAGGCAACATCCTGGTAAACCTCCTCTGCACCCTCTCCAAAGCCTCCACATCCTTCCTGTAATGTGGGGACCAGAACTGCACACAAAACTCCAAGTGCGGCCGCACCAGAGATGTGTACATATAGAACCCTACAGTGCAGAAAACAGACCCTTCGGCCCATCGAGTCTGCACCGAACACAATCCCACCCAGATCCTATCCCCATATCCCTACACATTTACCTGCTAATCCCTCTAATCTACACATCCCAGGACACTAAGGGGCAATTTTAGCATAGCTAATGAACCTAACCCGCACATCTTTGGACTGTGGGAGGAAACCGGAGCACCCGGAGAAAACCCACGCAGACACGAGGAGAATGTGCAAACTCCACACAGGCAGTGACCCGAGCCGGGAATCGAACTCAGGACCCTGGAGCTGTGAAGCAGCAGTGCTAACAAGAGGGATAATCACATCCTATTCATTTGTCAACTTTATAAGACCCTTGTCAGGCCTCATTTAGAGTATTGTGCACAGTTCTGGTCGCCTCACTATAGGAAAGATGTAGAAGCTATTGAAAGGGTACAGAGGAGATTTACAAGGATGTTGCCTGGACTGGGAGGTATGCTTTATGATGTTAGGTTGAGGAAGCTGGGACTCTTTTCCCTGGAGAGACGAAGGTTGAGAGGCGACCTGATAAAAGTTTACAAAATGTTGAGAGGAATAGATAGGGTGGACTCTCAGAGGCTATTTCCCTGGGTTGAAATGGTTGCTACGAGAGGACACAGATTTAAGGTACAGGGAGGGAAGTTCAGAAGTGATGTTAGGGGTAAGTTTTTCACTCAGAGGCTGGTGAGTGAATGGAATCGGCTGCCGTCAGTGGTGGTGGAGGCGAACTCGCTGGGGTCTTTTAAAAGACTTCTGGATGAGTATATGGGGTTTAATGGGATTGAGGGTTATAGATAGGTCTGTAGGTTGGTAGGTGTTGATGTGATCGGCGCAACTCGTGGGCGAAGGGCCTGTTTGTGCTGTAGTGTTCTATGTTCTATGCCCCTTAAAAGTCACTTTCGTATCTGCTTCCACTACCTCCACCAGCAGCGAGTTCCAAGCACCCATTACTCTCTGTGTAAAAGAAAACTTGCCTCCTCTCCTCTACATCTCCTCTGAACCTTACCCCTCACACTTTAAACCTATGCCCCCATAATTGAGTCACGCTGGGAAAAAGCTTCTGACTATCCACTCTGTTCATGCCTCTCATAATTTTATAGTGTTATATCAGGTTGTTCCCTCAACCTCTGTTGTTCTAATGAGAGCAAATGAAGTTTAGAACAAAGAACATAGCTAATGTCCTCCATATCAAGCAACATCCTGGTAAATTTTTTCTGTACCCTCTCCAAAGCCACCGCACCTTCTGATAGTGTGGCGACCAGAATTGAACACTATATTCCAAATCGGGGAACACTTCAGCAGTGAAGGGCATTCAGCTCTGATCTTTGGATAAGAATTCTCCAAGGCAGCCTTCAAGACATACAACAATCTTGGGTTCATGTCATACGACATGTAACCCCCACCATTTGGCCTGGGTTTGCAAAATCCTGCCAACTGTCTAGGTTTGAGACAATTCACACCTCTTTAATCTGTATTTACCCCTCTCGCCACTTGCACTGGGGCAGCAGAGTAGCATAGTGGTTTGCATTGCTACTTTGCAATGCCAGGGACCCGGTTTCAATTCCAGTCTCGGGTCACTGTCTGTGTGGAATTTGCACGGTCTTACATTGCCTGCGTGGATTTCCTCCAGGTGATCTGGTTTCCGTCCACAGTCTGAAAGACATGCTGGTTAGATGCATTGAGCTGAACAGGCGACTAGGGGAGTTTCACAGTAACTTCACTGCAGTGTTAATGTAAGCCTTACTTGTGACTAATAAATAAACTTTTTAAAAAACTGTCTGTACCTGTAAAAATTTGATTACCTGTAAAGACTCACATACCAACTGTTATCTTGCAATTGTGTTTCTGTTTATAGATGCCGTGTTTGTGAACCCACCTCTTCACTCACCTAATGAAGGAGTTGTGCTCCAAAAAGCTTGTGTTACCAAATGAACCTGTTGGCCCTCGTTTTGTGAGACTTCTTACTGTGCCCACACCACTCTAATGCTGGCATGTCCACATCATTTCTCTTATTGCAGTAATTGACATATTAATTAATAGCGTTACACCACCTCCCTTTTTAGCCCTCTGCTATCTTGCCTAAAGATCCGATACACCAGAATGTTGAGTTGCCAGTCCTGCCCTTCCTTCAGTCATGTTTCTTGATAACCACGTTTCCGTGTACCAATCCATAGCCTTACAGTGTGAGGGTCAGAATGTGTAGGAGTCAGGGTGTGTGGGGGGTCAACGTGTGGGGGTCAGGGTGTGTGGGGGGGTCAACGTGTGGGGGTCAGGGTGTGTGTGGGGTTAATGTGTGGGGGTCAGGGTGTGTGTGGGGTAAACGTGTGGGGGTCAGGGTGTGTGGGGGGTCAACATGTGGGGGTCAGGGTGTGTGTGGGGTCAATGTGTGGGGGTCAGGGTGTGTGTGGGGTCAATGTGTGGGGGTCAAGGTGTGTGTGGGGTCAATGTGTGGGGGTCAGGGTGTGTGTGGGGTCAATGTGTGGGGTCAGGGTGTGTGTGGGGTCAGGGTGTGGGGGTCAGGGTGTGTGTGGGGTCAATGTGTGGGGGTCAGGGTGTGTGTGGGGTCAATGTGTGGGGGTCAGGGTGTGTGTGGCGTCAATGTGTGGGGGTCAGGGTGTGTGTGGGGTCAATGTGTGGGGGTCAGGGTGTGTGTGGGGTCAGGGTGTGGGGGTCAGGGTGTGTGTGGGGTCAATGTGTGGGGGTCAGGGTGTGTGTGGGGTCAATGTGTGGGGGTCAGGGTGTGTGTGGGGTCTATGTGTGGGGATCAGGGTGTGTGTGGGGTCAATGTGTGGGGGTCAGGGTGTGTGTGGGGTCAATGTGTGGGGTCAGGGTGTGTGTGGGGTCAGGGTGTGGAGGTCAGGGTGTGTGTGGGGACAATGTGCGGGGGTCAGGGTGTGTGTGGGGTCAATGTGTGGGGGTCAGGGTGTGTGTGGGGTCAATGTGTGGGGGTCAGGGTGTGTGTGGGGTCAATGAGTGGGGGTCAGGGTGTGTGTGGGTCAGGGTGTGTGTGGGGTCAATGTGTGGGGGTCAGGGTGTGTGGGGTCAATGTGTGGGGGTCAGGGTGTGTGTGGGAACAATGTGTGGGGGTCAGGGTGTGTGTGGGGTCAATGTGTGGGGGTCAGGGTGTGTGTGGGGTCAATGTGTGGGGTCAGGGTATGGGGGTCAGGGTGTGTGTGGGGTCAATGTGTGGGGGTCAGGGTGTGTGTGGGGTCAATGTGTGGGGGTCAGGGTGTGTGTGGGGTCAATGTGTGGGGGTCAGGGTGTGTGTGGGGTCAATGTGTGGGGGTCAGGGTGTGTGTGGGGTCAGGGTGTGGGGGTCAGGGTGTGTGTGGGGTCAATGTGTGGGGGTCAGGGTGTGTGTGGGGTCAATGTGTGGGGGTCAGGGTGTGTGTGGAGTCAATGTGTGGGGGTCAGGGTGTGTGTGGGGACAGGGTGTGGGGGTCAGGGTGTGTGTGGGGTCAATGTGTGGGGGTCAGGGTGTGTGTGGGGTCAATGTGTGGGGGTCAGGGTGTGTTGTGGGGTCAATGTGTGGTGGTCAGGATGTGTGTAGGGTCAATGTTTGGGGGTCAGGGCGTGTGTGGGGTCAATGTGTGGGGGTCAGGGTGTGTGTGGGGACAGAGTGTGGGCGTCAGGGTGTGTGTGGGGTCAGTGTGTGGGGGTCAGGGTGTGTGTGGGGTCAATGTGTGGGGGTCAGGGTGTGTGTGGGGTCAATGTGTGGGGGTCAGGGTGTGTGTAGGGTCAATGTTTGGGGGTCAGGGCGTCTGTGGGGTCAATGTGTGGGGGTCAGGGTGTGTGTGGGGACAGGTGTGGGCGTCAGGGTGTGTGTGGGGTCAATGTGTGGGGGTCAGGGTGTGTGTGGGGTCAATGTGTGGGGGTCAGGGTGTGTGTGGGGTCAACGTGTGGGGGTCAGGGTGTGTGGGGGGTCAACATGTGGGGGTCAGGGTGTGTGTGGGGTCAATGTGTGGGGGTCAGGGTGTGTGTGGGGTCAATGTGTGGGGGTCAGGGTGTGTGTGGGGACAATGTGTGGGGGTCAGGGTGTGTGTGGGGTCAATGTGTGGGGTCAGGGTGTGTGTGGGGTCAGGGTGTGGGGGTCAGGGTCTGTGTGGGGTCAATGTGTGGGGGTCAGGGTGTGTGTGGGGTCAATGTGTGGGGGTCAGGGTGTGTGTGGCGTCAATGTGTGGGGGTCAGGGTGTGTGTGGGGTCAATGTGTGGGGGTCAGGGTGTGTGTGGGGTCAGGGTGTGGGGGTCAGGGTGTGTGTGGGGTCAATGTGTGGGGGTCAGGGTGTGTGTGGGGTCAATGTGTGGGGGTCAGGGTGTGTGTGGGGTCTATGTGTGGGGATCAGGGTGTGTGTGGGGTCAATGTGTGGGGGTCAGGGTGTGTGTGGGGTCAATGTGTGGGGTCAGGGTGTGTGTGGGGTCAGGGTGTGGGGGTCAGGGTGTGTGTGGGGTCAATGTGTGGGGGTCAGGGTGTGTGTGGGGTCAATGTGTGGGGGTCAGGGTGTGTGTGGGGTCAATGAGTGGGGGTCAGGGTGTGTGTGGGTCAGGTTGTGTGTGGGGTCAATGTGTGGGGGTCAGGGTGTGTGTGGGGTCAATGTGTGGGGGTCAGGGTGTGTGTGGGATCAATGTGTGGGGGTCAGGGTGTGTGTGGGGTCAAATTGTGGGGGTCAGGGTGTGTGTGGGGTCAATGTGTGGGGTCAGGGTATGGGGGTCAGGGTGTGTGTGGGGTCAATATGTGGGGGTCAGGCTGTGTGTGGGGTCAATGTGTGGGGGTCAGGGTGTGTGTGGGGTCAATGTGTGGGGGTCAGGGTGTGTGTGGGGTCAATGTGTGGGGGTCAGGGTGTGTGTGGGGTCAGGGTGTGGGGGTCAGGATGTGTGTGGGGTCAATGTGTGGGGGTCAGGGTGTGTGTGGGGTCAATGTGTGGGGGTCAGGGTGTGTGTGGGGTCAATGTGTGGGGGTCAGGGTGTGTGTGGGGTCAATGTGTGGGGGTCAGGGTGTGTGTGGGGTCAATGTGTGGGGGTCAGGGTGTGTGTGGGGTCAATGTGTGGGGTCAGGGTATGGGGGTCAGGGTGTGTGTGGGGTCAATGTGTGGGGGTCAGGGTGTGTGTGGGGTCAATGTGTGGGGGTCAGGGTGTGTGTGGGGTCAATGTGTGGGGGTGAGGGTGTGTGTGGGGTCAATGTGTGGGGGTCAGGGTGTGTGTGGGGTCAGGGTGTGGGGGTCAGGGTGTGTGTGGGGTCAATGTGTGGGGGTCAGGGTGTGTGTGGGGTCAATGTGTGGGGGTCAGGGTGTGTGTGGAGTCAATGTGTGGGGGTCAGGGTGTGTGTGGGGACAGGGTGTGGGGGTCAGGGTGTGTGTGGGGTCAATGTGTGGGGGTCAGGGTGTGTGTGGGGTCAATGTGTGGGGGTCAGGGTGTGTTGTGGGGTCAATGTGTGGGGGTCAGGATGTGTGTAGGGTCAATGTTTGGGGGTCAGGGCGTGTGTGGGGTCAATGTGTGGGGGTCATGGTGTGTGTGGGGACAGAGTGTGGGCGTCAGGGTGTGTGTGGGGTCAGTGTGTGGGGGTCAGGGTGTGTGTGGGGTCAATGTGTGGGGGTCAGGGTGTGTGTGGGGTCAATGTGTGGGGGTCAGGGTGTGTGTAGGGTCAATGTTTGGGGGTCAGGGCGTCTGTGGGGTCAATGTGTGGGGGTCAGGGTGTGTGTGGGGACAGGTGTGGGCGTCAGGGTGTGTGTGGGGTCAATGTGTGGGGGTCAGGGTGTGTGTGGGGTCAATGTGTGGGGGTCAGGGTGTGTGTGGGGTCAACGTGTGGGGGTCAGGGTGTGTGGGGGGTCAACATGTGGGGGTCAGGGTGTGTGTGGGGTCAATGTGTGGGGGTCAGGGTGTGTGTGGGGTCAATGTGTGGGGGTCAGGGTGTGTGTGGGGACAATGTGTGGGGGTCAGGGTGTGTGTGGGGTCAATGTGTGGGGTCAGGGTGTGTGTGGGGTCAGGGTGTGGGGGTCAGGGTCTGTGTGGGGTCAATGTGTGGGGGTCAGGGTGTGTGTGGGGTCAATGTGTGGGGGTCAGGGTGTGTGTGGCGTCAATGTGTGGGGGTCAGGGTGTGTGTGGGGTCAATGTGTGGGGGTCAGGGTGTGTGTGGGGTCAGGGTGTGGGGGTCAGGGTGTGTGTGGGGTCAATGTGTGGGGGTCAGGGTGTGTGTGGGGTCAATGTGTGGGGGTCAGGGTGTGTGTGGGGTCTATGTGTGGGGATCAGGGTGTGTGTGGGGTCAATGTGTGGGGGTCAGGGTGTGTGTGGGGTCAATGTGTGGGGTCAGGGTGTGTGTGGGGTCAGGGTGTGGGGGTCAGGGTGTGTGTGGGGTCAATGTGTGGGGGTCAGGGTGTGTGTGGGGTCAATGTGTGGGGGTCAGGGTGTGTGTGGGGTCAATGAGTGGGGGTCAGGGTGTGTGTGGGTCAGGGTGTGTGTGGGGTCAATGTGTGGGGGTCAGGGTGTGTGTGGGGTCAATGTGTGGGGGTCAGGGTGTGTGTGGGATCAATGTGTGGGGGTCAGGGTGTGTGTGGGGTCAATGTGTGGGGGTCAGGGTGTGTGTGGGGTCAATGTGTGGGGTCAGGGTATGGGGGTCAGGGTGTGTGTGGGGTCAATATGTGGGGGTCAGGCTGTGTGTGGGGTCAATGTGTGGGGGTCAGGGTGTGTGTGGGGTCAATGTGTGGGGGTCAGGGTGTGTGTGGGGTCAATGTGTGGGGGTCAGGGTGTGTGTGGGGTCAGGGTGTGGGGGTCAGGATGTGTGTGGGGTCAATGTGTGGGGGTCAGGGTGTGTGTGGGGTCAATGTGTGGGGGTCAGGGTGTGTGTGGGGTCAATGTGTGGGGGTCAGGGTGTGTGTGGGGTCAATGTGTGGGGGTCAGGGTGTGTGTAGGGTCAATGTTTGGGGGTCAGGGCGTGTGTGGGGTCAATGTGTGGGGGTCAGGGTGTGTGTGGGGACAGGGTGTGGGCGTCAGGTTGTGTGTGGGGTCAGTGTGTGGGGGTCAGGGTGTGTGTGGGGTTAATGTGTGGGGGTCAGGGTGTGTGTGGGATCAATGTGTGGGGGTCAGGGTGTGTGTAGGGTCAATGTTTGGGGGTCAGGCTTGTGTGGGGTCAATGTGTGGGGGTCAGGGTGTGTGTGGGGACAGGGTGTGGGGGTCAGGGTGTGTGTGGGGTCAGGGTGTGTGTGGGGTCAATGTGTGGGGGTCAGGGTGTGTGTGGGGTCCATGTGTGGGGGTCAGGGTGTGTGTTGGGCAATGTGTGGAGGTCAGGGTGTGTGTGGGGTCCATGTGTGGGGTTCAGGGTATGTGTGGGGTCAATGTGTGGGGGACAGGGTGTGTGTGGGGTCAATGTGTGGGGGTCAGGGTGTGTGTGGGGTCAATGTGTGGGGGTCAGGGTGTGTGTGGGGTCAATGTGTGGGGGTCAGGGTTTGTGTGGGGTCAATGTGTGGGGGTCAGGGTGTGTGTGGGGTCAATGTGGGGGGTCAGGGTGTGTGTGGGGTCAATGTGTGGGGGTCAGGGTGTGTGTGGGGTCAATGTGTGGGGGTCAGGGTGTGTGTGGGGTCAATTTGTGGGGACAAGGTGTGGGGGTCAGGGTGTGTGTGGGGTCAATGTGTGGGGGTCAGGGTGTGTGTGGGGTCAATGTGTGGGGGTCAGGGTGTGTGTGGGGTCAATGTGTGGGGGTCAATGTGTGGGGGTCAGGGTGTGTGTGGGGTCAATGTGTGGGGGTCAGGGTGTGTGTGGGGTCAATGTGTGGGGGTCAGGGTGTGTGTGGGGTCAATGTGTGGGGGTCAGGGTGTGTGTGGGGTCAATGTGAGGGGGTCAGGGTGTGTGTGGGGTCAATGTGTGGGGGTCAGGGTGTGTGTGGGGTCAATGTGTGGGGGTCAGGGTGTGTGTGGGGTCAATGTGTGGGGGTCAGGGTGTGTGTGGGGTCAATGTGTGGGGGTCAGGGTGTGTGTGGGGTCAATGTGTGGGGGTCAGGGTGTGTGTGGGGTCAATGTGTGGGAGTCAGGGTGTGTGTGGGGTCAATGTGTGGGGGTCAGGGTGTGTGTGGGGTCAATGTGTGGGGGTCAGGGTGTGTGTGGGGTCAATGTGTGGGGGTCAGGGTGTGTGTGGGGTCAATGTGTGGGGGTCAATGTGTGGGGGTCAGGGTGTGTGTGGGGTCAATGTGTGGGGTCAGGGTGTGGGGGTCAGAGTGTGTGTGGGGTCAGGGTGTGTGTGGGGTCAATTTGTGGGGGTCAGGGAGTGTGTGGGGTCAATGTGTGGGGGTCAGGGTGTGTGTGGGGTCAATGTGTGGGGGTCAGGGTGTGTGTGGGGTCAATGTGTGGGGGTCAGGGTGTGTGTGGGGTCAATGTGTGGGGGTCAGAGTGTCTGTGGGGTCAGGGTGTGTGTGGGGTCAGGGTGTGTGTGGGGTCAGAGTGTGTGTGGGGTCAGGGTGTGTGTGGGGTCAATGTGTGGGGTCAGGGTGTGTGTGGGGTCAATGTGTGGGGGTCAGGGTGTGTGTGGGGTCAATGTGTGGGGGTCAGGGTGTGTGTGGGGTCAATGTGTGGGGGTCAGGGTGTGTGTGGGGTCAATGTGTGGGGGTCAGGGTGTGTGTGGGGTCAATGTGTGGGGGTCAGGGTGTGTGTGGGGTCAATGTGTGGGGGTCAGGGTGTGTGTGGGGTCAATGTGTGGGGGTCAGGGTGTGTGTGGGGTCAATGTGTGGGGGTCAGGGTGTGTGTGGGGTCAATGTGTGGGGGTCAGGGTGTGGGTGTCAGGGTGTGTGTGGGGTCAGGGTGTGTGTGGGGGTCAGGGTGTGGGGGTCAGGGTGTGGGGGTCAGGGTGTGTGTGGGGTCAGGGTGTGGGGGTCAGGGTGTGTGTGTGGTCAGGGTGTGTGTGGGGTCAGAGTGTGGGGGTCAGGGTGTGGGGGTCAGAGTGTGTGTGGGGTCAGGGTGTGTGTGGGGTCAATGTGTGGGGGTCAGGGTGTGTGTGGGGTCAATGTGTGGGGGTCAGGGTGTGTGTGGGGTCAATGTGTGGGGATCAGGGTGTGGGTGTCAGGGTGTGTGTGGGGTCAGGGTGTGTGTGGGGGTCAGGGTGTGGGGGTCAGGGTGTGGGGGTCAGGGTGTGTGTGGGGTCAGGGTGTGGGGGTCAGGGTGTGTGTGTGGTCAGGGTGTGTGTGGGGTTAGAGTGTGGGGGTCAGGGTGTGGGGGTCAGAGTGTGTGTGGGGGTCAGGGTGTGTGTGTGGTCAGGGTGTGGGGGTCAGGGTGTGTGTGTGTGGTCAGGGTGTGGGGGTCAGGGTGTGTGTGTGGTCAGGGTGTGGGGGTCAGGGTGTGTGTGGGGTCAATTGCTGTGTTGAAGTTCTGAGGAGATTGGGCTGTCACCATGGCGACGCGCTGCTGATTGGCTCTGCAGGGGGGTGTGTCCGCCCCCGCACCGTCAGCACCGGGGTCGCGCGCGCGATCCGTTAGCTCCGGGGACGCGCGCGCGCGCCAGGGTGATCTGTCAGTTAGTGTTTTGCTGCCGTTGTGATCGGGTCGCCATGCTGAGGGCCGCCGGCTGGGCCGCCAGGAGATTCTCCACCGCGGTGGTGAGTGGATCGGGGGTCGATCCCCACTGACCGCCCAGCAGCGCCTCAGAGACCCCGGGACCGACACCCACTTCTCCCGGGACCCGGTTCCCGGGGAGTCCGATCTCCTCAGGCCGCTGCCCAGTGGACACGTTGCAGAAGTCGCGGGGACGGCATCAACCCGTCTGCCCCCCCCCCCCCCCCCCCGACACCGACCCCCACCCCCACCCCCCCGTGCCACAAACTCACCTGATTACCCCCCCCTCTCCAAACCTCACTTCACCTCCCTAAAACTTCCCCAGTCTTCCCTCCACACACAACACCAAAACTCTCCCCAAACTCCCTCAATGCAACTCCCTCCCAAACTCTCATTCTGCTCTGTTAAACCTCCCCTTCCAAAATCCCCATAACCTCCTGCCTTCAAATCTCCTCAATCTCCCCAAACTTTAAACTACACCAAGCTCCCCCAACCTCTTAACCCCCCAAACCTGCCCTCAAATAGCAATAATTTCTTCAACACCCTTCAATCTCCCCAAACGTTTCCTCAACCACCCAGAACCCCATCACCTTCTCAAATAGCCCCACAACCCATCTCAACCCCAACTCTCCTCAATGCTCCTCCACCTTCCCTCAACCCCCTCAATTCCCCGACCCCCCTTCAATTCCCCCAATTCCCCCGACACCTACAATCCCACATAACCCCCCCCAACAACGTCTGCAAACTTACTCCCCACAACCCTATAACGTGTTCCTCAAATCTCCCCTTCAATCCTTCCTAAATCCCCCTCAACACTTCCAGTCCCCAATCTCCCTACATCACCAATGCAAAGTTTTCTCTTTTTTGACTGTAATCCGATTACTGTTTTCTGTTTTAACAGATTCGTTACCAGAACAAACTAAATATAGCTATAATCGGCCAGAGTTTGTTTGGCCAGGAGGTTTACACTAACCTCCGGAAACAAGGTCACAAAGTGGTCGGAGTGTTCACAGTTCCTGACCGGGAAGGGAAGGCTGACCCTATAGGTGAGTGAAGCCACTGCTGAAAGAACTAACACCTAATTTCATTGTCATCTCAGAATTGGTGGATTTTATGTTCTTTTTAGAACATAGAACATTACAGCACAAACAGGCCCTTCGGCCCTCGAGTTGCGCCGATCGCATCAACCCCACCAATCTATAGACCTATCTATAACCCCCAATCCCATTAAACCCCATATACTCATCCAGAAGTCTTTTAAAAGACCCCAGCGAGTTCGCCTCCACCACCGACGACGGCAGCCGATTCCAATCACTCACCACCCTCTGAGTGAAAAACTTACCCCTAACATCTCCTCTGTACCTCCCTCCCCGCACCTTAAATCTGTGTCCCCTCGTAGCGACCATTTCAACCCGGGGAAATAGCCTCTGAGAGTCCACCCTATCTATTCCTCTCAACATTTTATAAACTTCTATCAGGTCGCCTCTCAACCTTCGCCTCTCCAGGGAAAAGAGTCCCAGCTCCCTCAACCTATCTTCATAAGGCATGCCTCCCAGTCCAGGCAACATCCTTGTAAATCTCCTCTGCACCCTTTCAATAGCTTCTACATCTTTCCTATAGTGAGGCGACCAGAACTGCGCACAGTACTCCAAATGAGGCCTGACTAGGGTCCTGTAAAGTTGCAGCATTACCTCCCGACTCCTAAACTCAATCCCTCGATTAATGAAGGCCAGTACACCATACGCCTTCTTGACCACCTCCTCCACCTGACCAATTATTTTAAAAACTTGCTGTGTTTTCGCATTAAATATCCGTTAAACTCACTGTACTTGACCACTGAAAAGATATTTGCTCGGATTAGTTTTGAATTTGCGCTCCTTTAGGTGCAGGCTATATCCTTTTATTCTACTGTCAGGATGATCCATGTTATCTATATTATCCCCTGTAAAATAAAAAAAGTTTAAAGTTAAATACGATCTTTAATGTAATCAAATATCCCAAAATGAAAAATGAGTTGATGCTTGGGAAATGGTTAAAAGCTTGGTCAAATAGGTATTTAAAGAGGCTTAAAGGGGGAAAGGGAGGTGAGAGGGGGAATTCCAGAGTGTGGGGCACAGGCACTTGAAGGCATGGTTGTCAGTGGTAGAGTAGTGAAAAAGGGACACTCGAGAAACTAGAATTAAATGAGTGTGACAAAAACGGTTGACGAAGGACGAGCTGTGGATGTCATCTGTATGGATTTTAGTAAGGCGTTTGAGAAAGTAGTAGGTTGGTGAAAAAGGTGGGATACAAGGACAGGTGGTTAGATGGATTGAGGACTGGCTTGGTAATAGGAAATAGAGGGTAGTAGTGGAAGGGTCTTTTTCGAGCTGGAGGTCTCTGACTAGTGGTGTGCCGCAGGGCTCAGTACTGGGACCTTTGCTATTTGTAATATATATAAATGATTTGGAAGAGGGAGTAACTGGTGTGATCAGCAAGTTTGCAGATGACACCAAGATGGCTGGACTTGCTGATAGTGACAAGCAGTGTCAGACAATACAGCAGGATATAGATAGGCTGGTAAATTGGGCAGAGAAATGGCAGATGAAATTTAATCCAGGTAAATGCGAGGTGATGCATTTTGGAAGAAATAATGTAGAGGAGAGTTATACAATAAATGGTAGGAATATTAAGAGTAAGAATATTAAGAGAAACGCAGAGGGACCTAGGTGTGCAAGTACACAAGTCCTTGAAAGTGGCAGTACAGGTGGAGAAGGTGATGAAGAAGGCTTATGGTATGCTTGCCTTTATAGGAAGGAGTATAGAGTATAAAAGCTGGCGTCTAATGTTGCAGTTGTATAGAACGTTGGTTAGACCACATTTGGAGTACTGTGTCCAGTTTTGGTCGCCGTACTACCGGACGGACGTGGAGACCCTGGAGAGAGTGCAGAGGAGGTTTACCAGGATGCTGCCTGGTATGGAAGGTCTTAGCTATGAGGAGAGATTGGGCAAATTGGGCTGTTCTCCCTGGAAAGACGGAGAATGAGGGGAGATCTAATAGAGATGTATAAGATTATGAAGGGTATAGATAGAGTGAACAGTGGGAAGCTTTTTCCCCGGTTGGATACAAAAATCACGGGGGGCCACGGGCTTAGGGTGAGAGGGGAGAGGTATAATTCAGATGTTAGAGGGAGGTTTTTCACACAGAGGGTTGTGGGGGCCTGGAATGCACTGCCAAGTAGGGTGGTGGAGGTAGGCACGCTAGAGTTGTTTAAGGCTTACCTAGATAGGCACATGAGCAGACTAGAGATGGAGGGGTACAAAAGATTGTTCTAAATAAGGATCAAGAGCCTTAGGACATTGCTGGGAATCAATAGATTCCTATGGGCTGTCCAACATATTGTATGGCTCACCTGTCTCTTACGTTTGAGCTTCTGGGGATCTTCCGTGAATGTCTCTATAAGCTGTACATGTTTATTGATGTCTTTTTTTTACATCCACAGGTGATTCGGTCCACCTTGTTGGCCAACAAGGAGCATACACGCGGTGGGTCGTGCAAGGGCTGCTCTTGGATGTTGCTTCGAGAGTTGCCTAGTGCTTCACGTCGTTAGTGTACGCTTAAACTGGACCAACCGACGGGCAACACGACAGCTCAGTGACTATCACTGTTTGCTGTACAGATACATGGACTTGGGTTGGATCTCTGACTTGGGCTGGTGTCTGTGGGAGTTTGCATGTTCTCCCTGTGCTTGCGTGGGTTTTCTCCAGGTGCTCCGGTTTCCTCCCACACCCCAAAAACGTGCTTTTAGGCTGATTGGTGTAACAAATTGTCCCTAAATTAGACCTCCCTCAATCTGGCACACATATAATTCTCTAAATTTGCACACCTTTATTGTGGAGTCCAAGAGGCGTAGGCAAAAGTCATAGGTAGAAGAAGGATTGGAATGAGGCGCTCACTGAATGTTAAAATGGCGGCGCGGGCTTGTTGGGCCAAAGGACCTGTTTCCTGTGCTGTGTTGTTCTTTGTTCTTTGTTCTTTTCTTTGAGCGCAGATATCCTGGAGGGGTTTTGTCCAGATTACAGAGATAAGGAGACCATGCTACTCAATGGTCCTTTTACCTGCAACCTCCCCTTTTTTCTGTTAGCATCTGCTCACTTTGCATAATCGCTCCTCATAATTCAGTTTCTCCATTTTCTCAGTCTTTCTGATTGTTCTGTGCCCTTTCAATAATTGCAATATCTTTTTGTACTCTGCTGTCCAGAACTGTACAGAATTCCCCAAGTATGGTCACACTGAAGTTTTAAAAAATTACAACATTAACTCATTATTTTGGCTCAATATTGACCTCTCAGTAAATTCAAAGTCTGACTTACTCTAGTCACTGCCACCAAGTATTGATGCAGTAGCTACAATCCATTATCTGATTTCTGCATTTCTTATATTCTGTTTCATTTGCCATTTCCTGCCCAATTAACTAATAAATCCAAATTCTTCACTAGCTCATCATGCTCAGCTTTGCAGTCTTTTATTAACCTTATATAATCTATATATTTGCCCAAGGTATTTGTGATTTCTCACTCCAATAAATAATCATTTGAATTATGACAGGCCGCTTTTGAAGAAACAACTCTGTTTTCAGCTCAGGTCTTAAAGACAGCATTTTTATTCTGAAACATTATTCAAACTAAAACTTTTACTGCTGGCTTGAACTCTCCCAGGATATCTGCATGATACTTCATATAGGCTGAGATGTTTGAACATGAGGAGGTGCAAACTAATAATATCACTCACCCTCTGGCGCCATTATATTGAGGCTGCCTTAATTTCTAAAGCGACTGTCAAATTTTGGGCTACAATTTAAAGGGATACATTGTCACAGATAGCTAATGTTTACCATGGCTTTCTACTGATAAAGGGAAGCCCAGACAAACTATCCGCTAACGGATTACTTTTACCAATTAATCAGCCTTGTTAACAGTGGAGCATGATGTGAGGTGTTACTTTTATAAATTAAGTAGTAGTGTTTTTTTTTGATTAGCAGTGTTGGGGAAATTTTCTTGTTATTTTAAATCATCCTGCCTACTATTGTTTAAACATTATTTATTCCTTAGGGCCTATTTTTCTGATTTTGTCATTATTTTTGGTTTGCACTCTGCCTCTCTCTCTACAATACGAGAGGAAAAAGTGACTGAAGTGTTGTAAGCTGTGACTGAACTCTAGATAGCAGAAGTTAATTATTTCTTAAATGTGTACCTTTTGTTTCCTACCCATAACTTGTAAACAGGGGCTCATGTGTTCACCAAAGTGGGTGATGCTAGTACTGCCAATTCTTATATTTTGGTTTAAGGTGCGAGGAGCAAGGCTTAAAGGAGATGTACGAGGCAGAGAGTTGTGGGTGTTTGGAAGTGGATACAGTAGTGACTTTTAAATTGCGAGTGACATACATGAATAGAATGGGAACAGAGGGATGTGGTCACAGGAAGAATAGGGAGTTTTTAGTTACGTCAGACAGCATGGTCAGTGCAGGCTTGGAGGGCTGAAGGCCTGCTCTTGTGCTGTAATTTTCTTTGTTCTTTGAATGTTACAGATCTATGATAGTGGATGCCTTGGTGGTTATTTTCCAGACGTCGCTGGATTCCGGGGAAGTGCCGGAAGATTGGAAAACGGCTAATGTTACGCCGTTGTTTAAGAAGGGTGCCAGGCAAAAGGCAGGGAATTATAGGCCGGTTAGTTTAACGTCGGTTGTAGGTAAAATGTTAGAATCCGTCATCAAGGAGGAAATAGCGAGGCATCTTGAGAGAAAGTGCTTGCTAGAGCAGACGCAGCACGGTTTCGTTAAAGGGAAGTCGTGTCTGACAAATTTACTGGAGTTCTATGAGGATGTGTCTAGGGCGGTGGATAGAGGAGAGCCGGTGGATGTGGTCTTTCTTGATTTTCAGAAGGCATTTGACAAGGTACCTCACAAGAGGTTATTGCAGAAGGTCAAGGGACATGGAGTTGGGGGTAGGGTGTTAGCGTGGATAGAGGATTGGTTGTCAAATAGAAGGCAGAGAGTGGGGGTCAATGGGTGCTATTCGGATTGGCGGATGGTGACTAGTGGAGTGCCCCAGGGGTCGGTGCTGGGGTCTCAGCTATTTACCATTTATATAGATGATCTGGAGGAGGGAACTGAGTGTAGGGTGTCGAAATTTGCTGATGACACCAAGATTGGTGGAACGACAAATTATGCGGAGGGTGTGGAGAGTCTGCAGAAGGATCCAGATAGACTGGGCGAATGGGCCAGGAAATGGCAAATGGAATTTAATGTTGGCAAGTGCGAGGTGATCCACTTTGGTAGGAAGAATGATAGGAAGGACTACTACTTACGTGGCGAAAAACTGCAGCAGGCGATGGTGCAGAGGGACCTCGGGGTCCTTGTGCATGAGTCGCAAAAACCCAGCTTGCAGATGCAGCAGGTGGTCAGGAAGGCAAATGGGATGCTGGCCTTCATAGCAAGGAGGATTGAATATGAAAGTAGGGAGGTCTTGCTGCGGCTGTACAAGGCACTGGTGAGGCCGCAGCTGGAGTACTGTGTGCAGTTTTGGGCGCCGTACTTACGCAAGGATATTTTGGCCTTGGAGGGAGTGCAGAGGAGGTTTACTAGGCTGATACCGGAGTTGAGGGGGTTGAGCTATGAGGAGAGGCTGAATAAATTAGGCTTGTACTCGTTAGAGTTTAGAAGAATGAGGGGAGATCTCATTGAGACATGTAAGATGATGAGTGGGATGGATAGGATAGAGGTGGAGAGACTCTTCCTGCTCAGAAAGGATAGCAGGACTAGGGGACACAGCCTCAAGATAAAGGGGGGGTGGTTTAGAACAGAGTTGAGGAGGAACTTCTTCACTCAAAGGGTGGTGAATCTCTGGAATTCTCTGCCCGTTGAAGTGGTGGAGGCTGCCTCGCTAAATATTTTTAAGACGCGGGTTGATGGGTTTTTGATAAGAGAGGGGATTAAAGATTATGGTGAGAGGGCGGGAATGTGGAACTGAGCCACGACAGATCAGCCATGATCTTTTTGAATGGCGGGGCAGGCTCGAAGGGCTAGATGGCCTACTCCTGCTCCTATTTCTTATGTTCTTATGTTATGTTCTTATGATGACTTTCTAAGAGAATGCTCTCTTTTCAGGTTGTTTTCCTAGTTTTTTTATTTTCCTTCCATGACTCCCTGGTAACTAGGAATGCAATCTTCACACAGTGTGACAGATTATAGCTTCAATCCCCACAATGTTTGCTGGTCATTGGCCAATTACCCAGGAATGATCAATCAGCTCTAGAAGGGACATGATCCACTCATCAGGGGTCCTGCTGTTGTAGCTTTTGCTGAACAATAATCTCAGGGCGAGAAGGGCCCGAACTCATGCCCCCAATGAAGGCAAAGGAGTTCCTGACCGATGTCCCCAGTCAAGGTGGTGGGAGGGATTTACCGATGTACCTAGTGCAGGTTGGGGGGTGGGAGTTACTGACGTTCCCAGGCAGGATGGCGAGATGTCCCCTGTTGGGAGGGTGGAGGGGGGGTGGGTAACTGACCGAAGTCCGAGTAGGGTGGTTACTGACTGATGTCCCCAATTAGATGGGGAGTGTTAGTGACCAATATAGGGGTGGGGGGTGGGGTGAGGGGGGGGGGTGGGGTGGGGTGAGGGGGGGGTGGGGTGGGGTGGGGGTTGTGGGGTGGTTACTGACCAACGTTCCCGGTCAGGGGTGTGGTTACTGACAAATGTCCCCAGTTGGGGGACTGTGGGGGGCTTGTTAATGATAGATGTCCCTAGTCTGTGGGGTGTTATTGACTATGTCCCCAGTCAGGGTGGGGGAGGGGGGAGTCACTGACTATTGTTCCAAGTCGGGGTGCTGGGGATTTACTGGTGCTCTCAGTGGGGAGGAGGGGGTTAGTTACTGAAGTCGCTTGTCGGGATGGGGAGAGCTACTGACCAATATCCCAGTTTGGGGGAGTGGGAGAGGGGAATTAGTGACCAATGTCCCCAGTCAGGTGGGGAGGGTTAGTGACCGATATCCCCAGTCGGGTTGAGGGGAGAGAGTTACTGACCGATGTCCCCAATCGGGAGTGGGTGGTAATTGGGGGGGTCGTGGGGAGAATTACTGACTGAAGCACCCAGTCGGAAGGGGGAGGGGGGGAATTACTGGCCAATGTCCCCAATTGGGAGTGGGACAGAGGGAAGGGTGGGCAGTTACTGGCTAATGCACCCAGTCGGAGGGGGGAGTTATTGACCGATATCCATCCTTTGAGATAAACATCCCACACGAATGTACCTTGGGCAATTTTGACCAAAGTCACTGATGAGATATCCGAGAAGAGATTCTGCAGAATTTGTTGCACTACCTGGGGAACCTCCTAAGGATGTTCCCATCTCTGAGTTTGGTAATGATTCACAATTCCTGGGGTTCCACGAGAAACTGAGGCTGTGATTAGATATTCTGAAACACAAGCAGAAATACAGGAAAATCTCAGCAGGTCTGACAGCATTTGTGGAGAGAGAATGAGTCAGGATGACCAGAAGTTCTAGTCTTTGCATGTTCTTTATACTTTGTGTATTGGTTTGGCTTGCTCTGGTTCTGTTCAGACAGGGTGACATAGGTTGGTATTTTGTACTGTTGGACCGATAGGCTGGTATTTCATAATATCTCTCAACAACACACTTTTAGGGAAGTGGCAGCATTCAGAGTCTTTTGAAGTTTGTAATGAAGACAATAACCCAAAAGGTTGGGTGTTATTTGGGGTGGATGGGCCTTAGATCCCAGAAATAATTCATGCCATTTTGATTTTGTCAGAATTTCTGTGTTATTTTATTACCGTGATATTGAAATGTTTATTATTCAACTTTTGCAGAAAACAGGAGCTGAAACAGAAATGTGGGTGGTCCCCAGTTTTGTATGTGTCTTTGGCTAATGTTGATTCCCTCAGAGCTGAACTGTTTCTCTCAAAGCTGCAGGTGGAATTTTCCTGTCCTGCATGCCACTGGAATCAAAGCGGGCAGGATGGACCATGGAAAGGTCTGTTAATGGGCAGGAATTTTCAGCCTTAGGGTGAGTGTGGCCTGATAATCCTTACAGAACAGATGATGGGTCTCTGCTGACTGCAGTCTTTGTTGAAAAGATGATAGGACACACAGTGAGTGAAGGGTTTTGCACAGAAAAAAAAAACTTCCAAATGATTCATTAAATTGCTGGAATGAAATGAAATGTCATTGGAATAGTGAACATAAGAGCAAAGAACTAGAAGCAGGAGTAGACCATCTGGCCCTTGCACCTGCTGCGCCATTCAATAAGATCATAGCTGATCTTTTTGTGGACTCAGCTCCGCTTACCCATCTACTCACCATAACCTTAATTCCTTTGCTGTTCAAAAATGTATTTATCCTTGCCTTGAAAACATTCAATGAGGTAGCCTCAACTGTTTCACTGAGCAGGGAATTCCACACTTTTGGGTGAAGAAGTTCGTCCTCAACTCTGTCCTAAATCTGTTCCCCCTTTGAGGCCATGCCCCCTATTTCTCGTTTCACCTGCTAGTGGAAACAACCTCCCTGCTTCTATCTTATCTATTCCCTTCATAATCTTACATGTTTCTATAAGATCTCTTCTCATTCTTCCGAATTCCAATGAGTATAGTCCCAGTCTACTCAGTCTGTCCTCAGAAGCCAATCCTCTCAACTTCAGAATCAACCTAGTGAATCTCCTCTGTAACCTCTCAAGTGTATCCTTTCTCAAGTAAGGAGACCAAAACTGTACATAGTACTCCAGATGTGGCCTCACCAGCACCTTATACAGTTGCCACATAACCTCCCTGTTTTGAACTCCATCCTCTACAGTGAAGGACAAAATTCCATTTACCTTCTTAATTAGCTGCAAACAACTCTGTGATTCATGATAGTGATAGTGGCTGCAGTTTTATCCCTCATTCCAATTCTAAATAAACCAACAGCAGTTTTCACCTTGTTTCATCGTTGGATAAGGCAGAAAAATCATTGTTAGAAATCACTGATTTGTCGGTGGAGTTATTGCGAATCATATCTGTGGATCCTACTTTTGTGTTTTTTCACTGCAGTGAGGAAGCATAAGCCAAAATGAAGTTAAAGTGAAGGTATAGGTAGCTTGCATTAATTAATCTTCTTCCAGCTACACCAAACAGCATTTCAATAAATGGTAATGTATTTACTGAAAGGCAAATGGAATGTTTGTCTTGGGGGAGGGAGGGGGCAGGGAAGGTGGGAATACACTTTGTTGGATCGAGGGTGGGAAGAAAAATATAAAGGTAAATATAAGCTAAGCTTACCATTGTCCTAACTTTATTTTTTCCTCAGCTGTTGCAGCAGAGAAGGATGGGACACCAGTATTTAAGTTTCCCAGGTGGCGGCTGAAGGGGAAAGCTATTGGTGATGTTGTTGAGGCCTATAAATCGGTTGGAGCAGAACTAAATGTGCTCCCGTTCTGCAGCCAGTTTATCCCCATGGAGGTTATTAATCACCCGAAGCATGGATCTATCGTCTACCACCCATCGCTGCTTCCTCGTCACAGGGGTGCTGCTGCTATAAACTGGTGAGAATAGTGCTCCACAGACAGTGATTGTGGCATGCTTTGTGTATTTAATGAGGATCTGCTATATTTGTAAGAAACTTATTACAAGGAAGAAACTGAGTTTTAAAAGTATTATTTTGATTTGCTGTCAACGTTATGAACCCTCTTGTGATCTTTCTTATTTTATATTTTAAATAATTTAATATCCATTGATTCTTGACTAAACTGCTGATAATCTAATAATACATTCTTTCCAACAATTTAAGAAGCACCAACCTGTTTTTTTGTTGTGGTGAAAGACAAAGATGAGTGATTTAAAGGAAGTAGGTTTTATTGCTGAAAGTAGAGAAATGTTGCTCAAGCTTTTTGTCTCACACTCATCAGGACACATGCAAAAATGCCAAATTTCAAATGATCACAGTCTATACTATAGGCTAAAAGGGATGCAGATTGTGCTTGAAAAACACAAGCAAAACACAAAAAAGGGATGGCACAGTGGTTAACACTGCTGCCTCACAGCACCAGGGACTCACGTTCAATTCTAGCCTTGGGTGTCTGTGTAAACTTTGCACGTTCTGCCCTCATTTGTGTGGGTTTCCTCCTGGTCTCCGGTTTCTTCCCACACTCCAAAGATGTATGGGTTTGGTTGATTGGCTGTGTAAATTGCCACTTAGATGTAATGTAATGTAAATGTAAATTGCCACACATTGCCAAAATGCATAGGTTGAGGGGATCAGTAGGGTAAAGATGTGGGATTATGGGGATAGTGCCTGGGTAAGATGTTCTATTGGAGAATCAGTATAGATTCGATTGGCTGAATGGCCTCCTGCTGCAGTATAGGGATTCTATGAAAACCCAAACTAAACACCTGCTGCTAGGGGCAATTCTGTGATTGAGCAGCACGCACTGAGAAATCCCAAGATCTCCATATTTACTATAATGACCAATTTAAGGTGAGCTTGTAGCTTGGCTCATTTACACTTGTTAGCAGTGCCTAACATTCATCCACAGGGACCCATTCTCCATAAGAAATATATTTAAGCTCACACCTTTCTTTTGAATTACCTGGAAGGAAGGAGAGCTGATCATTCCGTGTAGCTTTCACCATGACAACGCCTTGGCCAATCAGCATGCTTTTCTCCTACAGTATGAATTGCTGAGATTATTTGAAATTTGGCATTTTTGATTTGATTTGTTTTTGTCCTATGTATTAACATACAGTGAAAATTATCGTTTCTTGCATGCTACACAGACAAAACATTCCGTTTTTAGAGGAAGGGTGAAAAGATAGAATTAGAGAGTACGCTGGGGACAGCTCGCAAGAAGTCGTCACACTCTGGAACCACCTTGAATGGTTGCATTTTCCTGAAGAGTGTATAATGAAAAGCTCCAGCAGAATGTTTCTCTTTGTAGCAATATTCAAGTTTTGTACTGCGAAGTTTTGCTAAATTCAGAAAACAGCAGTGTTAAGATAAGTGAAATTTTCTCCTTTGATATCTGCGTGAAGCAACTGGAGTTTGATTCTTGAGAGTTAGTGGTAGTGGGGATTCAGGTTAACATAGCCAGGCTTTTACATTATAAAGGGAAGACAGTATATCTAGTCCTTGCAGTGTGCATGTTGAGTGTATTATGTGGACCATTGTGGATCCTTAGTCTACCCAGGAGCAACTGATAATTGCTACAAGTTTACTTCATGTCTGATAATAATGTTGTATTTTTGAAGTGTTCACTCTCAGTTAGGCCTGATAATGCATATTTTATTTATATCTGTGTTCAGTTTTAAGACTTTAATTGCGTTACCTCTCAATTTTTTTCTCCAGTGAAAATGTTCTCCAATGAGTCTGTCCATAACCTAAAACCCTGAATACAAAATCATCCTTCTTGCTATTCTCAAAACTGTTCCCTGCACATTAAATTGCCTTTCTGAAGACTGAAGGAGTTGTGTCTGCTCAGTGTAGGTAAACACAAGATTTATCTGAGTCCAGAATGCTGCTGCTTATACTCATAAGAACATAAGAAATAGGAGCAGGAGTAGGCCATCTAGCCCTTCGAGCCTGCCCCGCCATTCAATAAGATCATGGCTGATCTGTCGCTGCTCAGTTCCACTTTCCCGCTTTCTCCCCAAAACCCTTAATCCCCACTCTTATCAAAAACCAATCAACCCGCGTCTTAAAAATATTTAGCGAGGCAGCCTCCACCACTTCAACGGGCAGAGAATTCCAGAGATTCACCACCCTTTGAGTGAAGAAGTTCCTCCTCAACTCCGTTCTAAACCACCCCCCCTTTATCTTGAGGCTGTGCCCTCTAGTCCTACTGTCCTTTCTGAGCAGGAAGAGCCTCTCCACCTCTATCCTATCCATCCCATTCATCATCTTATATGTCTCAATGAGATCTCCCCTCATTCTTCTAAACTCTAACGAGTACAAGCCTGATTTATTCAGCCTCTCCTCATAGTTCAACCCCCTCAACTCCGGTATCAGCCTAGTAAACCTCCTCTGCACTCCCTCCAAGGCCAAAATATCCTTGCGTAAGTGTGGCGACCAAAACTGCACACAGTATTCCAGCTGCGGCCTCACCAGTGTCCTGGACAGTTGCAGCAAGACCTCCCTACTTTTATATTCAATCCCCCTCGCTATGAAGGCCAGCATCCCATTCGCCTTCCTGACCACCTGCTGCACCTGCAAGCTGGGTTTTTGCGACTCATGCACAAGGACCCCGAGGTCCCTCTGCACCGTCACATGCTGCAGTTTTTTGCCGATAGTCCTTCCTACCATTATTCCTATCAAAGTGGACAACTTCACACTTGCCAACATTAAATTCCATTTGCCAGTTCCTGGCCCATTCGCCCAGCCTATCCAGATCCCTCTGCAGACTTTCCACACCCTCCGCACAATTTGCCGTTCCAATCTTGGTGTCATCAGCAAATTTCGACACTATGCACTCGGTTCCCTCCTCCAGATCATCTATATAAATGGTAAGTAGCTGAGGCCCCAGCACCGACCCCTGGGGCACTCCATTAGTCACCAACCGCCAATCCGAATAGCACCCATTGACCCCCACTCTCTGCCTCCTATTTGACAGCCAATCCCATATCCACGCTAACACCCTACCCCCAACTCCATGTCCCCTAACCTTCTGTAATAACCTCTTGAATGGCACCTTATCAAACATAAGAACATAAGAAATAGGAGCAGGAGTAGGCCATCTAGCCCTTCGAGCCTGCCCCGCCATTCAATAAGATCATGGCTGATCTGTCGTAGCTCAGTTCCACATTCCCGCCCTGTCCCCATAATGCTTAATCCCCTCTCTTATCTAAAACCCATCAACCCGCGTCTTAAAAATATTTAGTGAGGTAGCTTCCACCACTTCAACGGGCAGAGAATTCCAGAGATTCACCACCCTTTGAGTGAAGAAATTCTTCCTCAACTCTGTTCTAAACCATCCTTTATCTTGAGGCTGTGCCCCCTAGTCCTACTGTCCTTTCTGAGCGGGAAGAGTCTCACCACCTCTATCCTATCCATCCCATTCATCATCTTATACGTTTCAATGAGATCTCCCCTCATTCTTCTAAACTCTAACGAGTACAAGCCTAGTTTATTCAGCCTCTCCTCAAAGCTCAACCCCCTCAACTCCGGCATCAGCCTAGTAAACCTCCTCTGCGCTCCCTCCAAGGCCAAAATATCCTTGCGTAAGTACGGCGCCAGTAAGTAAACACCTTCTGAAAATCAAGAAACACCACATCCACCGGCTCTCCTCTATCCACCGTCCTAGACACATCCTCATAGAACTCCAATAAATGTGTCAGACACGACTTCCCCTTAACGAAACCATGCTGCGTCTGCTCTACCAAACAATTCTCCTCAAGATGCCTCGCTATTTTCTCCTTGATCACAGATTCTAGCATTTTACCTACAACAGACGTTAAACTAACCAGCCTATAATTCCCTGCCTTTTGCCTGCCACCCTTCTTTAAATAACGGCGTAACATTAGCCGTTTTCCAATCTTCCGGCACTTCCCCGGAATCCAGCGACGTTTGGAAAATAATCACCAATTAAATTAGAAATAGTATGCATTATACATAGTTAAAATAATTGTTGCTGTTTGTATATGATTTCATTATATACCTATTTTTCGCCCAAATCAATGTTCGACCACATTAAAATGAATCATATGTTCCTTAGCACAATGGCTTCATTTACCACTTTTGAAAGCTGACGTATCTGTTGCATTCTCTAACATGGTTTGCTTTTAGAAAAACTACTTTGTATAGTTAGCAGTTGCGACTTCAACTAGACTCTCCTCTGCTTTTTACACTTTCCCAGCAGTTTTCTCATCAGCTAACTTCAAGATTCATATTTGCCAGCGTAATCAATCCAGTTAGTTAAATTGCAAATAATTTCATTAACCTCAATCTGGTTCATTTCATGGATGTTTATCCAAAGTAAATACCACCCAATGATTGCACTGTTTTAAGGGAATTCAGAAACCAGGCAGATTGCGCTTTGTGCTATCATTTGTGGTTTCCTGTAATAGTCTTCTTCACTGTGAGTATAAGATCCATTAGTTTGCTTACTCTATGTGTGTGTTTCTCTGTTTGACTATTGAATAACACTAGTCAAACTTCCAGTCCTCAGGGAAATGCCTGTGTTTCTGAAGCTGTTGATGATGTTTACTAAAGCCTATTTATTTATGTGGTTTATGGAGTCTTGATTCAGGTACAATCCTATACAAATTTGGCATCATAGATTTTACAGCACTAAAGGAGACCTTGTTACATCTGTGCCCATTACTCAGAGAGGCAGTACCATAGTGGTATTGATTTGATTTGATTTATTATTGTCACATGTATTAACATAAATGAAAAGTATTGTTTCTTGTGCGCTCTACAGACAAAGCATACTGTTCATAGAGAAGGAAACAAGAGAGTGCAGAATGTAGTGTTACAGTTATAGCCAGGGTGTAGAAAAAGATCAACTTAATGCAAGGTAAGTCCATTCAAAAGTCTGATAGCAGAAGGGAAGAAGCTGTTCTTGAGTCGGTTGGTATGTGACCTCAGACTTTTGTATCTTTTTCCCAAAGGAATAAGGTAAAAGAGAGAGTGTCCAGGGTGCGTGGGGTCATTAATTATGCTGGCTGCTTTGCAGCGGGAAATGTAGACAGAGTCAATAGATGGGTGACTGGTTTGCATGATGGATTGGGTTATATTCACGGCCTTTCGTAATTTCTTGCGATCTTGGGCAGAGCAGGAGCTATACCAAGCTGTGATACAACCAGAAAGAGTGCTTTCTATGGTGCATCTGTAAAAGTTGGTGAGAGTCATAGCTAACATAACAAATTTCTTTAGTCTTTTGAGACAATAGAGGCGTTGGTGGGCTTTCTTAACTAAAGCTTCAGCATTGGGGGACCAGGACAGGTTGTTGTTGGTAATCTGGACACCTAAAAACTTGAAACTCTTGGCCCTTTCTACTTCATCTCCGTTGATATAGATAGGGGCATGTTCTCCTTTATACGCTTCCTGAAGTCGATGACAATCTCCTTCGTTTTGTTGACGTTGAGGGAGAGATCATTGTTGCCACAAAATTTCACCAGATTCTCTATCTCATTCCTGTACTCTCTCTCATCATTGTTTGAGATCTGACCCACTAACAGTGGGTCAGCAAATTTGAAAATTGAATCGGAGGGGAATTTGGCCACACAGTCATGTGGATAAGGAGTTTAGTAGGGGACACCGGTGTTGTGGATGATTGTGGAGGAGGTGTTGTTGCCTATCCTTACTGATTGTGGTCTGTGAGTTGGAAAGTTCAGGGTCCAGTCACAGGGAGGAGCTGAGTCCCCAGTCAACGGCGTTTAGAGATGAGTTTTGTGGGAATAATGGTGTTGAAGGCTGAGCTGTAGTCAATAAATAGGAGTCTGACATACGTGTCCTTGTAATCTCGGTGTTCCAGGGTTGAATGCAGGGTCAGGGAGATGGCATCTGCTGTGGACCTGTTCCGGCAACAAACAAACTGTAGCGGATCCAGACAGTCCGGGAGGCTGGAATTGATTTGTGTCATGACTAGCTTTTCGAAGCACTTCATAATGATGGCTGTCGGAGGCACCAGCTGATAGTCATTAATGCACGCTGCTTGGTTTTTCTTAGGTATCAGGATGATGATTGTCTTCTTGAAGCAGATAAGCACCACAGATTGTTGTATGAGAACATAAGAACATAAGAAATAGGAGCAGGAGTAGGCCATCTGGCCCTTCGAGCCTGCCCCACCATTCAATAAGATCATGGCTGATCTGTTGTGGCTCAGTTCCACATTCCGGCCCTCTCCCCATAACCCTTAATCCCCTCTCTTATCAAAAACCCATCAACCCACTTCTTGAAAATAATTAGCGAGGCAGCCTCCACCACTTCAACGGGTAGAGAATTCCAGAGATTCACCACCCTTTGAGTGAAGAAGTTCCTCCTCAACTCCGTTCTAAAACGCCCCCCCTTTATCTTGAGGCTGTGCCCCCTAGTCCTACTGTCTTTTTTGAGCAGGAAGAGTCTCTCCACCTCTATCTTATCCATCCCATTCATCATCTTATATGTCTCAATGAGATCTCCCCTATTGCCACTGGGCTAGCAATCCAGAGACTATGCTGGGAACCAGGGTTTGAATCACACCAATAAAAACAAAGCTAGTGATGACTATGAAACCATAAATACCCATTTGGTTCACTGATGTCCTTTAGAGAGTAGAGTCTGCCCTACATGTGACTCCAGATCCACTCTGAAATTCCCTCTGAAATGGGCTGGCAAGCCATTCAGTTCAAGGGTCAATGCCCAACCAGCAACACCCACATTCCATCAATCAATTTTTTAAAATTATCAGAAAGCAATTAATTTGGTCCCATTTCCCTGCCCTCTTCCCACCACCCTACTCCTCCAAAAGGACCCGACTATAGGATGTCGCATAATGCTTTAGAGCCAATGAAGTACTTTTGAAGTGTATTAACTTGTAATAAGATCTCAGGCTATGGAATGGGAAAACAGACAAAATTTCTAGTAGCTGAATCCTTAGGCAAGAATTTAAGTGGTCTACGAGATGGTGTAATGGCTAGACAATTCATCCAGAAACTTAGCTGATGTTCTGGGGATTTTGGCAAATGGTGGAATTTGAATTCAATAACAAAAATCTGGTATTAAGAATCTACTAATGACCACTGATTGTCAGAAAAGCCCAATTGGTTCAATAAATGTCCCATGAATCAATAAGAACAAAAGACCAGCCATATAAATAATGTGGCTATAAGTGCAAGACTGAAAAGGGAGCCAAAGGGATAGAAGGTGGACAGGAAGTTTGAAGCCACAATCAGATCATTGATCTTATCAAATGTCACAGCAAATGTCTTACACCTGCTCCTAATTTTGTGTGTTCATATGTAGGTCAGAGACTGGCAGTTCTGAGGTGAGTAACACACCTGACTCCCCAGAGCTTTTCCATCATCTACAGGGCACAAGTGTGATGGAATACTCTCCACTTGCCTGGATGAGTGTGGCTCCAATAACACTCAGTAGCATCCAGGACAAAGCAGCCCATTTGATTGGCATTATATCCGCCATTTTAAACATTCACTTCCTCTACCATGCGCAGTGGCAGCACTATGTAATCCCCACAAGATGCGCTGCAGCCAGTCACCAAGGCTCCTTTGACAGCATCTTACAAACCTGTGATCTCTACCATCAAGGAGGACAAGAACAGCTGACACATGGGAATACCATAATCTGCAAGTTCCCCTCCAAGCCACACACTATCTTCACTGTCTCTAGATCAAAATTCCCCCCACCCAGACAGTCCCAACAACGCTAAGTGTACCTACACCAGATGAACTGTGGCAGTTTAAGGTTCACCAACACCTCAAGGGACAATTAGGAAGGGCAACATCCAGCATGACCCATAACCATTAAAGAACAAAATAAAGGGATTGAGCTCAATGGTGAGGTCTTGCTGAGTAGAATTGTTCATCACCCATTCTAGAGGCTTATATGTCAAGAATTGCCATTTGGATAACTTTTGGAATACTGCCATGTAGAATTCTGATTAATCTACACACCGTCTTAGAACAAGGACAGGAACAATTGAAGAGCGGGATCTATAATGGATAAAGAACCTGTCCTGAAAATCGATTCTTATACTTCTTATTTGTGGACATCTGTACAGGATTCAAGTATTCACATCTTGCATTTAGTGGAATGAGAATTCAAACACAAAACTGATAATGTTTGTGAAATCTCCTAAAATTCATTAGTAATTAGTAGACTTGGTAATTTTATACTGAATTTCTTGTTTAAATTTTCAAACATTTTGTGTAGATGAAAGGAAACCGATAACAACGATCCTGTTTAAATAATTGTACGGTATTCAGGTTCTGTTTGACTCTAATTTCCTTGGTGTTCGTCCAAGATTATCAGAGGTGGAGCTTGAGTACAACAGCAAGACAAATGCACCACGTCCCTCAAGATGAGAAATCTTGACCACACACGTGAAGTTCTGTTGTCAGATAATGCCAGAGCTTTGTTCCTTCGGTAGGAAGGTGATACAGCAGTCACAGCAAAAATGTCCTGACGCTCTATAACCTGTGTTTGTGCGCACACATACAAAAACAAGAGCACTTGTCTATTACATGGCCTGTGTTAGTTTCAACCAGGGTGCAGTGACACAACCATTGCACAACTATTTAACTTGGCTAAAGAATAGTGGGTAAAGCAGCTTGATCTGCCTATTAACCTGCTGACTGCATTGGACAAAAATGAGTAAACAGCTCCCATCCAACTCGAGACTGTTCTGCAGTTCTAGGAAAATGTTTCAGTGTCTGAGAGAATAGCATCCAGTGCACTAACTCTGTGATGTTAATGTGGAGTTGCCGGCTTGGACTGGAGTTGGCACACTGGGTAGTCTCATAACACCTGGTTAAAGTCCAACAGATTTATTTGATAGCACGAGTTTTTGGGAACGCTGCTCCTTCATCAAGTGAGTGCAGGATTTGTTTCACAAATAGGGCATACATTGACACAAACTCAATTACAAGTTAATGGTTGGAATGTGAGACTTAACAGGTAATCAAGTCTTTACAGGTGCAGACAATGCAAGAGGAGAGAGCATTAAGCACAGATTGGAGAGGTGTGACCAGTCTCAAGCCAGGACAGTTTGTGAGATTTTACAAACCCAGGCAAGTCATTGGGGTTACAGTTAGTCACCTCAGCACTTCACTGTACCACAAGCCCAAGGGTAATCTCACAATGCTCCACTTCTGCAGCTTCCACTCTAAACATGTTAAAGAAGCCTGTGCATATGGACAAGCCCTCAGGATCTGCTCAGGTGAGGAGGATCAAAACAGACACCTACTGCTGAAAGATGCCCTTGTAAGAACAGGATATGGCGCTCGACTCATCAATCAACAGTTCCGATGTGTCACTGTGAAAAACCGCACCGACTTCCTCAGAAGACAAACACAGAGTACCCGTTGTCGTCCAGTACTTCCTTGGAGCAGAAAACCTATGACATTTTCTCTGGAGCCTTCAACATGTCGTCAGTGAAGATGAACATCTCAACCAGGCAATCCACACACCCCCACCTTTTGCCTTCAAACAACTACAACATCAAACAGAGGATTGTCTGCAGCAAACTATCCAGCCTTCAGAAGAACAGTGACCACAACTCCACACAACCCTGCCACAGCAATCTTTACAAGACGTGCCAGATCATTGACATGGATGCCATCATCTCACATGAGAACATCATCCACCAGGTACACAGTACATACTCTTGCGATTCGGCCAACTTTGTCTATCTGATACGCTGCAGGAAAGCATGGTACTTTGGGAGACCATGCAGATGCTATGATAACGGATGAATGAATACCACTGGACAGTCTGTCGGGAATACTTCGGCAGTCATGGGCATTCAGCCTCTGATCTTCAGCTAAGTGTTCTCCAAGGCGACCTTCATGACATTCGGAATCGCTGAGCAGAAACTGATAACCAAGTTCCGCACACATGAGGACAGCCTCAACCAGGATCTTAGGTTCATGTCATACTATCTGTATCCCCATGACTTGCATGAGCTTGCAAAGTGTACCTTTAAAACTTGATTACCTGTAAAGACTTGCATTCCAATCGTTATCTTCTGAATTGAGTTTGTGTCTATAAATGCCCTGTTTGTGAACACAACTCCTCACTCACCTAAAGATACAAGTGAGTGGAGAGATGGTTAAGCGCAGGTTAGAGAGATGTGTATTGTCTCCTGTCAGGACAGTTAATGAGATTTTGCAAGCTCATGCAAGTCATTGGGATACAGACAGTGTGACATGAACCCAAGATCTTGGTTGAGGCCGTCCTCGTGTGCACGGAACCTGGTTCTGCTCAGCAATTCTTCATTGTCATATGTCATGAAGGCTGCCTTGGAGAACACTTAGCTAAAGATCTGAGACTCCAAAAGCTTCTGCTGCCAAATAAACCTGTTGGACTTTAACCTGGTGTTGTGAGACTTCTTACTGTGCTTACCCCAGTCCAACGCCGGCATCTCCACATTACAGATAGTGTGACAGGAACCCAAGATCCTCATGTGCAGCACTTGGCTATCAGTTTCTGCTCGGCAATTCTGCATTGTCTTAAAGGCCGCCTTGGAGAATGCATACCAAAGATCAGAGGCTGAATGTCTTTGACTGACAAGTGTTTCCTGAAAGGAAGGGAGCACTCCTGCCTGGTGATTGTTGAGCAGTGTTCATTCATCTGTTATTGCAGGTCTGCATGCTCTCACCAATGTACCACGCATTGGGATATCCTTTCATGCAGCATATCAGATAGACAGTGTTGGCCAAGTCTACGCTGCATGTCATTTGAAAAATACTTCAATTAAGTTAACTGCATTTTGTTTCAAAATATAAACAATTCATTTCTCTTTTAAAATACAACACGGCTCTAGGTAATATTGCATTGTGTTTATCTATATTTGTCCTGTAGACGTTTGAAACTTTCACCTCATTCAGATAGGAAGAGGGCCTGAATCATTTGAAACATAAATATAAGTTTCTTCAGAAAAACTATAATTTCAAATTTTGCTAGAACATTGCAGCAGTGAAGGTAAACATTATTTCCCCTACCTCTGATAAACCTTCCAATACTTTTGAAGATTGATAATAGCATTGTGTGTTTACAGTGTCTGCCTTTAGCTTTACTGTTTCTCTATGAGAGTATATACTTGCCCTGACTAACATGCTAATGCCACTTTAAAGGGGATGTCTCCACTTGAAGAAATGGATTGATCTAATAGTTATTACAATTGGCTGCTATTACTGGTACTGATTACTGAAATGTTGTCCCCAGATGAAATGAGGGAGGAGAGAGTATCAGTCACTGTCGGAGTGGATGCTGTTTGTTACGTGCAAATATTAGATCAGGAAATGCGCCAGGAGGTTTGTTTGATTGTTAAGGTTTCATGATCAGGGAGAAATGTTATCATTGCCTTATCTTCTTTTCACTGAGTACAGACAGCACTTGGGAGTGCATGTGTTGTCTCAAAGAACAAAGAACAATACAACACAGGAACAGGCCCTTCGGCCCTCCAAGCCTGTATTGATCATGTGTTCCTAACTGGACCATCCATTTGTATCCCTCTATTCCTAGTCTGTTCATGTGGCTATCTAGATAAGTCTTAAATGATCCAAGCGTGTCTGTCTCAACCACCTTGCTTGGTAATGCATTCCAGGCTCTTTGTAAAAAAAATCCCCCACATATCTGTATTGAACCTTGCCCCCCCCCCCTTACCTTGAACTTGTGACCTCTTGTGTTTGTCATTTCTGACAATTGAAAAAGCTTCCAACTGTTTGCCTTATCTCTGCCCTTCATAATTTTACAAACTTCTATTAGGTCGCCACTCAGCCTCCATCTTTCCGGGTGAACAACCGTAGTTTATTCAAACTCACCTCATAGCTAATACCCTCCATACCAGGCAACATCATGGTAAACCTTTTCTGCACTCTGTCCAAAGTCTCCACATCCTTCTGATAGTGTGGCGACCAGAATTGGACACAGTATTCCAAATGTGGCCTAACTAATGTTCTATATAACATCACATGCCAACTTTTATACTCTATGCCCTGTCCAATAAAGGCAAGCATGCCATTTATCTTCTTCACCACCTTTTCCACTTGTACTGCCACCTTTAAGATTCTGTGGACTTGCACACCCAGATCCTGCTGTGTGTCTATACTCCTGATGGTTCTGCCATTTATTGTATAGCTTCCCCGTGCATTAGATCTACCAAAATGCATCACTTCGCATTTATCTGGATTAAATTCCATCTGCCATTTCTCCGCCCAATTTTCCAGTCTATCCATATCCTGCTGTAATC
This sequence comes from Prionace glauca, assembly GCA_037974335.1. NCBI lineage: Eukaryota > Metazoa > Chordata > Chondrichthyes > Carcharhiniformes > Carcharhinidae > Prionace > Prionace glauca. Next base: position 736,016 of record CM075739.1, read on the forward strand.
TCTGACAATGCTCATCACTATCCGCAACTCCAGCAATCTTTGTGTCATCTGCAAACTTACTAATCAGACCAGCTACATCGTCTTCCAAATTCCCAGTACAGAGCCCTGCGGAAAATCATTTCATCTCATTTCGAGATTGCTTCAATGAAGCTTTACTGGTCAGCTGGGCTTGTGTGATACAGTAAAAAGTCTGACAACACCAGGTTTTAGTCCAACCTATTTATTTGATAATATCCTCACAAGCTTTCGAGGGGACTGCCTCTTCGTCAGGTGATACACCATGACTATCTTCTAAACTTGGCAAAATTGATGTCTAATCTAATCTGAATGTTACTTCAAGGTCTTCAAAACCATTGAAGAAAAAATGATTTTTTTTAAGAGGATTGTGGGTTAAGTTAAGCCATTAGAATTACTGAAGAGGATATTTTGCTTTTTTAACTTTGAAACTGACAAACATATGGATGCAGCAGGCAATTAGGAAGGCTAATGGAATTTTAGAGTTTATGGCAAGAGGATTTGAGTACAAGGGCAGCGAAGTCTAGACTGCACCTGGAGTACTGTGTGCAGCTTTGATCTCCTTACCTTCGGAAGGATATCATTGCCATAGGAGTTCAACAAATGTTCACCAGACTTGTTCTAGGGATAGTGATACGGTCTCATGAAGAGAAATTGGGGAAACTAGGCCTGTAATCTCTTGTGTTGTGAAGCATGGGAGGTGATCTCACTGAAATCTACAAATTATTTAAAACAATAGACAGAGTGGATGCAGGTAAGTGTTTCCCTTGGTTGGGGAGCTAGAACCAGGGAGCAATTTCAAAAGAAAGAGGAAGTCATTAAGGAACAAGATGAGAAGTTAATTAACTGAAAGGGTTGTGAGTCTTTAGAATTCTCTATCTGAGGACTGTGGAAGCTCACTCATTGAGTATGTTTAATTATGTGATTCAAGATTTCTAAATACCAATGACAAAGGGATATCTTGGGAGAAGGCATTGAAGTGGATGATCAGTCATGGTCTTATTGAATGGTGGAGCAGGCTCAATGGGCTGAATGGCCTAATCCTGCTCTCTATTCCTGAGCTGAGAGTTGGATGGCAGAGGGTAGGCTGGAGATTGGCATGGGAGGGTATGGAATGGCAAGAGATGGGCACCTGGGAGGAGAGCAGGCTGGGGCGCAGGATTTTTCAAGGAGGGGAGGCAGTGACTGGGCAGCAGTGAGTAGCCTGGTGTAAGCAGATTCTGAGCCCTGCTTGGCCCTATGTTTTCATGGAAACTATGTTTCAAACTTAACTGCTGGGCCTTTCTAGGCTCAGGTTACAAGCTTTGCCCAAGCAAGATTGCAGCTATGAGAAACAGGAGGCTAAGAGGAGATTTGATTGAGAGTTAGAAAATTGTGAGGCTTGGATAGTGTGGATGGGAAGGACCTATTCAGTGACTTAGAGGCCATAGAAATCAAGTTGAAGAGGAGAAGTGAACTGAGATTTTTTCATTCAGAGGATTGTGGGGGTCTAGAACCCTCAGCTGGAGAGGCTGAAACCCTTAGCTCATTTAAAAGGTGTCTGGAAAGGCACCTCGAGTCCCCTAACCTGCAGGGAAATGGACCAATCACTGGAAAATGGGAATAGGCTAGGTGGCTCATTTTTCAGCTGGTGCAGACGCGATGGGTAGCGTGGCCACTTGCTGAGCTGTAATCCTCTAATGCTATGATGAGCAGAACTGTCACTGTTCCATTGCTTTGGCCTCAGGCTGATAGAGTCTGGATTCATCATTATGTGTGGGATATACACACAGCCATAGGCTATGCCAATCTGCAGATTCAGGACAGGTCCTCACTTCCTTTCCTGTTTGTTAATGCAACTCCTGTGCCCCTACCCCCATAGCCTGGGTTCCCCAAGGCAGAGCAATTAAAATCAGGGCCACAAAAACTATAAAGAGAAATGCTTAATCATTGATTCTTTTTGTACAGGACTCTTATTCATGGAGATAAAATTGGAGGTTTCTCCATTTTCTGGGCAGATGATGGATTGGATACTGGACCCATTCTTCTGCAGAGGCAATGTGATATTGACCCAAATGATACTGTGGATTCATTGTACAACCGCTTCCTGTACCCTGAAGGAATTACAGCAATGGTAAGGACTTTTTTCAAATTCAGTCTCAGAATATGAGCATCACAGTCACTTAGATGTCCATCCCTAATTACACTTGAGAAGGTGGTAATGAGCTGGCTTCTTGAGACACTGCAGTCCATGTGGTGTAAGTACACCAACAGTGTTGCTAGGGAGGGAGTTGCAGGATTTTGAACCAGTGAAGGATATATTTCCAAGTTTGAATGGTGAATGGCTTAGAGGGGAAATTGCAGGTTCCGTGGTATCTGTCACCCTTGTCTTTTCCGATGATTCTGGCACTTCCTTCTTTGCTACCTTCACTATCCAGATGATGCTTTCTCTAAGACATAGATGAAGTTATGACAGCCAGCGATAAGAACCTGAGAACATTACAGCACAGAAACAGGCCTTTTGGCCCTTCCTGACTGTTCCGAACCATTTTTCTGCCCAGTCCCACTGACCTGCACCTGGACCATATCCCTCCACACCCTTCTCATTTATCTACCTGTCCAAGATTTTCTTAAATGTTAAAAGTGAGCTCGCATTCACCAATAAGAACATAAGAAATAGGAGCAGGAGTAGGCCATCTATCCCCTCAAGCCTGCCCCGCCATTCAGTAAGATCAGAGCTGGTCTGAAGTGGATCAGTTCCACTTTCCCGCTTTCTCCCCATAACCCTTAATTCCCCTGTCTATCAAAAACCTATGTACCTGTGACTTAAATATATTTAGCGAGGTAGACTCCACCACTGCAACAGGCAGAGAATTCCAGAGATTCACCACCCTTTGAGTGAAGAATTTCCTCCTCAATCTGATCTAAACTGCCCCCCCCCCTTATCTTGAGGCTGTGCCCTCTAGTCCTGCTGTCCTTTCTAAGCGGGAAGAATCTCTCTACCTCTACCCTATCCATCCCCTTCATTATCTTATACGTCTCTATAAGATCCCCCCTCATCCTTCTAAACTCCAACGAGTACAGACCCAGTCTATTTAGTCTCTCTTCATAGTCCGACCCCCTCATCTCCGGTATCAGCCTAGTGAACCTCCTTTGCACTCCCTCCAAGGCCAAAATATCCTTCCGCAAGTGCGGCAACCAAAACTGCACACAGTACGCCAGCTGCGGCCTCACCAGTGCCCTGTACAGTTGCAGCAAGACCTCCCTACTTTTATATTCAATCCCCCTCGCTATAAAGGCCAGCATTCCATTCGCCTTCCTGACCACCTGCTGCACCTGCAAGCTGGGTTTTTGCGACTCGTGCACAGGACCCCGAGGTCCTTCTGCATCGTAGCATGCTGCAGCTTTTCACCTTTTAAATAATAATCCCTCCTACTATTATTTCTGCCAAAGTGGATAACCTCATACTTGCTAATATTATACTCCATCTGCTAGGTCCTCGCCCACTCGCTCAGCCTATCCAGATCTCTCTGCAGACTTTCCACACCCTCCACGCAATTTGCTTTTCCACTCATCTGGCAGCTCATTCCACACTCCCACCACTCTCTGTGTGAAGAAGCCTGTCCTAATATTCTCTTTAAACTTTTCACCCTTAACCCATGTCCTCTAGTTTACATGTCCTCTAGTTTTTTTTCTCCCCTAGTCTCAGTGGAAAAAGCCTGCTTGCATTCACTCTATCTATACCCATCATAATTTTATACACCTCTATCAAATCTCCCCTCATTCTTCTACGCTCCAGGGAATAAAGTCCTAACCTATTCAATCTTTCTCTGTAATTTAGTTTCTCAAGTCTCGGCAGCATCCTTGTAAACCTTTTCTGCACTCTTTCAACCTTATTAATATGCTTCCTGTAATTAGGTGACCAAAACTTCACACAATACTCTAAATTCGGCCTCACCTATGTCTTATGCAACCTCGATGTGGGTATGCCGGCGTTGGACTGGCGTAAACACAGTAAAAAGTCTGACAACACTAAGTTTTAATCCAACTGATTTATTTGATAATAGACTCACAAGCTTTCAGGTTAGCCCCTTCATCAGGTGAATGGAGAGTTCTGGCCTCAGACAGAGCATATAAAGCACAGACAGTTTAGAGTTTACTGATTAGAATGTGAATCCTTACACCTAACCTGCTGTTCAAGACCTGAAGTGGCTGACAATGTGAGTGGAAGGAGCACTGATCACAAGTTAAAGAGATGTGTATTGTCTCCAGACAGTACAGTAAGTGAGGTTTTGCAAACCCAGGCAAGTTTTTATTATGCAACCTCACCATAACATTCCAACTCGTATACTCAATATTTTGATTTATAAAGGCCAATGTTCCAAAAGCACTCTTTATGACCCCTATCTACCTGTGACGCCATTTTTAGGGAATTATGTATCTGTATTCCTAGATCCCTCTGTTCTACTGCACTCTCCAGTGTCCTACCATTTACCTTGTATGTTCTACCTTGGTTTGTCCTTCCAAAGTGCAATACCTCACACTAGTCTGCATTAAACTGCATCTGCCATTTCTCAGCCCATTTTTCGAGCTGGTCAAAATCCCTCTGCAAGCTTTGAAAACCTTCCTCACTGTCCACTACACCTCCAATCTTTGTATCACCAGCAAATTTGCTGATCCAATTTACCACATTATCATCCAGATCATTGATATAGATGACAAACAACAATGGACCCAACACACTAATCATAGGCCTCCACTCAGAAACGCAATCCTCCACTATCATTCTCTGACTTCTTCCATTGAGCCAATATCTAATCCAATTTACTACCTCCCCATGTATACCTAGTGACTGAACCTTCATTAGGGTACATGGAGTTGGGGGTAAAGTGTTAATGTGGATTGAGGATTGGTTATCTAACAGACCATGCAGACGCTACGACAACGGATGAATGAACATCGCTCGACAGTCACCAGGCAAGACTGTTTCCTTCCTGTTGGCGAACACTTCAGCGGTCACGGGCATTCAGCCTCTGACCTTTGGGTAAGCATTCTCCAAGGCGGCCTTCATGACACACGACAGCGCAGAGTCGCTGAACAGAGACTGATAGCCAAGTTCCGCACACATGAGGACGGTCTCAACAGGGATCTTGGGTTCATGTTGCACTATCTGTAACCCCCGTGACTTGCCTGGGTTTGCAAAATCTCACTTACTGTACTGTCTGGAGACAATACACATCTCTTTAAACTGTGATCAGTGCTCCTTCCACTCACATTATCAGCCACTTTAAGACTTGAACAGCAGGTTAGGTGTAAGGATTCGCATTCTAATCAGTAATCTCTAAACTGTCTGTGCTTTATATGCTCTGTCTGAGGCCAGAACTCTCCATTCACCTGACGAAGGGGCTAACCCCGAAAGCTTGCTTGCTTGTGAAAATATTATCAAATAAATCGGTTGGACTAAAACCTGGTGTTGTCAGACTTTTTACTGTATCTAACAGGAAGCAGAGGGTTTGAATCAATGGGTGCTTTTCTGGTTGGCAGTTGGTGACTAGTGGAGTGCCGCAGGGATCGGTGCTGGGGCCTCAACTGTTTGCCATTTACATCGACAATCTAGAGGATGATCTGGAGGAGGGGGCTGAGTGTAGGGTTACAAAATTTGCTGATGACACGAAGATGAGTGGAAAAGCAAATTGCATGGAGGGCGCGGAAAGTCTGCAGAGAGATCTGGATAGGCTGGGTGAGTGGGCGAGGACCTGTCAGATGGAATATAACGTTAGCAAATGTGAGGTTATCCACTTTGGTAGAAATAATAGTAGGAGGGATTATTATTTAAAGGGTAAAAAGCTGCAGCATGCTACAGTGCAGAGTGACCTGGGGGTCCTTGTGCACGAATCACAAAAACTCAGTCTGCAGGTGCAGCAGGTGGTCAAGAAGGCGAATGGAATGTTGGCCTTTATAGCGAGGGGGATAGAATATAAAAGCAGGGAGGTCTTGCTGCAATTGTACAGGGCACTGGTGAGGCCACAGCTGGAGTACTGTCTGCAGTTTTGTTCCCCTTATTTGCGAAAGGATATATTGGCCTTGGAGGGAGTACAGAGAAGGTTCACCAGTCTGATACCAGAGATGAGGTGGTTAGCTTATGAAGAGAGATTGAATAGACTGGGCCTGTACTTGTTAGAGTTTAAAAGGCTGAGGGGGAATCTTATAGAGACATATAAGATAATGAAGGGGCTAGATAGGGTAGAGGTAGAGAGATTCTTCCTGTTAGAATGGAAAACAGAACTAGAGGGCACAGTCTCAAAATAATTTGGGGGGGGGACAGTTTAGATCAGAGTTGAGGAGGAACTTCTTCTCTCAAAGGGTGGTGAATCTCTGGAATTCTCTACCCATTGAAGTGGTGGAGGCTACCTCGCTGAATATATTTAAGTCACGGGTAGATAGATTTCTGATAGACAAGGGAATTAAGGGTTATGGGGAGAAAGCGGGAAAGTGGAACTGATCCACTTCAGATCAGCCCTGATCTTATTGAATGGTGGGGCAGGCTCAAAGGGCTAGATTGCTTAGTCCAGCTCCTATTTCTTGTGTTCTTATGTTCTTATGCCAGGGCAGCTGCAATTTCAACACTAGTCTCCTTCAAGGTCTGAGGGAATACCCTGTCCAGTCCTGGGGATTTATCTACTGTGATTTGTCTCAAGACAGTAAGCACCTCCTCCCCTTTAATCTGTATAGGTTCCATGACCTCCCTACTTGTTTGCCTTATGTCCGTAGACTTCATGCTAGTTTCCTTAGTAAATACGGATACAAAAAACTCATTTAATATCTCCCCTTTTTTTTGGTTCCATACAAAGTCGAGCACTCTGACCTTCAAGAGGACCATTTTATCCCTTACTATCCTTTTGCTCTTAATATACTTGTAGAAGCTCTTAGGATTACCCTTCACCTTGACTGCCAAAGCAACCTCATATCTTCTTTTAGCCCTCCTGATTTCCTTCTTAAGTAGTTTCTTGCACTTGTTATCCTCCTCAAGCATCTTATTTGCTTCCTGTTGCCGATACATGTCATACATCTCTCTCTTTATCAGAGTTGCAATATCCCTCAAGAACCAAGGTTCCTTATTATTCTATTATTTTCTCTCTGTCTCTCTCCTCTCTTTCTCTCGAATTGTTAGCTCTACAAAGGGACCTGGGTGTCATAGTACATCAGTCACTGAAAGCAAGCATGTAGGTACAAGTAACATAAGAACATAAGAAATAGGAGCAGGAGTAGGCCATCTAGCCCTTCGAGCCTGCCCCGCCATTCAATAAGATCATGGCTGATCTGTCGTGGCTCAGTTCCACTTTCCCGCCCTCTCCCCATAACCCTTAATCCCCTCTCTTATCAAAAACCCATCAACCTGCATCTTAAAAATATTTAGCGAGGCAGCCTCCACCACTTCAATGGGCAGAGAATTCCAGAGATTCACCACCCTTTGAGTGAAGAAGTTCCTCCTCAACTCTGTTCTAAACCGCCCCCCCTTTATCTTGAGGCTGTGCCCCCTAGTCCTACTGTCTTTTTTGAGCGGGAAGAGTCTCTCCACCTCTATCCTATCCATCCCATTCATCATCTTATACGTCTCAATGAGATCTCCCCTCATTCTTCTAAACTCTAGCGAGTACAAGCCTAGTTTATTCAGCCTCTCCTCATAGCTCAACTCCGGTATCAGCCTAGTAAACCTCCTCTGCACTCCCTCCAAGGCCAAAATATCTTTGCGCAGGTGCGGCGCCCAAAACTGCACACAGTACTCCAGCTGCAGCCTCACCAATGCCCTATACAGCTGCAGCAAGACCTCCCTACTTTTATATTCAATCCCCCTCGCTATGATGGCCAGCATCCCATTCGCCTTCCTGACCACCTGCTGCACCTGCAAGCTGGGTTTTTGCGACTCATGCACAAGGACCCGAGGTCCCTCCGCACCGTCGCCTGCTGCAGTTTTTCGCCACTTAAGTAATAGTCCTTCCTACCATTATTCCTACCAAAGTGGACCACCTCGCACTTGCCAACATTAAATTCCATTTGTCATTTCCTGGCCCATTCGCCCAGCCTATCTAGATCCTTTTGCAGACTCTCCGCACAATTTGCCGTTCCCCCAATCTTGGTGTCATCAGCAAATTTCGACACCATACACTCGGTTCCCTCCTCCAGATCATCTATATAAATGGTAAAAAGCTGAGGCCCCAGCACCGACCCCTGGGGCACTCCACTAGTCACCAACCGCCAATCCGAATAGCACCCGTTGACCCCCACTCTCTGCCTCCTATTTAACAACCAATCCTCTATCCACGCTAACACCCCACCCCCAACTCCATGTCCCCCGACCTTCTGCAATAACATCTTGTGAGGTACCTTGTCAAACGCCTTCTGAAAATCAAGAAAGACCACATCCACCGGCTCTCCTCTATCCACTGCCCTAGACACATCCTCATAGAACTCCAGTAAATTTGTCAGACACGACTTCCCTTTAATGAAACCGTGCTGCGTCTGCTCTATCAAGCAATTCCCTTCAAGATGCCTCGCAATTTCATCCTTAATGACGGATTCTAACATTTTACCTACCACAGACGTTAAACTAACCGGCCTATAATTCCCCACCTTTTGCCTGACACCCTTCTTAAACAACGGCATAACATTAGCCGTTTTCCAATCTTCCGGCACTTCCCCGGAATCCAGCGATGTCTGGAAAATTACCACCAAGGCATCCACTATAACCTCCGCCATTTCTTTCAGAACCCTCGGATGCATTCCATCCGGTCCTGGGGACTTGTCCACAATCAGCCCCTCCAGTCTGTCGAGCACCGCCTCTCTGGTAACAGTAATGTCATTAAGACCCTCCAGTCCTACCACCTTTCCATCGCTAACACCCGGCAAATTATTCACGTCCTCCTCCGTGAAGTAGTTAGGAAGACAAGTGGTACGTTGGCCTTCATTGCAAGATGCTTTGAGTACAGGAGCAAGGGTGTCTTACTGCAGCTGTACAGTGACTAGATGAGATCACACCTGGAGAAAAATGCAGTTTTGATCTCTTCTAGGAATGGATACACTTGCCTCAGAGAGAGTGCAGCGAAGGTTCACCAGACTAATTCCTGGGATGGCAGGATTTTTGTATGAGAAGAGACTGGGTCAACTGGGCCTGTATTCCCTGGAATAAAGAAGAAAGAGCGGGGATCTCATTGAAACGTATAAAATTCCGACAGGGTTGAACAGACTGAATGCATGGATGGAGGGTCTAAACAAGAGGTCACAGTCTCAGGATATGGGGTAGGACAGTTAAGACTGAATAGAAAAGAAACATCTTTACAGAGGGTGCTGAATTTGTGGAATTCTCTGCTACAGAAGATTCATGGCCAAATTACTGAATATATTTAAGAAGGGAGTAGATTTCCAAACTCTAAACGTGTCGAGTGATATGGAGAGAGCGCTGGAGTTCAGATAGCGGGTCAGCCATGATCATGTTGAATGGCAAAAGGGCTGAATGGCCTATTATCATATTTTTTCTGTCTCTATTCCTTGTACAAAGCACTCTACCTGTGTGTATTCTACCTAATGCCCATTGAATGATGGATTAGAATATGGGCCAGAATTCTCCAGGCTTGCGCACCTTGTTACCACTGTCAGAGAGAATGGAGAATTGGTGTTCAGTCCTTTCACTGCAATGGGAGTGGAAAATCCCACCTGCAGACAAGGTCGGAGAATTCTAGCTTTGAGTTCAAATTAAATGGAAGCTTCAGAGTAAGCATCGCTTCTCAATAGTTTTGGCCAAGATTACATTGTAATGTAATCCAGGATCTGGTGATGTTTGCCACTGTAGAATCAGTTCAGCATGTGTTTGCTGTGGAAATGTTTCCAGGAAGCAGGAATCTCACCTGGATCTACTCTGTTTTCAGGTGGAAGCTGTACAGCTAATTGCTGACGGAAAGGCACCTCGGGAAACTCAAACTGAAGAAGGAGCAACATATGAACCAATTCAGAAGAAAGAGAATGCAAAGGTAGTGTATTAGTCTGCAGCTTGTGATCATTTTTCTGCAAATGAGTGAATGAATTCGAAGATAATTTGTATGAACTTATATGTTGTGATTCTTACCACCTCGCTGCACCCAACAATCAGTGTGGCAAGCTGGGCAAATAGTGTGCAATGCTAAAAATCCGATCAGTGCCTGGCGCGAAACAGTTTGCTACCTTCTCGGCCCCTTTATATTGGTGCCAACCGCTTCGTGCTAGAAAGTGTGCAAATTTTTTTAGCATGAATTTCACTGGATTTCAATATCATTAGTGAGTTTGGCATGCATGCTTAGTCCAGGTATATAAAAGTTTGGTTCAGATGCAGCAGTGGCAAAGAAGAGCTAGGAGGTGAGTACCACTGTGCATCAACCTCCAGCATGCAGGGGGAATCTCAGCTGCTGCCATGGTAAGGGATAGGGTGGGGAGACTTGTGCCGGTCTGGGGGGTGGTTTCGCTGCTGGCTTGGAGCTTGTGTTGCGTGCCTTCCCCTGGCTGCTAAATGACTCCCTAAGGAGCTAAGTATGAAGTCGAACTTCCAACCCCACCTAATGTCACTCTGGTCACCCTAGTCATCTTTTGGACAGGTATTGTGGCTGACTGCTGACATTCTGTCCCAGGCTCCACGAACCATAAAAAGAATCAGGTCTGGTTGCTTTATCCCCAATGAAGGGAGCTCGGCAGGTGTTAACAAGTCTTCTCATACTGCATGGACTCTGCAGTGCTGCCCACAATGGCTACCCATCACATGAAAGAAACAAGGATCTCCATCGTCTATTGAGCATCAAGCTATTCCTGCAAGCCAGTGCACCAGATATCCAGGTGGTGTATTAATGTCCATGCTTCAAGGGTTCCAAATGGAGACCTCCTCCCAGCCACCTTACACCCCTCATGCCCGCCAAGGCAAGGATATTGCAACAGTTGGCAGCCTATTGGTGCATGGCTCTGGGGATGATGTTGGTTTGCCCGCATCCAGATTCACGGGGGAATGGAAGAGAGTGAAGGATCTGGGATGGATAATTTTGTGGACTCTCTGTTTGTCTCTCTCTCCCTGTGTTTCTCTGTTTCTCTCTCTCTTTCTCCCTGTGACTCTCTCTCTCTTGCTCCATCCCCACCCCGGCCCAAAAGCCAGTGGACAGGAAGCCACCAGTTGGGGCCGGGGAAGTCCTGCTTGTCATTTAATGAGATGACAGATGCTGTGTGCCACCTCAGGCTTCCAGGTATCCAGTGGTGACCTCTGCAGCACCTCCCAGTGCTCTCCACATAAATGCACCTGTCAGGTGACAGATGCCCTGTTCACCTGGTAGGTAATTACATCCACTTTAACATGGGTTGTGCCCAACAGGATGCCCAGGCTGTAGGCTTCACCATTGTTGCCGAGATGCCCCTGTGCAAGAGCTATTGACGGAATGCATGTCACCCTTTGAACCCTGAATGATCAAGGGGTAAAACAGAAAGAAATCCCACAACACCAGTTTAAAGTCCAAACAGATTTATTAACAGGACTTTAAACTGGTGTTGTGGGATTTCTTTCTGTTTTACCCCAGTCCAATGCCGGCATCTCCACATCATGATCAAGGGGTGCCATTCATCTGCAGGAATGGGTTGCACCCTCTGAACATGCAGATAGCCTGTTAGCACCGGATGAATATTATGCATGTATGTGCACACCAGAAATGTTCTCGCAGGCGAAATATAGACATGCTCCCCATTCATGGGGAGTAGTCGACTTGGCCTTGCTGGTGGAACCGGAGGCCAGAGAGGTCCCCCAGGGAGGCCAAGGACAAGGCTACTCCTTGGGTAGTGCCAGAATGATGGTGCCAGCCTGGCACCTGAGCAATGTCCATCAGGCACTTGGCGATGCCAGGGGGCAGGGCCAGTGTGGGCAGGGGGCCCACTGTCACTCTGCAGTGATCAGTGGGGGGAGGGAGGAAGAGGGGGCCTGCTGCCACTCTGCAGCAATTGGTGTGGGAGGGCAGCGGAGTCGCGATTGCTGGGAGAGGGAGGGAGTCCATGATCAGTCTGGGTGGCCGACGGGGTCGATGGGGGCTGTATCTCAACCCACAGGCTCCCCACGATTGCAGGGGGAGGAGCTGCTTCAGGCTGCCTGCAGTAGCAGGGGCCTGACAGCTCTCTCATTGTCAGACCCCTGTTACTGCTAATATACAAAGGCCTGCACGTGTGCACCACCTCCCTCTGCAGGCTTCCAGGTGCTTTAAGCTTCGCCATCAGCTTCTGCAACAAGCAACAGATTCACTTAGAATTTTGCAGGCTGTGTTTCTATGTGGGGCCTGCAAACATGTCTAAAAGATCTGAAACTCCCCCAATTTCAAGTCTGCCCAGCACATAGGAAAAATAGATAAAATCACTTCCAGTGATTAAGCCAGTGTGTTCACAAATGTTTTGTCACATTTGATCCTGAGAAGAAGTATTTGTATTCCTAAGTTTGTCTATTCCCATATCCATAACATGGCTCAGTTTTACCTATCTTAGCTCATGATGTGGACATACCATTGTTGGACTGGGGTGGATAAGATGAGAAGTCCTTCAGCAGCATCTGACGAAGGAGCAGAGCTCCAAAAGCTTTTGATTTTAAATAAACCTGTTGGACTATAACTTGGCATTGTGTGACATCTCATCTATCTGTTGCTGAAACCCTCATTCATTCCTTTGTTGCCTCTAGATTTGACTATCCCAATGTTTGTCCCATTCTACCCTCTGTAAACTTGAGGTCATCCAAATCTCTGCTGCCCATGTCTAAACCACAATAATGTCCCATTCCCTGATCACTCCTGTGTTCACTGACATTGGTTCCTGGTCAAGCAATGTCTTGACTTTAAAATTCTCATCCTTATTTTCAAATCTCTCTTTTTGGTCACACCTCTTCCTATTTCTGTAATCTCCTCCAATCCTATTATCCTTTGTGATATCTGCACTCATCTAATTCTGGCCTCTTCTGCATTCCCAATCACCTTTGGCAGCCGCACCTTCAGTTGTCTAGGCCCTAACTTCTGGAATTCTCTCACTACGCTTCTCTGTCTTGCGTTTTGATCTCACTTCTTCAAACTCTGACGACTATGATCATAAAACCTATGTCCTTATGTGGCTCAGTGTTTTTTTTATAACATTCCTGTGAAGTGGTTAGAGCGTTATGTTAAAGGTGCTATATAAATATAAGTTGTTGGAGGAAACCCTAGGGGTGTAAGCACTGGCATAAAATATAAATGAATTTACAGCACACAAACTAAAAAACAGAAAGTTGAGAGTATCACTAATTTACTTTAGTCTGTGTTTTAGTAATCCTTATTAAAAGAACCCATGACTGATTACTGTCAAACGTGTAACATTTTGAAAATAATTTTGGAAGGGACAATTAAAAGTGAATTTTATTGACATAGGTGTGTACACAAGCTAACTGGATGCAATTTTCCCAAAACTGTCCTTGAATAAAACCTTTATTTGCTTTGGATTTTAATTTAAACATCTGGTGTATAATGCTGCAATAAGCTAGATAGGCCTGAATTGTTTTTTTTAGCCATGATGTCGAAGTGCCGGCGTTGGACTCGGGTCTCACAACATCAGGTTAAAGTCCAACAGATTTATTTGGTAGCATAAGCCACAAGCTTTCAGAGCGCTGCCCCTTCATCAGGTAAGTGAGAATTGTGTTCACAAACAGGGCATATACAGACACAAACTCAGTTGGTAAGATAATTCTTGGAATGCGAGTCTTTACAGGTAATCAAGTCTTAAAGGTACAGACAATGTGAGTGGAGAGAGGGTTAAGCACAGGTTAAAGAGATGTGTATCATCTCCAGACAGGACAATTAGTGAGATTTCCTGGCTTGCAAAATTTCACTAACTGTCCTGTCAGGAGACAATACACACCTCTTTAATCCTGTGCTTAACCCTCTCTCCACTCACATTGTCTGTACCTTTAAGACTTGATTACCTGTAAAAATTCGCATTCCAACCATTGTCTTGTAAATTGAGTTTGTGTCTTATATACGCCCTGTTTGTGAACACAACTCCTACTCACCTGATGAAGGGGCAGTGCTCCAAAAACTTGTGGCTTGTGCTACCAAATAAGCCTGTTGGACTTTAACCTGGTGTTGTGAGACGTATTTTTTTAGAGCAGAGAAGGCTGAGGGGGGACATGATTGAGGTGCATAAGATTATGAGGGGAATGGACTGGATGAATAGGAAGAAGCTGTTCCCCTTGGTTGAGGGGGGAATCATGAGAGGGGCTAGTTTTACAGTGAGGGGCAGGAGATTCAGAGGAGATTTGAGAAAATCCTTTTCACTCAGAAGGTGGCGGGAATCTGGAATGTGCTGTCTGGGAAAGGGAAGGCTGAAACCTTCCAACCATGAAAAGATATTTGGATGAGCACTGGAAATATTATAACATTCAAGCATATGGAACAAATGCTGGAAAATGGGATTAGCACGCTTTTAGTGGTAGATACTGTCAATGCAAACTCGATGGGCTAAAGGGCCTTTTCTGCACTGTATGACTGTATGTAAAAGTGCTTTTTTTTGATGTGATTCCTGCAAAATAAAGAATCATCCACTCCCCATCAGTTGCAGGTGGGTAGATATCAATTACTTTCCCTGGAGTCAGTAAGTCATGGATTCTGGCTTCATTCCAAAAGATGCAAATGGACAATCTAGACTCATCCTAGCAAAAAAGCTATGAGCGAAAAATTGTCAGGCACCAACACTACTGATAATATTCATTATCAGTTTATACCATTTCTGTTGCAATCCCTAGAAGATACTGGGCACAAGTGAATTAAAGCTTTCCTAAGATAAAATAACGAAGCACGTAGAATCATAGAATCCCTACAGTGCAGAAGGAGGCCATTCGGTCCATCAAGTTTGCACCAATCACAATCCCACCCAGGCCCAAGCCCCATAACCCCATGCATTTACCCCAGCTAGTCACCCTGACGCTAAGGGGCAATTTAGCATAGCCAATCCACCCAACCCGCATATCTTTGGACTGTGGGAAGAAACTGGAGAGCCCGGGGGAAATCCACACAGACACAGGGAGAATGTGCAAACTCCACACAGGCAGTGACCTAGGCCGGGTATCAAACCCAGTTTTCTGGTGCTGTGAAGCAGCTGCACTAACCACTGTGCCACCGCGCTACCCCTAGATCAGCTAGATAGTCAATATCTTTTCCCAAAGGTAGGGAAGCCTAAAACTAGAGGACATAGGTTTAAGGTGAGAGGGTAGAGATATAAAAGGGCCCAGTGGGGCAATTTCTTCACTCAAAGGGTACTGAGTGTCTGGAATGAACTGCCAGTGGTAGTAGTAGAGGTGGGTACAATTTTGTTTTTTAAAAAGCGTTTAGACAGCTACATGGATAAAATGACTGTAGAGGGATATGGGCCAAATGCAGGCAATTGGGACTAGCTTAGTGGTTTAAAAAAAAGGGCAGAATGGACAAGTTGGGCAGAAGGGCCTATTTCCAAACCTCTCTAACAATGTTTCTGGAATCATTTTATTGTTAGATGAATGTGGACTGGGGAAGTGCGTTGGAGGGAGGGTCTGTTGAGGAGCAGTGGAGGATCTTTAAGGAGATCTTTCTTGGTGCTCAGCAGAAATTTATTCCAATGGTCAAAAAGGACAGTAGGAGGAGAGGTAATAAGCCGTGGATAACGAGGGAGGTGAAGGAAAGTGTTAAACTAAAAGCGGAGGAATTTAGAGTAGCTAAGAGTAGTGGGCGAGAAGAGGATTGGGAGAGGTTTAAATGTCAACAAAGATTGACAAAGAAGTTGATAAAGAAGGGTAGGAGAAACTATGAAGCTGGGCTAGCGCTTAATATAAAAAAGGATAGCAAGAGTTTTTATAAATATATAAGGAAGAGGCTGGTTAGGGTGAATGTTGGTCCTTTAGAGGATGAGAAAGGGACCTAGTGGTAGGGGATGGGGATATGGCTAAGGTATTGAATAACTTTTTTGTTTCTGTCTTCACGGAGGAGGACGTGAATAATTTGCCGGGTGGTAGCGATGGAAAGAACATAAGAACATAAGAAATAGGAGCAGGAGTAGGCCATCTGGCCCTTCGAGCCTGCCCCGCCATTCAATAAGATCATGGCTGATCTGTCGTGACTCAGCTCCACCTTCCCGCCCTCTCCCCATAACCCTTAATCCCTTCTCTTATCAAAAACCCATCAACCCGTTTCTTAAAAATATTTAGCGAGGCAGCCTCCACCACTTCAACGGGCAGAGAATTCCAGAGATTCACCACCCTTTGAGTGAAGAAGTTCCTCCTCAACTCTGTTCTAAACCGCCCCCCCCTTTATCTTGAGGCTGTGCCCCCTAGTCCTACTGTCTTTTTTGAGCGGGAAGAGTCTCTCCACCTCTATCCTATCCATCCCATTCATCATCTTATACGTCTCAATGAGATCTCCCCTCATTCTTCTAAACTCTAACGAGTACAAGCCTAGTTTATTCAGCCTCTCCTCATAGCTCAATCCCCTCAACTCCGGTATCAGCCGAGTAAACCTCCTCTGCACTCCCTCCAGGGCCAAATATCCTTGCACAGGTGCGGCGCCCAAAACTGCACACAGTACTCCAGCTGCGGCCTCACCAATGCCCTATACAGCTGTAGCAAGACCTCCCTACTTTTATATTCAATCCCCCTCGCTATGAAGGCCAGCATCCCATTCGCCTTCCTGACCACCTGCTGCACCTGCAAGCTGGGTTTTTGCGACTCATGCACAAGGACCCCGAGGTCCCTCTGCACCGTCTCCTGCTGCAGTTTTTCGTCCCGTAAGTAATAGTCCTTCCTACCATTCCTCCTACCAAAGTGGACCACCTCACACTTGTCAACATTAAATTCCATTTGCCATTCCCTGGCCCATTCGCCCAGCCTATCTAGATCCTTCTGCAGACTCTCCACACCCTCCGCACAATTTGCCTTTCCCCCAATCTTGGTGTCATCAGCAAATTTCGACACCCTGCACTCGGTTCCCTCCTCCAGATCATCTATATAAATGGTAAATAGGTGGTAGGACTGGAGGGTCTTAATGACATTACTGTTACTAGAGAGGCGGTGCTCGACAGACTGGAGGGGCTGATTGTGGACAAGTCCCCAGGACCGGATGGAATGCATCCGAGGGTTCTGAAAGAAAAGGTGGAGGTGATAGTGGATGCCTTGGTGGTTATTTTCCAGACGTCGCTGGATTCCGGGGAAGTGCCGGATGATTGGAAAACGGCTAATGTTACGCCGTTGTTAAGAAAGGTGCCAGGCAAAAGGTGGGGAATTATAGGCCGGTTAGTTTAACGTCTGTGGTAGGTAAAATGTTAGAATCTGTCATTAAGGAGGAAATTGCGAGGCATCTTGAAGGGAATTGCTTGATAGGGCGGACGCAACACGGTTTCATTAAAGGGAAGTCGTGTCTGACAAATTTACTGGAGTTCTATGAGGATGTGTCTAGGGCGGTGGATAGAGGAGAGCCGGTGGATGTGGTCTTCCTAGATTTTCAGAAGGCGTTTGATAAAGTACCTCACAAGAGGTTATTGCAGAAGGTCGAGGGACATGGAGTTGGGGGTAGGGTGTTAGCGTGGATAGAGGATTGGTTGTCAAATAGGAGGCAGAGAGTGGGGGTCAACGGGTGCTATTCAGATTGGCGGATGGTGACTAATGGAGTGCCCCAGGGGTCGGTGCTGGGGCCTCAGCTATTTACCATTTATATAGATGATCTGGAGGAGGGAACCGAATGTAGGGTGTCGAAATTTGCTGATGACACCAAGATTGGGGGAACGGCAAATTGTGCGGAGGGTGTGGAGAATATACAGAAGGATCTAGATAGGCTGTGCGAATGGGCCAGGAAATGGCAAATGGAATTTAATGTTGGCAAGTGTGAGGTGGTCCACTTTGGTAGGAAAAATGGTAGGAAGGACTATTACTTAAGGGGCGAAAAACTGCAGCAGGTGACGGTGCAGAGGGACCTCGGGGTCCTTGTGCATGAGTCGCAAAAACCCAGCTTGCAGATGCAGCAGGTGGTCAGGAAGGCGAATGGGATGCTGGCCTTCATAGCGAGGGGGATTGAATATAAAAGTAGGGAGGTCTTGCTGCAGCTGTATAGGGCATTGGTGAGGCCGCTGGAGTACTGTGTGCAGTTTTGGGTGCCGCACCTGCGCAAAGATATTTTGGCCTTGGAGGGAGTGCAGAGGAGGTTTACTAGGCTGATACCGGAGTTGAGGGGGTTGAGCTATGAGGAGAGGCTGAATAAACTAGGGCATGGGATCCAAGGGCCTTTGGCCTTGTGGATCCAGAACTGGCTTGCCTGCAGAAGGCAGAGAGTGGTTGTGGATGGGTCTTTTTCGGAATGGAGGTCAGTCACCAGTGGGGTGCCCCAGGGATCTGTTCTGGGACCCTTGCTGTTTGTCATTTTCATAAATGACCTGGATGAGGAAGTGGAGGGATGGGTTAGCAAGTTCGCTGATGACACGAAGGTCGGTGGTGTTGTGGATGGTCTGGAAGGATGTCAAAAGTTGCAGCAGGACATAGATAGGATGCAGGAATGGGCGGAGAAGTGGCAGATGGACTTCAACGCGGATAAATGTGTAGTCATCCATTTCGGCAGAACCAACGGGATGAACGAGTATACTATCAAGGGCAGGAGTCTTAATAGCATTGAAGAGCAGAAGAATCTCGGGGTCCGGGTCCACAGGACTCTTAAATCGGCCTCGCAGGTGGAGGAGGTGGTCAAGAAGGCGTATGGTGTACTGGCCTTCATTAATCGAGGGATTGAGTTTAGGAGTCGGGAGGTAATGCTGGCGGAAGAGGTGGTGGAGTGGCACTGTTAATAAGGGACAGTGTCATGGCTGCAGAGAAAGAGGATGCCGTGGAGGGACTTTCTACAGAGTCTCTGTGGGTGGAAGTTACGAACAGCATAGGGTCGAAAACTTTGCTGGGTGTATTCTATAGGCCGCCCAATAGTGACAGGGAAGTTGAAGTGCAGATAGGGAACCAGATTCTGGAGAAATGTATTAAAAACAGAGTGGTCGTGATGGGAGACTTCAATTTCCCAAACATCGACTGGAATATCCCTAGAGTAAGGGGTTTGGCTGGAGAGGAGTTTGTTAGGTGTGTTCAGGAAGGTTTCCTGACACAGTATGTGGACAAGCCTACGAGGGGTGAGGCAGTACTTGACCTGGTACTGGCGAATGAACCAGGGCAGGTGATGGATCTCTCGGTAGGAGAGCATCTTGGGAATGGTGATCATAATTCTATCTCCTTCACAATTGCATTGGAACGAGATAGGATCAGACAGGCTAGGAAGGTGTTTGTCTGGAGTAAGGGGAGATACGAAGAAGTCAGGAAGTTACTTGGACAAATAAACTGGAAGGAGGCATTCTTAGGGAAGAGTACCGAAGGAAGGTGGCGGATATTCAAGGAATGTTTGTCTGGCGCTCTGCATGACAATGTTCCGATAAGGCAAGGGGGTTTTGGTAGGTCGCGGGAACCGTGGTGCACGAAGGCTGTGTTGAACCTAGTCAGGAGGAAAAGGAAGGTATACAAAAGGTTCAGGGAACTAGGAGAGGTTAAGGATCTTGAAGAATATAAGGACTGTAGAAAGGAGGTTAAAAGGGAAATTAGGAGAGCCAGAAGGGGTCATGAGAAGACCTTGGCGGGTAAGATTAAAGAAAATCCCAAGGCCTTCTATAAGTATGTGAAAGGTAAAAGGGTGAGAAGGGAAAGGATAGGACCTATAAAAGATGAAGGGGGAAAGGTCTGTGTAGAACCAGAAGAAATGGCGGAGGTGCTTAATGAGTACTTTGCATCAGTATTCACAGTGGAAGCTGATTTGGGAGATCTTGCTGTGGACTTGCAGCAGGTGGAAAAGATTGAGTACGTGGACATTAAAGAGGAGGATGTGTTAGAACTTTTGAATTCTATCAAGGTAGATAAGTCGCCGGGACCAGATGGGATATACCCCAGGATACTGTGGGAGGCCAGGGAAGTGATTGCAGAGCCCTTGGCGATGATCTTTGCGTCGTCAGTGGAGACGGGAGAGGTTCCGGAAGATTGGAGGATTGCGGATGTAGTCCCTATTTTCAAGAAAGGGAACAGAGATAGCCCGGGAAATTACCGCCCGGTGAGTCTGACCTCAGTGGTTGGTAAGCTGATGGAGAGGCTTCTGAGGGACAAGATTTACGACCATTTGGAGAGGTTTGACATGATCAGGAATAGTCAGCATGGATTTGTCAAGGGCAGGTCGTGCCTTACGAGCCTAGTTGAGTTCTTCGATAATGTGATTGAACACATTGACGAAGGAAGTGCCGTGGACGTAGTGTACATGGACTTCAGCAAGGCTTTTGATAAGGTCCCCCATGCAAGACTTCTTGAGAAGGTGAGAGGGCATGGGATCCAAGGGCCTTTGGCCTTGTGGATCCAGAACTGGCTTGCCTGCAGAAGGCAGAGAGTGGTTGTGGATGGGTCTTTTTCGGAATGGAGGTCAGTCACCAGTGGGGTGCCCCAGGGATCTGTTCTGGGACCCTTGTTGTTTGTCATTTTCATAAATGACCTGGATGAGGAAGTGGAGGGATGGGTTAGCAAGTTCGCTGATGACACGAAGGTCGGCGGTGTTGTGGATGGTCTGGAAGGATGTCAAAAGTTGCAGCAGGACATAGATAGGATGCAGGAATGGGCGGAGAAGTGGCAGATGGACTTCAACGCGGATAAATGTGTAGTAGTCCATTTCGGCAGAACCAACGGGATGAACGAGTACACTATTAAGGGCAGGGGTCTTAGTAGCGTTGAAGAGCAGAAGGATCTCGGGGTCCGGGTTCACAGGACTCTTAAATCGGCCTCGCAGGTGGAGGAGGTGGTCAAGAAGACGTATGGTGTACTGGCCTTCATTAATCGAGGGATTGAGTTTAGGAGTCGGGAGGTAATGCTGCAACTTTACAGGACCCTCGTCAGGCCTCATTTGGAGTACTGTGCGCAGTTCTGGTCGCCTCACTATAGGAAAGACATGGAAGCTATTGAAAGGGTGCAGAGGAGATTTACAAGGATGTTGCCTGGACTGGGAGGCATGCCTTATGAAGATAGGTTGAGGGAGCTGGGACTCTTTTCCCTGGAGAGGCGAAGGTTGAGAGGCGACCTGATAGAAGTTTATAAAATGTTGAGAGGAATAGATAGGGTGGACTCTCAGAGGCTATTTCCCCGGGTTGAAATGGTCGCTACGAGAGGACACAGATTTAAGGTGCGGGGAGGGAAGTACAGAGGTGATGTTAGGGGTAAGTTTTTCACTCAGAGGGTAGTGAGTGATTGGAATCGGCTGCCGTCGTCGGTGGTGGAGGCGAACTCGCTGGGGTCTTTTAAAAGACTTCTGGATGAGTATATGGGGTTTAATGGGATTGGGGGTTATAGATAGGTCTATAGATTGGTGGGGTTGATGCGATCGGCGCAACTCGAGGGCCGAAGGGCCTGTTAGTGCTGTAATGTTCTATGTTCTATGTTCTATAACTTTACAGGACCCTTGTCAGGCCTCATTTGGAGTACTGTGCGCAGTTCTGGTCGCCTCACTATAGGAAAGACGTAGAAGCTATTGAAAGGGTGCAGAGGAGATTTACAAGGATGTTGCCTGGACTGGGAGGCATGCCTTATGAAGATAGGTTGAGGGAGCTGGGACTCTTTTCCCTGGAGAGGCGAAGGTTGAGAGGCGACCTGATAGAAGTTTATAAAATGTTGAGAGGAATAGATAGGGTGGACTCTCAGAGGCTATTTCCCCGGGTTGAAATGGTTGCTACGAGAGGACACAGATTTAAGGTGCGGGGAGGGAAGTACAGAGGTGATGTTAAGGGTAAGTTTTTCACTCAGAGGGTGGTGAGTGAATGGAATCGGCTGCCATCATCGGTGGTGGAGGCGAACTCGCTGGGGTCTTTTAAAAGACTTCTGGATGAGTATATGGGGTTTAATGGGATTGGGGGTTATAGATAGGTCTATAGATTGGTGGGGTTGAGGTGATCGGCGCAACTCGAGGGCCGAAGGGCCTGTTTGTGCTGTAATGTTCTATGTTCTATGTTCTAAACTAGGCTTGTACTCGTTAGAGTTTAGAAGAATGAGGGGAGGTCTCATTGAGACGTATAAGATGATGAATGGGATGGATAGGATAGAGGTGGAAAGACTCTTCCCGCTCAAAAAAGACAGTAGGACTAGGGGCACAGCCTCAAGATAAAAGGGGGGTGGTTTAGAACGGAGTTGAGGAGGAACTTCTTCACTCAAAGGGTGGTGAATCTCTGGAATTCTCTGCCCGTTGAAGTGGTGGAGGCTGCCTCGCTAAATATTTTTAAGACGCGGGTTGATGAGTTTTTGATAAGAGAGGGGATTAAGGGTTATGGGGAGAGGGCGGGAAAGTGGAACTGAGCAGCGACAGATCAGCCATGATCTTATTGAATGGCGGGGCAGGCTCGAAGGGCGCGATGGCCTACTTCTGCTCCTATTTCTTATGAGTATAAGCAGCAGCATTCTGGCCTCAGATAAATCTTGTGTTTACCTACACTGAGCAGACACAACTCCTTCAGTCCATTATCAGCCCAGCAAATAATGATGGGTCAATGGCACAGCTACTAATTGTATGTTCATGATAGTCTAATTACAAGCATGAATCAGGTGTAATACAAGTCACAAAACTAATTTTGCTGTGGTGAAAATATTTAGAGCCTGCAATTTCAGTAGTCAGAAATCTTTTCAATATTTCTATATATCAATTTCCCTGAAGGCATTTGAAAACACATCAATATAAAATTATTTTAACTGGATTTTTAAAACGTGTCTTTTGTACTTCAATTTTTCTAAAATGTAATGTCTGGGTCACAATTTTTAAAACCTGTAATGATAGAATTGAAGTGCAAGCTATAAAAGGAATTATTTTACAGAAGTTTATATACTATTCCTTTTAACTATTGCTCACTAGACTTCTGGACATATTTAGAATAACTATTATAAAACACTCTTTGACAGCAGGTTTTTATGAACAGAGCACAAGCAATCTGACTGAAGATGACAGCTGTTGGTAAATATCCACTTCCTAGAACTGGTGACTTTGAACCTTGTGCTTAAATTACAGCCAGTTCTCATTCTCACTGTAAATGTCACTTCAGCATATTCTAAAATGGAGATTGATCAACAACTTATCACTACTTTTAATACCATCATCCTACCAACCTCAATCAGAATCGGTGTGAAAATGCATTCTAGATATTACTTCAATTTCAACTTCGATTTACCGTCAAATCTTTTTTTAAATGCAAAGCTTCCACTTCAGCTATGGGAGAGATTTCTCTATATTATGCTATAAAATTGGTCACTACAACCATATCTCATAAAATGGTCTTTGATCATTTATTTCAATTCTGTCACATTATATATAAAATTCCTCTGCTAAACTCTAAACCTTTTGTGACCTGGAGGAAAATATGCTTTGCATTGTGATCTTATAACTCCAACACTGCTTGAGTAACCAACTTTGAACACACTAACTTGGCCATTTCCTCTCAGTTTTTCCTCATATTTGATTTGGATGGTATGAGTGCTCAGAGTGCTAGACCCAGATGTTCCTCCATTCTAGTCATGTGGATTTTATGGTTACAAGATACAGTATCACAAATAAATATTAACATAGACAATCAAAAGCTTGGTCAAAGAGTGAGTTTTAAAAATAAACTTTAACAAGGAGAGACAAACAGAGTGACTTAGGAAGGGAATTCTAGAGCCAAAGGGGCCTAGACAACATTATAATTATTTTGTCAATATAACCACATCAGGCAAGACAGGAGCATTAATCTGAACATGACCAGTTGATGAAAATTATGAATTGATGCTTGTGCACAAACCTAGTTAGACCCTTAAAGGTATCACCGAGAAGCCTTTTTCTTTCCTGTAGCACCACAGGTAATGATGGCATTAATTAAATGCGTTAAAGAACATGATTCAATTCCTCTACCAATGTTTTTTCTCCAGATTTCCTGGGATCAGCCAGCAGAAGCTATTCATAACTGGATTCGTGGTCATGATAAAGTACCTGGAGCATGGACTCTCATTGATGGACAAGTACTTGAAATATTTGCATTTTTAAGTATTTTGTTGCAAAGTCTGTGATGTCAGCACAATATAATAAGCTAATGTAGGATTTGCTAATGTAGTATTTCCCTCAATGTGGATGGCCATAAAACATTAGACAAGGGTCATGGGTTGGGGGGGGGACTGGTGGTGTTGGGATGGCGGCGTGGGCTCGTTGGGCCAAAGGCCTGTTTCCGTGGCTGTTTTTGTTCTTTGTTTTGCTGTTTAAATTGAGTACTGTTAAAGCAATTTTGGGTTAAAATGACTCCATTCTTAGTGAAAAGATATTAGATGGACACCAGGGGCCAGATCTTTGACTTTTCTTCATGAAGTCAGAGTCAAGCCATTCCCTGATGTCAGATTCCCTCCTTCAAAAAGACCATAAAAGCTTGTTGCAGGCTGTGTCTAGACTACTGTCTTTTGAGGCACAGATGACAAGGCCGACAAGATAGAAGACTTCTCTCTGTTATATGGGGTATTGGTCCATTTCTATTCATGGTTTGTAGGATCTTTAGCCCTCACATGTCATTCACACTACTCCCCAGTCCAATCCCTCAATGCCCACTCATAGAAACATAGAAAATAGAAGCAGGAATAGGCCATTCGGCCTTTTAAGCCTGCTTCACCATTCTCTCAGTATCCACTAGGGACAGGTCTTATTAGCCACATAACAAAGCAAGACTTTGAATATTTTTAAATTTATTATTTCATTGGCAAAGCCAGTATTTGTTGCCCATCCTGAACTGAATGGCAATTTCAGAGGGCAGTTAAGAGTCAGTCATGTTACTGTGGATATGAAGACTGTATAGTCAGGGAGTAGACATAGTTCTCCATAGCTGAGAGCAAGAGTGCATTGCCTGATAGTACCAGAGTTCAGGACATTAGCTCTGGGCAGCACAGGAAATTGCAATGGAAGAGTGAGAATCCAGTAGTCATGGTCCATGTAGCTACTAATGACGTAGATAGGAGTAGGAATGCGGTTCCACTTGGGGATTATGAGCAACTAGAGGCTAAATTAAAAAGTAGAACTTCAAAGGTCTGGGTTATTACCTGAACTGTGAGCAAATAGGCACAGATTAAATTAGATTAGAGAGTTGAATGTGTGACTCAAAGATGGTTTTGACTCATGGGTGACTGGCTGCAGTCCTAGAGAAAGTGAGAGCTATGCTGTTGGAATGGTATTCGTCTGAATTCTGCTGGGACCAGTGTTCAGGTGAATCATATAACTAAGATGGTAAGGAGGGACTAAATACTGGGAGTGAGAAATAAGATGATGTGGTAAAGTAAAGGGAGAGGATAAGGGAACGGGTTCCCTAGCAGAGATACTTGAGTCATCAATAGTCACGGGTGAGGTGCCTGAAGATTGGAGGGTGGCAAATGTTGTGCCTTTATTTAAAAAGGGCTACAGGGAAAAGCCTGGAAGCTACAGGCCAGTGTAGTCACATCTGTGGTGGGTAAATTGTTGGAAGGTATTTTGAGAGATAGTAGCTAAAGGCATTTAGAGATGCAAAGGTTGAGATACCTGGGGCTTTTCTCTTTAGAGTGGAGGAGGATGAGAGGTGATTTAATAGAAGTTTATAAGATGATGAGGGGATCGATAGAGTGGATGTTCAGAGACTATTTCCTCAGATGGATATAGCTGTTACTAGGGGCATAGGTAAGGTTCATGGTGGGAGATATAGGAGGGGTGTCTGAGGTAGATTCTTTACTCAGAGTGGTTGGAGTGTGGAATGCACTGCCTGCTGTGATAGTGAAGTTGGACACTTTAGGAACTTTCACTTTAGGGACACACCAGAATGATAGGGAGTGGACACAACAACGAGAGCCAAAGGGTCTGTACTGAGCTTTACTGTTCTATGTTCTAAGGTAGTTGAGGCCAGTGCAGTTGATGCTGTCTACATGGACTTTAGCAAAGTCTTTGACAAGGTACTACATGGCAGGTTGTTGCATAATGTTAAATGTCATGGGATCTGGGGTGAGGTATCTAAATGGATATAAAATTGGCTCATTGACAGAAGCCAGAGGGTGGTTGTAGAGGGTTGTTTTTCGAACTGGAAGCCTGTGACAAGGAGGTGATGGGGTAGCTTGTTACTTAAGGATGCCATTAGTACAGTAGTGAGACATGAGCTTAGTCCTAAAGGTAGCAATAATAGGCAGGCAGATTATTTTTGAATGGGTATAAATTGAGAGAGGTGGATACTCAGTGAGACGTTGATGTCCTAATGCATCAAACACTGAAAGTAAGCATACAGGTACAGCAGGCAGTAAAGAAAGCAAATGGTGTGTTGGCCTTCATAGTAAGAGGATTTGAGTATAGGAATAGGGATGTTTTGCTGTAATTATACAAGGCATTGGTGAGGCCATACCTGGAGTATTGTGTGTAGTTTCAATATGCTTATCTAAGGAAGGATGTCCTTGCTAGAGAGGGAGTGCAGCAAAGGTTTACTAGGCTGATTCCTGCGATGGCAGGTTTGACAATATGAGGAGAAACTAAGTTGGTTAGCTTATATTCATTGGAGTTTAGAAGAGTGAGAAGCGATCTCTTCGAAACTCATAAAATTCCAACAGGATTAGACAGTGTAATGATCAAAATGAATGGCAAAGCAGGCTCGAAGAGCTGAATGGCCTACATCTGTTTCTATTTTTTGTGCTTCAATGTCAAGATTTGGGTAGGGATTTTCTGGTCCTTTCTGCTGGCAGGACCTTCCAGTCCCACCGAAGGGAACCCCCACAGTGGGTTCCATGTCAGCAGGACAGGTGAGCCACGCAAAATGCTGTAGACATTGGCGGGACGAGAAGATCCCACTGCTCATCATCATAGAATTATCACAGAATCCTTACGCTGCTGAAGGAGGCTATTTGGCCCATTGGGTCTGCACCGACCAAAATCCCACCCAGGTTCTATTCCCGTAACCTCACATATTTACTCTGCTAATCCCCCTGACACTAGAGTCAATGATCAATTCAGCGTGGCCAAAATCCTATCCATGGAACCAGTTTGGATAGGGATAAGAAATAACAAAGATAAGAAGTCCCTTGCAGTAGCTTAAATGCCCTCTTCACTGTAGGAGGAGGTGTACAGGAAGAAATAATGAAGACTTGTGAGAATGGTAAAATGGATGATTTCAATTTACGTCTTGATTGGACAACCAGATTGGTAAAGGTAGTCTGGAAAATGAGTTCATCCATTGGTTTTGAACCAGTTCTTTCGAACAGCCTGTTCTAAAGTCAATCAAAGAGCAGGCTATTCTGGACAAGGCAATGTGCAATGAGAAAAGATTAATTAATGACACCATTGTAAAGGAACCACTAGGTAGAAATGATCGTAGCGTGATTGAATTTTGTACTCAGTTTGAGGGAGAGAAGAGTGGATTAGGACTCGCGCTTCAAACTTAAATAAAGGAAATTATAAGAGTATGAAAACAGTTGCCTAAGTGAACTGGGAAATCAGGTTAAAGAATACGTCAGTAGAGATGTAGTGGAAGATGTTTAAGGAGATATTTTGTAACACTCAGCAAAGATGTATTCCAGTAAGAAAGGAAGACTCTAGGAAAAGGATGCACCATCTGCAGCTACTAAGGAAGTTAAAGATGATATCAAAATGAAAGATAAAGCATACAATTCCACAAGGGTTGGCAACAAGTTATAAGACGAGCTGGAATGTTTAAAAAAAGGGAAAGATGACTAAGGAAGGAGAAATTAGAGTATGTGAGAAAGTTGGCCACTACTACAAAAATAGAATAATAGTTTCTACAGGTATTTAAAAAAGAAAAAAAGCAACTTGTGTGGAGTCTTGGTCCTCCAGAGAGTGAGCCAGAGATAGTGATAATGAGAAATAGGTAAACAATGGATGTATTGAAGTTAGATTTTGTGTTTGTCTGCACTTCAGAATAACATGAATAAACCAGGAATAATTGTAAAACAAGCAGTGAAAGGAAGAGATGAACTTGATTATAACCACTAGGGAAAGAGTAATAAGAACATTATTCGAACTAAAAGCTGACGAGACCCCAAGTTCTGATGGACTTCATCCTGGAATGCTGAAAGAAGTGGCTGTGAGAAATTAGATGCATTATTTTTCCTAAACTCCCTAGATAGAACATAGAACATTACAACGCAGTACAGGCCTTTCGGTCCTCGATGTTGTACCAACCAGTGGAACTAATCTAATGACCCTCTAACCTAAACTATTCCAATGTTATCCATATGCCTATCCACTGACCATTTGAACGCCCTTAAAGTTGGCGAGTCCACAACTGCTGCAGGCAGGGCATTCCATGCCCTTGTTACCCTCTGAGTAAAGAACCTACCTCTGACATCCGTCCTATAATTACCACCCCTTAATTTAAAGCTATGTCCCCTCGTGTTAGCCATCACCATCCGAGGAAAAAGGCTCTCACTATCCACCCGATCTAACCCTCTGATCATCTTGTATGTCTCAATTAGGTCACCTCTCAACCTCCTCCTTTCTAATGAAAATAACCTCAAGTCCCTCAGCCTTTCCTCATAAGACCTTCCCACCATACCAGGCAACATCCTGGTAAACCTCCTCTGCACCCTTTCCAATGCCTTCACATCCTTCTTATAATGCGGTGACCAGAACTGTACGCAATACTCCAAGTGTGGCCGTGCCAGAGTTTTGTACAGTTGCAACATAACCTCACGGCTCCGAAATTCAATCCCTCTACCAGTAAAAGCTAACACACCTTACGCCTTCTTAACAACCTTACCAACCTGGGTGCCAACTTTCAGGGATCTATGTACATGTACACCAAGATCTCTCTGCTCGTCAACACTACCAAGAGTTCTTCCATTAGCTCTATATTCTGTACTCCTGTTATTCTTACCAAAGTGAATCACCTCACACTTTTCTGCATTAAACTCCATTTGCCACCTCTCAGCCCAGCTCTGCAGCTTATCTATATCCCTCTGCAAACTGTAACATCCGTCCTACTGCCTACAACTCCTCCGACTTTGGTGTCGTCAGCAAATTTATTAACCCATCCTTCTACACCCTCATCTAGGTCATTTATAAAAATGACAAACAACAGTGGCCCCAAAACAGATCCCTGAGGTGCACCACTTGTAACTGAACTCCAGGTTGAATATTTCCCATCAACTACCACCCTCTGTCTTCTATCAGCTAGCCAATGCCTGATCCAAACTGCTAAATCACCCTCAATCCCATGCATCTGCATTTTCTGCAGTAGCCTACCATGGGGAACCTTATCAAATGCTTTGCTAAAATCCATATACACCACGTCAGCTGCCTTACCCTTATCCACCTCTTTGGTCACCTTCTCAAAAAACTCGATAAGTTTTGTGAGGCACGACCTACCCTTCACAAAACTATGTTGACTAAACCTAATCAATTTATGTCCCTCTAGATGATTATAAATCCTATCCCTTATAATTCTTTCCAAAACTTTGCCCACAACAGAAGTAAGGCTCACTGGTCTATAATTCCCAGTATGGTCTCTACTCCCCTTCTTGAACAAGGGGACAACATTTGCTATCCTCCAGTCTTCTAGCACTATACCTGTAGCCAATGACGACATGAAGATCAAAGCCAAAGGCTCTGCAATCTCCTCCCTAGCCTCCCAGAGAATCCTAGGGTAAATCCCATCTGGCCCAGGGGACTTATCTATTTTCATACTCTCAGGAATTGCTAACACCTCCTCCTTAAGTACCTCAATCCCGTCTAGTCTAAAAGCCTGTATGTCAGTACTTGGAACAGATCCATCAGATTGTAAAATAATGAATGTAACTCCTCTATTCAAGAAAGGAAGAACTCAGAAAGCAGGAAACTGCAGGACCAGTTGGCCTAACATTGGTTATTGTGAAAATGCTGGAATTTGTTCTTATCGAGGTTATAGTAGGGCACTTAGAAAATCTTACTGCAGACAGTGTCAACATGATTTTGTGCTACTGAGGGACAGAGTGACTAGGGATTTTGTAACTGAACTGGTCAGAGAGCCAGTTGATCAGAATATTTTCTTAAAAATGGTTATTGAGCTTTAGAATCTTGGATAATAGGTCATTTTTTGGTTAGCAAAATATGACAAGTGGAGTCCCACAGGAATCAGTACTGGGACCTCAGCTATTTGCAATTTATATCAATGACTTGGATGAAGATATTGAATATGTGGTTGCTGATGACACAAAGATAGGTGGGAAAGTAAATTATGCAGAGGATACAAGTAGCTTACAAAGAAACATAAATATTTTCAGTAAGTGTGACACAGAGGGATCTAAGTGTCTTAATATAGAAATCACAAAAAGTTAGCAATTATAGCAAGTGATTAGGAAGGCAAATTCATTGTTGTTTATTGCAACATTGGAGAGAGCCAATTTATATGTTGGTCCACAAATGGAATGTTGTATATAGTTTTTGTCTCCTATTTAAGAAAAAAATAATGCATTAGAAGCAGTTGAGGGAAGGTTCGCTTCACTGGTTCCTAGATAGGAGGGGGTTAGGGAAAAATTGAACAGGCTGGGCCTGTGCCCATTGGAGTTTAGACAAATGAGAGGTGATCTTATCGAAATAGAACATAGAACATTACAGCGCAGAACAGGCCCTTTGGCCCACGATGTTGCGCCGACCAGTTAAAAAGCAATGACCCTCTAACCTAAACCAAACCCTTTCCATCCATAAACCTATCCACGGATCTCTTAAACGCCCCCAAATTAGGCGCATTTACAACTGCAGCAGGCAGGGCATTCCAATCCCTCACCACCCTCTGGGTAAAGAGCCTACCCCTGTCATCCGTCCTATAATGTGTAGAATCCTGACAGGACTTGACAGGGTGGATGCTGAAAGGATGTTTTGCTTTGTGGGAGTAACCAGATCTAGAGGGACATAGCTATAAGACAAGGGGTCTTCTGTTTACAAAGAACAAAGAACAATCCAGCACGGGAAACAGGCCCTTCGGCCCAACGAGCCCGCGCCGCCACATCACCCTGCACCTATTCTACCCTGCATATCTATGAATGGAACCCTACTCAGTCAGATTCAGGGAAGAAATAGTGTCAATTTGGTAAAAACCGATTAGCCTGAGAGCACATTTTTGGGGTGTGGGAGGAAACCGGAGCGCCCGGAGGAAACCCACGCAACCACAGGGAGAATGCGCAAACTCCCACAGACACAGGCCCAAATCCATGTGCCTGCACAGCCAGCAGTGCTAGTCACTGAGCTGTTGCGGCGCCCATCTACCGGTCCAGGATCAAGCACACACACCGACACGAAGTTCTAGGCCACTCCTGGAACTTCCAAGAGCAGCCCAGGCACGACCCGCCGTGTGAATGCCCCTCGTTTGACACGAGGTGGACCTCCACCTGTGGAATAAAGTCAAAATATTAATCTTACAGCCTGCCTTTCCGGTGTCTCCCGAGGTTTAACCCTATTTAATATCCCCTACCCATATCCCTCCATTCTCGTTTCACTCATGTGCCTATCTAACTGCATCTTAAACGAGTCCAATGTTCCTGCCTCCACCACCCTACTCGGTAGCGCGTTCCAGACCCCTACAACTCTCTGCGTAAAGAACCTTCTTCTCACTCCAAATTATACCTCTCCCCCCTCACCCTTAAATGATGACCTCTCGTGTTTGTATCTAGTCTAGGGAGCAGTCTCTCACTATTAACTCTATCCATTCCCTTCATTATCTTATATACTTCTATCATGTCCCCTCTAAATCTCCGCCTTTCCAAGGAGAATAGTCCCAGTTTCTTCAACCTCTCCTCGTAACCCAGTCCCCCCATGCCAGGCAACATCCTGGTAAACCTCCTCTGCACCCTTTCCAGAGACTCCACGTCCTTCCGGTAGTAAGGTGACCAGAACTGCACGCAGTACTCCAAATGCGGTCTAACCAACGTTCTGTACAACTGAAGCATTAGACAGCAGCTTTAATACTCTATGCCTCTTCCTATAAAGGCCAACATCCCATAAGCCTTCCTAACAACCTTCTCCACTTGTGATGCAACCTTCATGGATTTGTGAACCTGCACTCCCAGGTCCCTCTGTATGTCTATACTCCTAATCGGCTTCCCTTTAATCTCATAGCTCCTCTCTGCATTATTCCGTCCAAAATGCATCACCTCGCATTTGTCAGGATTAAATGCCATCTGCCACCTATCTGCCCACTGCACCAGCCTATCTATATCCTGTTGTATCACCTGACAATCCAGTTCCGTACCCGCCAACCCTGCCATCTTGGTGTCATCAGCAAACTTGCTAATCACACCACCTACGCCCTCTTCCAAGTCATTTATGTAGACTACAAAGAGGAGAGGTCCCAGTACTGAGCCCTGCGGCACACCACTGGTCACTGGCCTCCAGCCCGACAAGGTCCCTTCCACAGCTACCCTCTGTCTCCTATTTCCCAGCCAGTTCTCAATCCACCTAGCTACCTGGCCTCGTATCCCATGCGCCTTAACCTTTTCTACCAGCCTACCGTGAGGGACTTTGTCAAACGCCTTACTGAAATCCATATAGATGACATCAACGGTTCTCCCATCGTCAACCGTTTTTGTCACCTCCTCAAAGAATTCCACCAGATTCGTAAGGCAAGACCTCCCTCTAACAAAGCCATGTTGCGTATCCCTAATCAGATCGCAACGCTCCAAATGCTCATACATCCTACCCCTAAGTATTTTTTCCATTAACTTCCCTACCACCGACGTCAAACTCACCGGTCTATAATTCCCAGGGTTATCCCTACTGCCTTTTTTGAACAACGGGACCACATTTGCTACCCTCCAGTCTTCTGGGACCTCACCTGTGTCCAAAGAAGAGACAAAGATTTGCGCCAGAGGCCCAGCAATTTCATCTTTCGCCTCCCTAAGCAGCCTGGGATAAATACCATTAGGCCCCGGAGCTTTATCCGTCCTTACGCTACCTAAAAGCCCTAGCACTTCCTCTCTCGTAATAACTATATCCTGCAAATAAACCTCCACTCCCTCCAAGAGACCACACGATTCCGAACCCCTCTCCTTTGTGAATACCGACGCAAACTATTCATTCAGGAGCTCCCCCATCCCCTCCGACTCAATACACAACTCACCACTCTTGTCCCTAAGAGGACCAATTTTCCCTCTAACTACTCTCTTGCCTCTGATATAGGAATAAAATGCCTTTGGATTTTCCTTAATCCTACCAGCCAAAGCCATCTCATGCCCTCTCTTCGCCCTTCTAATTCCCCTTTTTAGCTCCCTCCTACTCTCGCTGTATTCTTCCAGCGCACTCTCCGTACCCATTTGTTTTGACCTAACATACGCCTCCCTCTTCTTCCTGACCAAGTCTTCAATATCCTCCGTAATCCACGGCTGTCTAATCCTTCCTTTCCCATCCTTTTGCTTAACCGGAACATACTTTCCCTGCAACCATTTCATTTTGTCCCTAAATGCCTCCCACTTGCCAACCGTGGACTTGCCAGCTAACAGTCCCTCCCAATCAGTTTGCTGCAGCTCCCTCCTAATCCTGCCATAGCTCGCCTTTCCCCAATTCAGCACACTCCCACTCGGACGGCACTCGTCCCTTTCCATTTTTATCCTAAAGTAGACGGACTTGTGATCACTGTTCGCCACATGTTCGCCTACCTCTGCCTCACCCACCTGCCCAGGTTCGTTTCCCAACACTAGATCCAGTATAGCCCCTCCCCTAGTCGGGCTAATTACATACTGCTCTAGCGACCCTTCCATAACACAGTTCACAAACTCCTCTCCCTCCATACCCCCAGCTCTAGGCCCCCTCCAATTCACTCCAGGAAAATTAAAATCACCCACTACAACCACTCTGTTCTTCCTGCACCTGTCCAAAATGCCCCTGCAAATGCCTTCCTCCACTGACTTTGGGCTGTTGGGTGGCCTATAGTACACCCCTAGCAATGTGATCTCTCCCTTTTTATTCCTCAACTCCACCCACACTGACTCAATCCCTATCTCTTCCATATCGTCCTCCCTCTGCACTACTGTGATGCTTTCCTTGACTAACAGTGCCACCCCTCCTCCTCTCTTCATCCCTCCTCTGTCACACCTAAAACACTTGTACCCAGGAACAATGTTTAATAGAACATAGAATACTACAGCACAACAGGCCCTTCAGCCCACAGTTGCACCCATCATATCCATACCTACCAGGCCATAGAACTAACCCATTAAATCCCATGTACTCATCCAGAAGTCTTTTAAAAGATCCCAGCGAGTTCGCCTCTACCACCACCAATGGCAGCCGATTCCTCTCGCTCACCACACTCTGAGTGAAAAAATCTCCTCTGTACCTGCTCCCCAGCACCTTAAACCTGTGTCCTCTCGCAGCAACCATTTCAGCCCAGGGAAATAGCCTCTGAGAATACACCCAATCTATATCTCTCAACATTTTATAAACCTCTATCAGGTCGCCCCTCCACCTTCGTCTCTCCAGGGAGAAGAGACCTAGCTTCCCCAAACTATCTTCATAAGGCATGCCTCCCAATCCAGGCAACATTCTTGTAAATCTCCTCTGCACCCTCTCAATAGCTTCTACATCCTTCCTGTAGTGATGCGACCAGAACTGCGCACAGTACTCCAAGTACAGAGTTAAGGAGAATTTTCTTTCTCTGAGGGTTGAGAGTCTTTGGAACACACTTCCCCAGAGAGTTATGGAGGTGAGGTCATAAGAAATAGGAGCAGGAGTAGGCCATCTAGCCCTTCGAGCCTGCCCCGCCATTCAATAAGATCATGGCTGATCTGTCATGGCTCAGTTCCACATTCCCGCCCTCTCCCCATAAACCTTAATCCCCTCGCTTATCAAAAACCCATCAACCCGCGTCTTAAAAATATTTAGCGAGGCAGCCTCCACCACTTCAACGGGCAGAGAATTCCAGAGATTCACCACCCTTTGAGTGAAGAAGTTCCTCCTCAACTCCGTTCTAAACCGCCCCCCCTTTATCTAGAGGCTGTGCCCCCTAGTCCTACTGTCCTTTCTGAGCGGGAAGAGTCTCTCCACCTCTATCCTATCCATCCCATTCATCATCTTATATGTCTCAATGTCTCCCCTCATTCTTCTAAACTCTAACGAGTACAAGCCTAGTTTATTCAGCCTCTCCTCATAGCTCAACCCCCTCAACTCCGGTATCAGCCTAGTAAACCTCCTCTGCACTCCCTCCAAGGCCAAAATATCCTTGCGTAAGTGCGGCGACCAAAACTGCACACAGTACTCCAGTTGCGGCCTCACCAATGCTCTATACAGCTGCAGCAAGACCTCCCTACTTTTATATTCAATCCCCCTCGCTATGAAGGCCAGCATCCCATTTACCTTCCTGTCCACCTGCTGCATCTGCAGGCTGGGTTTTTGTGACTCATGCATAAGGACCCCGAGGTCCCTCTGCACTGTCGCCTGCTGCAGTTTTTCGCCACTTAAGTAATAGTCCTTCCTGTCATTATTCCTACCAAAGTGGACCACCTCACACTTGCCAACATTAAATTCCATTTGCCAGTTCCTGGCCCATTCGCCCAGCCTATCTAGATCCTTCTGCAGACTCTCCACACCCTCTGCGCAGTTTGCCGTTCCACCAATCTTGGTGTCATCAGCAAATATCGACATCATACACTCGGTTCCCTCCTCCAGATCATCTATGTAAATGGTAAATAGCTGAAGCCCCAGCACCGACCCTTGGGGCACTCCACTAGTCACCAACCGCCTATCCGAATAGCACCCATTAACCCCCACTCTCTGCCTCCTATTTGACAACCAATCCTCTACCCCCAACTCCATGCCCCCTTACCTTCTGTAATAACGTCTTGTGAGGTACCTTGTCAAACGCCTTCTGAAAATCAAGAAAGACCACAACCACTGGCTCTCCTCTATCCACCGCCCTAAACACATCCTCATAGAACTCCAATAAATTTGTCAGACACGACTTCCCCTTAACGAAACTGTGCTGCGTCTGCTCTATCAAGCAATTCCCCTCAAGATGCCTCGCTATTTCCTCCTTGATGACGGATTCTAACATTTTACCTACAACAGATGTTAAACTAACCGGCCTATAATTCCCCACCTTTTGCCTGGCACCCTTCTTAAACAACGGCGTAACATTAGCCGCTTTCCAATCTTCCGGCACTTCCCCGGAATCCAGCGACGTTTGGAAAATAACCACCAAGGCATCCACTATAACCTCCGCCATTTCTTTCAGAACCCTCGGATGCATTCCATCCGGTCCTGGGGATTTGTCCACAATCTGTCCCTCCAGTCTGTCGAGCACCACCTCTCTAGTAACAATAATGTCATTGAGACCCTCCAGTCCTACCACCTTTCCATCGCTAACACCCGGCAAATTATTCACGTCCTCCTCCGTGAAGACCGAAACAAAAAAATTATTCAAGACCTCAGCCATTTCCCCATCCCCTACCACTAAGTCCCCCCTCTCATCCTCTAAGGGTCCAACGTTCACCCTAGCCAGCCTCTTCCTTTTTATATATTTATAAAAACTCTTGCCATCCTTTTTTATATTAAGCGCTAGCCCAGCTTCATAGTTTCTCCTACCCTTCTTTATCAACTTCTTTGTCAATCTTTGTTGACATTTAAACCTCTCCCAATCCTCTTCTCGCCCACTACTCTTAGCTACTCTAAACGCCTCCGCTTTTAATTTAACACTTTCCTTCACCTCCTTCGTTATCCACGGCTTATTACCTCTCCTCCTACTGTCCTTTTTGACCATCGGAATAAATTTCTGCTGAGCACCAAGAAAGATCTCCTTAAAGATCCTCCACTGCTCCTCAGCAGACCTACCTTCCAACGCACTCCCCCAGTCAACATTCGCCATTTCTTCTCTCATCCCACCGTACTCCCCTCTGTTCAAACAAAGGACGCGTGTCCGGGAACCCACTTTCTCCTCCTCCATCTGCAGCAGAAACTCCACCATACAATGATCACTTTCCCCAAGAGGATCCTTCACCACAAGGTCCCTAATTCTACCCGCCTCATTACGTAACACCAGATCCAAGATAGTTCGCTCCCTCGTCGGCTCCAACACACACTGTTCAAGGAAACTATCCCGGCAGCATTCCAAGAACTCCTCCTCGAGCCCACCGCGTCCAACATGGGTCGACCAATCCATATGTAGATTGAAATCCCCCATAATTATCGCCGTTCCATTCCTGCACGCCGCACTTATGTGCGCGTTAATAGCCCGCCCCACCTCCAGATCATTATTCGGGGGCCTATAGATGACACCCATCAGCGTCTTCCTCCCTTTGCTGTTCCTAATCTCCACCCACAACGATTCCACTTTCTGCTCTTTGGTTCCTATATCATCCCTTGCTACCACCCTGATGCTATCCTTAATCAGCAGAGCTACACCCCCCACTTTTTCCTCCTGCCTATCCTTCCTAAACACTTGATACCCCTGTACATTCAGCTCCCAGTCCCTGTCACCTTGCAGCCACATCTCTGTAATGGCCACCAGATCATATCCATTTGTGCTGATCTGCGCCACTAGCTCATCCACTTTATTCCGAATGCTTCGTGCATTCAGATAAAGTGCCTTCATCCCAGCCTTCACCTGGACCCTATTTGCCAGAACGCCACCAACCATACTCACGCCCCCTACTCCCTTTATTATTGGGTCATCCTCGGCCTCTTCCCTTACCTGTACCCTCTCCTTTACTTTAGACCCTGTAATGTCACCTACCCTCGCACCCTCTCTCCTCTCTCTCTCCTCCTCCTCCTCCTCCTCCTCCTCGCTGAGGACATAGCCTTGTGAGGTACTGGTTTTGAGGATGATCATGGTGGAGCTGTTGTTGCCTATTCTTACTGACTACGGTCTGTGGGTTAGAAAGTCTAGGATCCAGTTGCAGAAGAAGGAGCCAAGCCCCAGGCCATGGAGTTTTGAGATGAGCTTTGTTGGAATGCTGGTGTTGAAAGTTGAGCTGGTCAATAAACAGTGACATAATTGGTTGTCTTTGAGTCCCAGAAATTATGGATTTGGGATGCAGATCCTGGTATGTCTCATGTCCCTGCGCACTCGCTGCCCTCAGTGTACGACACTGTCATCCCATATTTAAACAAAGCAGAAAGTGGCTTGAGGCTTTGATGGGCATTTATTGCCCATGGGAACATGGTGGTGAACAGACTTCTTGAACTGCTGCAGTCCATGTGGTGTCATTCTACTCTAACCCAGTAATATTGCTCCCAGATGTAATTAACAGAACCAGTCAGAAATGACTTGAGTACTATAGATACTAAAAGAGCTCTGAGTAACCTGTCAATGAATATTTTTAAGATAAAGGTGAATAGATTATTGACCAACAAGGGAGTCAGAAGTTATTAAGTGCAGTTGGAAATGTAGAGTTGAGGCCACAATTAGATCAGCCATGATTTTATTCAAGCTGGCTTTAGGGGCTGATGGGCCTATTCCTACTTATAATTTGTATGTTCACTCACTTCACTATGAGGCCATTAGCCCTAATTAATGTTTTTTAATGAAAAACTAACACTAATTGTGGAATCTGATCCTAAAACACTGAGCAAATTTCCAGAGATCTATGCAATAAAAATATAATTTGATTAGAACATGAAACAAGTTACTCTAATGAAAGAGGTGGTCAAAGAGGGGCATTTTATTGTGAATCCTGTGTGCATTTAAAAAATATTAAATTAAGAGAATGGTGCTTTGAATATGTCTGGTATTTGTGAAGTAAATAAAACTGGAGCTTAAAAACCTTAACTTCCTTATGAAGTCTTTGTGCTCAAAGCACTTTCATGGTTCCAGTCCTAGCTTTGCAAATAACCAATCCATGCTTGGAATAGTGGTGAGCTCCACTAGCCACTATACAACATTGAAAGAGAAAGTAACTGGTATTGGATGAGTTATTTTCACTACTTCATCCATCAGTGATGGTCCACAGCACAAGTTGGTATCGTCAGAGGCCAGAACATGAAGAAATACCAGCACTTCCTTTGGCCACATACTTGTAGAATGTAACGTTAAATCTTGTCTTTGCACTACATTTGTCAGCACATGTACAAAGAAACCAGGTGGGAGATCAAAGGGCAAAGAGTTTCAACAAACACAATCTGGAATCTTGAGTCCAGTGAACACAATTGCTGTGAATACATTCGACAGTAACTTACGAAAGTAATGTCTGATTGCTGCTGAATTTATTTTTAATCTGTAGAATGCAGAGAGTTAATTATTTGCATATCTGAGAGGTTATTTGCTTTCTGCAGTGCATTGGTTAACAGTTGTGAACTGTTTCTTGCCCATTTCAGGCAGTCACTTTTTATGGTTCATCCATGCATAAAGGTGCAACACCATCAGGCCAGCCATTGGAGATAGATTCTGCCAGCAAGCCTGCCTTGGTAACTAACAGTGGACTGGTCCTCTTTGGCAATGATGGAAACATGGTAAGACTCTATTACACTGATGTCTTATTATCATGGAATGATTCCTTTTATAAACCTGAGTCTTCTGAAATTCTGCTGACCTTTCTGCAGAAGCATAATTTCTCAAAATTAACCCTGAACAGTAAAATAACTCAAGAAGATTAAAGTAAGTTGGCTCATGCCATGTAAGTAGATTCAGAAGCTGTGAAAGTACCAGATCATGCTGAAATATTTGTCTCTGTAAGGTTTTACTAAGGTTGTTTGTAAATGTGTAAAGATAAAATCAGCAAGCATCTTTCCAAATGAAGATGCTTTATATCCAAGAATTTTTTTAAATAAAAGTATTTTTTTAAAATAAAAGTATTTTGTTTGTTTGTTTTCCTTTCCTTTATCTGTGGTAATTCATGCCCACCACCTATTTTGCACCGTCATGTCACAGTATATCACACTCACTGTCCATTCTGCACAGTGTCAGAGTGTATCACACCCACTGTCCATTCTGCACTAGAAAGCTAGTGAGTGTACTATCAAATAAATCGGTTGGACTTAACCTGGTGTTGTCAGACTTTTTACTGTGTTTACCCCAGTCCAACGCCGGCACATCCACATCATTCTGCAGTGTCACAGTGTATCACACCTACTGTCCATTCTGCAGTGTCACAGTGTATCACACCTACTGTCCATTCTGCAGTGACACAGTGTATCACACCTACTGTCTATTCTGCAGTCAGTGTCATAGTGTATCACACCCACTGTCTATTCTGCACAGTCAGTGTCACAGTGTATCACACCCAGTCTATTCTGCACAGTCAGTGTTACAGTGTATCACACCCACAGTCTTTTCTGCACAGTCAGTGTCACAGTGTATCACATCCACTGTCTATTCTGCACAGTCAGTGTCAGTGTATCACACCCACTGTCTATTCTGCAGTCAGTCAGTGTATCACACCCACTGTCTATTCTGCAGTCAGTCAGTGTATCACACCCACTGTACACTCTGCAGTCAGTGTCATGTTGTATCACAACCATTGTCCATCCTGCACAATCACTGTCACATTGTATCACACCCACAGTCCATTTTTAACAGTCATTGTCACAGTTATCATAACCACTGCCATTCTGCACAGTGTCACGGTGTCATATCCACTGTCCATTCTTCACAGTCAGTATCACACCCACTGTCCATTCTGCACAGTGTCACAATGTATCATACCCACTGTCCATTCTTCACAGTCAGTATCACACCCACTGTCCATTCTGCACAGTCATTATCACAATCTATCACACCCATAACCCATTTTGCACAGTCAGTATCACAATCTATCACACCCACTGTCCATTCTGCACAGTCAGTGTCACAGTGTATCACACCCACTGTCTGTTCTGCACAGTGTATCACACCCACTGACCATTCTGCACAGTCATTGTCAAAGTGTATCCACTCACTGTCCATTCTGCACACAGTGTCACAGTGTATCACACCTACAGCCCATTCTTAACAGTCATTGTCAGTGTCTCACACCTACTGCTGAGTCTGAACTCAGACTCCAATGTCAAAGGATTGATGCAGAATTACTGCTGGGCACTGCACACTCAACTAGAAACATAGAACAATACGGCACAGTAGAGGGTCTTTGGCCTTCAATGTTGTGCCAAGCTATGTCCAAACCCAAGATCAAGCTATCACACTGGGCCATCTTTGTAAATCCAACCTTCTGGCTGCCAATCCGAGACTGAATTTTAAATTCTTCTTAATTGGTGTTCGCATTGTTAATGCTGCACTGGTGTTGGATTGGACCTGGAACCCTTTCATTTGGTATTGTTGAATGGCAGTGAATACAGAAAGTTATGGAGCTTTTCCACACAGTGTTGTTTTGAGCACAGTGTTCTTATAAGCCTTTCTCCAATCTAATTGTTTTTCTGGCAATCTGAGTATGTGCAGGTTTTCAGCCTGCTGTGAGAAAGACCTGTTACTAGTGCTCCTATTTTCATAGTTATTACTATTATTGCTGATTTACTCTTACTATTGAACTTCGGGTTTTTTATATAAAGAAGTTTAAACAATGCATTTGACCACCTTGCTTGTGATCTCAAGTTACCACAGTTATTTGATATTTTGATGCCATGTCTACACCTTAAATGATGTGGAGATGCTGGTTTTGAACTGGGGTAAGCACAGTGAGAAGTCTCACTGTGTCACTCATCTGAAGAAGGAGCAACACTCTGAAAGCTTGTGCTACCAAATAAACCTGTTGGACTTCAATCTGGTATTGTGAGATTTCTTACTGTGCTTATACCTTCTATCTCAGATTAGTGATGTTTGTTGTATTTTGCAGCTAGTTGTTCGGAACCTTCAGTTTGAAGATGGGAAAATGATTCCTGCTTCCAAATACTTCTCTGCTGATGACAGCGTCGCAGTAGAACTGACTGAAGAAGAGAAAAAAGTTGCTGAGGATATAAGGGTAGGGCCACATTCTGTAGCACAAACAGGAGACTTTTTATTTTATTCTTATTGTTTTCACTGTCGATATTTGTTCTCTGCCCTTTTTTTGTTCTAAGTCCTAATGATGGCTTTATTTAATCTGAAATATTATTCATTTATAATGAATTGCTAGTCCATTATAAGGGTAAGGCTCAGACATTATATCCTGTGAGCTGTTCACTATCATGTCACCTTAATTGGCGGTTGGTGACTAGTGGGGTGCCCCAGGGGTCGGTGCTGGGGCCTCAGCTATTTACCATTTATATAGATGATCTGGAGGAGGGAACCGAGTGCAGGGTGTCGAAATTTGCTGATGACACCAAGATTGGGGGAAAGGCAAATTGTGCGGAGGGTGTGGAGAGTCTGCAGAAGGATCTAGATAGGCTGGGCGAATGGGCCAGGAAATGGCAAATGGAATTTAATGTTGGCAAGTGTGAGGTGGTCCACTTTGGTAGGAGGAATGGTAGGAAGGACTATTACTTACGGGGCGAAAAACTGCAGCAGGCGACGGTGCAGAGGGACCTCGGAGTCCTTGTCCATGAGTCGCAAAAACCCAGCTTGCAGGTGCAGCAGGTGGTCAGGAAGGCGAATGGGATGCTGGCCTTCATAGCGAAGGGGATTGAATATAAAAGTAGGGAGGTCTTGCTGCAGCTGTATAGGGCATTGGTGAGGCCGCAGCTGGAGTACTGTGTGCAGTTTTGGGCGCCGCACCTGCGCAAGGATGTTTTGGCCCTGGAGGGAGTGCAGAGGAGGTTTACTCGGCTGATACCGGAGTTGAGGGGATTGAGCTATGAGGAGAGGCTGAATAAACTAGGCTTGTACTCGTTAGAGTTTAGAAGAATGAGGGGAGATCTCATTGAGACGTATAAGATGATGAATGGGATGGATAGGATAGAGGTGGAGAGACTGTTCCCGCTCAAAAAAGACAGTAGGACTAGGGGGCACAGCCTCAAGATAAAGGGGGGGCGGTTTAGAACAGAGTTGAGGAGGAACTTCTTCACTCAAAGGGTGGTGAATCTCTGGAATTCTCTGCCCGTTGAAGTGGTGGAGGCTGCCTCGCTAAATATTTTTAAGAAACGGGTTGATGGGTTTTTGATAAGAGAAGGGATTAAGGGTTATGGGGAGAGGGCGGGAAGGTGGAGCTGAGTCACGACAGATCAGCCATGATCTTATTGAATGGCGGGGCAGGCTCGAAGGGCCAGATGGCCTACTCCTGCTCCTATTTCTTATGTTCTTATGTTCTTAATGATGTTTAAGATACGAGAGAAAATCAAAATAGTTATTGATGGGCAGGGAGGTTGAAGTGAACTGGGCTAGGGTTGGATTCAGCATAGTTGAGCTAATTATGAATTAGCAAAACATTAATTTGAAATGAGCAGGTGCTGTCCCAGTATCCTCGCCACCATTTCTCCCTCATTGGCCTCATTGTTGTTTATGGATATTAGAGGATTGCAGCAGCAATCCAAACAGACAGTCTCATTATCAAGTATTTAATTGTCGGTTTTGATAAATGAATGGGGTTATTTGGTAATCTAGATAATTGGAACAAAGATTTCCAGGTTATTCAGAATATAAGTAGATAAACTTAACAGCAGGTGTCTTTGGGCTGCATGTCCTTGTGTTCATCCTATTTTTCCTTCTAACATTTCCTTTCCTTTGCGAAATGCTGCCATTCATTGCTGTTTAATCTTTAAAGAATGCAGCAGCTGAATAAGAGTTTCCTTGACAATCCTCAGCTTCTATATCAGTTGCAGCAGAGGATAGTAGAAACAATACTTACTTTCTCCTGTTGATCGAGAGCAGTTTCAGTATGAACTCAGGGCAATTTGAGGGTACTTTAACAACCTTCAATTTAACTCTGCAATGTCATTTGTGTAAATCAGATTTACAATGCTGTGTGAATGATACTGCATTGCAGCTCTGGATGTTCACACCACATATTTGTGTTTCAAGAGCCTTGATATGGAGTCAGATTAGAATTATGCTGAAGACATCCAGTTGTGTCTCACAGCTCCCTCACTATTTGACCATACTGGATGAGCAGAAATTCACTTCAGTTAGAGGGACAAAGACTGAAACCATTTTGTTTTGTTCCCACCACAAACCCTGTTCCCAAACTGCTATTCCCTTCCTTCTCTCTGGCCGCAGTTTGAGATTGAAACAGATTGCGGATGACACAAAGATGGCTGGACTTGCGGATAGCGATGAACACTGTCAGAGAATACAGCTAGATATGGATAGGCTGGAAAATTGGACAGAGAAATAGCAGATGGAATTTAATCCGAATAAATGTGAAGTGATGCATTTTGGTAGAACTAATGTAGGGGGGAGCTATACAATAAATGGCAGAACCATCAGGAGTATAGGCGCACAGAGGGACCTGGGTGTGCAGGTCACAG
Source organism: Prionace glauca (assembly GCA_037974335.1). Taxonomy (NCBI): domain Eukaryota; kingdom Metazoa; phylum Chordata; class Chondrichthyes; order Carcharhiniformes; family Carcharhinidae; genus Prionace; species Prionace glauca. Next base: position 780,367 of record CM075739.1, read on the forward strand.
ATCCTTAAAGGTGGCAACGCAGGTGGAGAAGGTAGTGAAGAAGGCATATGGCATGCTTGCCTTTATAGAACGGGGCACAGAGTCTAAAAGTTGGCGTATGATGTTGCAGCTATATAGAATGTTGGTTAGGCCACATTTGGAATACTGCATCCAGATCTGGTCGCCACACTACCAGAAGGATGTGGAGACTTTGGAGAGAGTACAGAAAAGGTCTACCAGGATGTTGCCTGGCATGGAGGGTCTTAGCTATGAGCAGAGATTGGGTAAACTGGGGTTGGTAACAAAGAACAAAGAACAAAATCAGCCTGGGAAACAGGCCCTTCGGCCCAACGAGCCCACGCTGCCATCTCAACACCACCTATCTACCTATGACCCCTATCTAATGTTTTATGGCCATCCAGATTGAGGGAAAACTGATTTAGGGACAATTTATTCCTGCCAGTCAGCCTAACAGCACATCTTTGGAGTGTGGGAGGAAACCGGAGCACCCGGAGAAAACCCACGCAAGCACGGGGAGAATGCGCAAACTCCCACAGACACCGGCCCAAATCCATGTGTCTGCACAGCACATAGTCAGCGATAGTCACTGAGCTGTTGTCTTGCCCAGTATCTGGTCCAGTTTAGGCACACATTAACAACATGAAGCACTAGGCCAATCTCGAACAACCAAGAGCAGCCCCAGTATGACCCATCGCACATATGCCCCTCGTTGGACACGAGGTGGACTGACTTAAAACCTGTGAATGAAAAGAGAAAAACATTATTATCATACTATACCCATTTACATTTCTAGGGACACCCCAATGCTAATGACCCTTAATTAAAGGTTCTCCTATATCCACCCATCTCCAACTCAGTCATGTGCCTGTCTAAGTTACGCTTAAAGGACTCTAGCATGTTTGCTTCCACCACCTGACTTGGCAGAGCATTCCATACCCCCACTACCCTCTGTGTGAAAAACCTCCCTCTAATATCCGTGTTGTACCTCTCCCCCCTCACCTTAAGTCCATGGCCCCTTGTCCTACGTGACTCTATTATAGGAAATAGCTTACCTCTGTTTACTCTATCTATACCCTTCATAATCTTATATACCTCTATTAGATCCCCCCTCAGTCGGTGTCTTTCAAGGGAAAAGAGCCCCAATTTATTCAATCTTTCCTCATACCCCAGTCCTTCCGTACCAGGCAACATCCTGGTAAACCTCCTCTGCACTCTCTCCAGAGTCTCCACGTCCTTCCGGTAGTAAGGCGACCAGAACTGGACGCAGTACTTTAAATGCGGCCTAACCAACGTTCATACAACTGCAACATTAGACTCCAGCTCTTATATTCTATACCCCTTCCTATAAAGGCTAACATACCATAGGCTTTCTTCATCACACTCTCCACTTGCACTGCCACCTTCAAAGACTTGTGCACTTGCACCCCCAGGTCTCGCTGCGACTCTATACTCCTTACAAGCTTACCCTTTATCATATAACTCCCCCCCTACATTATTCCAGCCAAAGTGCATCACCTCACATTTATCCTGATTAAACTCCATTTGCCACGTATCTGCCCAATCAACCAGCCTATCAATATCCCGCTGTATTGCCAGACACTGCTCCTCACTGCCTGCCAATCCAGCCATCTTGGTGTCATCAGCAAATTTGGTGATCACACCACCTACTCCCTCTTCCAAATCATTTATGTACACTACAAAGAGAAGAGGTCCCAGTACCAAGCCCTGCATCACACCACTAGTGGCAGACCTCCAGCTAGAAAAAGACCCCTCCACAACTACTCTGACTCCTCTTTGCAAGCCAGTTCTCTACCCATCTAGGTACCTGACCACATATCCCATGAGCTTTAATCTTCTGTACCAACCTACCATGAGGGACTTTGTCAAACGCCTTACTGAAATCCGTATAGACACATTAACGGCTCGTCCTTCGTCAACCGTTTTTGTCACCTCCTCAAAGAATTCTACCAGATTCGTAAGGCAAGACTTCCCCTTGACAAAGCTATGCTGCTTTTCCTTAATCAGATTGCAATGCTCCAAGTGCGCATACATCCTATCCCTAAGAATCCTCTCCATCAACTTACCTACCACTGATGTTACGCTCACCGGGCTATAGTTACCCGGGCTATCCCTCCTACCCTTTTTAAACAACGGTACAACGTTCGCTATCCTCCAGTCCTCTGGGACCTCACATGTGTCCAAAGAAGAGACAAAGAGTCGCGTCAGAGGCCCAGCAATCTCATCCATCGCCTCTCTAAGCAGCCTAGGATAAATGCAATCAGGTCCCGGAGATTTATCGGTCTTAATGCCCTCTAAAAGCCCGAACACTTCTTCCCTCATAATCAATAAATCTTTCAATTGGTCTACCGCTCCCTCAATGACCGTACTAGACATCAAGCCCCTCTCCTTCGTGAATACCGACGCAAAGTATTCATTCAGGATCTCCCCCATTCCCTCTGCCTCTAAGCACAATTCCCCACGTCTGTCCCTGAGAGGACCGATTTTACCCCTAGTCACCCTTTTGTTCTTAAGATAGGAAGAAAATGCCTTTGGATTCTCCTTAACCCTACCTGCCAAAGCCATCTCATGCCCCCTCTTTGCTCTCCTAACTCCCCGTTTGAGATCCCTCCTACTCTCTCTGTATTCCTCCAACGCTCTCTCCGTTCCCAGCTGCTTAGACCTGGCATATGCCTCTCGTTTCTTCCTAACCAGGTATCTCTAGTAATCCACGGTTCCCTAATACTACCTTTCCCATCCTTCCTCTTAACTGGCACATGCCTTTCCTGCACCCTTTGCAGTTTTCCCTTGAAAGACTTCCACATGCCTAACGTGGTCTTGCCATCCAACAGCCTATCCCAGTCTGTATCCCTAAGCTCCTGCCTAATCTGGCTGTATCTAGCCTTCCCCCAATTTAGCACCCCCCCCCTTAGGACAGCTCTCATCTTTTTCCATTTGTATCCTAAAGTAGACAGTTGTGGTCACTATTAGCCACATGTTTGCCTACCGCAACCTCAACCACCTGACCCGGCTCATTTCCCAGAACTAAATCAAGTATCGCCCCCTCTCTAGTCGGGCTATCTACATACTGTTGCAAGGATCTTTCCAATACACATCTTACGAATTCCTCCCCATCAGACCCCCCAGTTCTAGGCACCTTCCAATCCCACCCCAGGGAGATTAAAATCTCCCACTACAACAACCCTATTCTTCCTACACTTATCCAAAATGTCCCTACATATACCCTCTTCCACTGCCTGCGGGCTATCAGGCGGCCTATAGTAAACTCCTAGCATAGTAATGGAACCCTTCCTATTCCTCAACTCCACCCACAGAGACTCAATTTCCAACCCCTCCATGTTATCCTCCCTCTGCACCGCTGTGATCTGCTCCCTAACTAAGAGCGCCACTCCCCCTCCTCTTTTCAACCCTCCCCTATCACGCCTAAAACACATACCCTGGAACATTTAGCTGCCAGTCCTGCCCCTCCTTTAACCACGTCTCTGTCACTGCCACCACATCTAAATTCCTCACGAACATCAAGACCCTAAATTCATCCAACTTTCCCGTCACACTCCTCGCATAAAAACAGATGCACCTAAGACCCTCAGACCCTCTCGGATCCTCCTTCTCCTGGGGGATTTCCCTATCAATTAGACTTACCCTGACCTCCAACTCACTCCCAGTGAGTGAGCTGTCTCTCCCCTCCCCACCACCCCTCCAGACTAGTTTAAACCCTGCCTAAACACTCCAGCCAACCTCCCAGCTAAAATATGTGTACCCTTCCATTTAAGTGTTCCCTATCCCTCTTATACAAGTGCCCTTCCTTTGCAAAGACTTCCAATGGTCAACAAAACTAAAACCCTCTGTCCTGCACCAATCCCTCAGCCACACATTCAGCTGCAGGATCTCATTATTTTTATCCCTGCTATTGCTGGGCACTGACAGCAGCCCAGAGATCGCCACTCTGGAGGCCCTTCACTTCAGCCTGGCTCCCAACTCCCTGAACTGTGCACGTATTTCCCCCCTACTCTTCCTTCCTATGTCCTTCTCTCCTACATGTATAATTACATCTGCCTGGGTCCCTTGACCCTTCAAGATTCCCTCTACCCTCTCCGACACATCCTGTACCCCTGCTCCAGGGAGGCAGACCACCATCCTGGACTCCCGCTTTTGCCCACAGAACCGCCTATCAATTCCTCTAACCCTCCCGTCCCCCACTACTATCTCACATCCAGCCCCCTTCCTTCCCTCTGAGGCATTTTCCTCTTCCCCTCGTGCCCTTTCCACCTCAGTTGGTGCCTTACCCCTGGGGTAGCCTTTGGAACATTACTCCTCTTTTTCCCCTCCTTAACTGTAACCCACCCATCCCCCCTCCTTGACTCTGAGGTCCCCTCTTGAATCTGGTTCCTATTCATTAGTGCCTCATTTTCCCTCACTAAAAATAAATCCTCCAGCCTCAGCTCCAGTTGCCTAACCCGGGCCCTCAAACGTTGCAACTCCAGACATTTGGTGCAGATGTGGACTCTCTGGAGATGCTGTGTCTCCAAGAACTCCCACATATTGCACCTTACACAGCTGACACACCTCCCCGTGGACCCTGCCATTTGTCTACCCTCAGACCTATGGACACACTTTGAAAAACTTGACCAATAACTCACCTTGCCTAATCCTGCCTTGCCTAAGCCCTGTGAGCCAAAGCCCTTGCAGTACTCACTCAGCACTCACCTCACCTCACCTCACCTCACCTCACAACCCAGCAATGCAATTTAAAAAAAAACACAGTACACTCACAGATTACACTCACCAGCCACCAGTACACTGCTCCAGAGAACAATGTTCTCCCTGGAAAGACAGGGATTGAGGGATGACCTGATAGAGGTGTATAAAATTATGAAAGGCATAGATAGGGTGAACAGTGGGAAACTTTTTTCCAGGTCAGAGGTGACAAACACAAGGGGTCACAGGTTCAAGGTGAGGGGGGCAAAGTTTAACTCAGATATCAGAGGGATGTATTTTACACAGAGGAGGATGGGGACTTGGAATGCACTGCCTAGCAAGGTGGTAGAAGCGGACATGCTGGTATCGTTTAAGACTTACCTGAATAGCCGCATGAGCGGACTGGGAATGGAGGGATAGTCTAGTTGGAAGCATGAGTGGCGCAGGCTTGGAGGGCCGAAGGGCCTGTTTCTTGTGCTGTATTGTTCTTTGTGGCATCCTATTTAACCCTGAGATTTTCTAATTCCAGCTTTCCATCAGCAAGCCCGTCTCCCTACATTTCCATAATATCATCTCCTGTCTCAGCTCACGTGCTGCAGAAATTTCTAGTTTCAGACTGGATTCCTGGCCAGTATTCATCTTCATCCCCATAAACATGATCTCATCTTAAACTCTGCCATCTGTATCCTAAATCTCACAAAATCTCAGTTACCTGTCACTTGTCTGTTCACTGATTTACTATGGGTCCTGATCGACCAATATCTCCAATTTTAAAAATGTCATCCTCTTGATTTGATCTCTCAATGGCCGTATCTCTCTGTATCTTCTTCCAGCCCTAAAATCCCTCTCTCCATGTCCTGCCCACCAGGCGAATCTTAGAGGATGGGGGATGGACCACGCAAAGGTCCGTTGACCTGTTGCGGGATTTTCCGGTTTTCAGGTGAGCACGGCCAGAAATTCCCACCCATAGTTTCTTTGAATTTGACATCTTGTTCATCACCACTTCATTTGCCCATTGATACCACACCTTCAACCACCTTGGCCCTAAGCTCTGTAATTCACTCCCTTAACCTTATTATCTCTCTCCTCCCATGTGATGTTTCATAAGGTCTACGTCACCACATCTCCTAGAATCATCCTGTCTGTGAAGTTCCCTAGGAACATAGGTTTCAGATTTCTATCTAGATCATTGGGACCTCTTCTGGGACAGGTGGGACCTGTACAAGAGAGAGAGATAGTAACAGGGATGTTGAGGAGCAGATAGGGAAACAGACCCTGGAGAGATGTAGTAATAACAGAGTTGTCATGATGGGAGACTTTAATTTCCCAAACATCAATTGGAATATCCCTAGGATAAGGGGTTTGGATGGGGAGGAGTTTGTTAGGTGTGTTCAGGAGGGTTTCCTGACACAGTATGTGGATAAGCCTACAAGAAGAGAAGCTGTACTTGATCTGGTACTGGCTAATGAACCTGGACAGGTGTCAGACCTCTCAGTGGGAGAACATCTTAGGGATAGTGATCATAACTCTATCTCCTTTATACTAGCATTGGAAAGAGATAGGATCAGGCAAGTTAGGAAAGCGTTTATCTGGAGTAAGGGAAAATATGAAGCCATCAGGCAAGAAATTAGATGAGTAAATTGGAAGGAGGTATTCTTGGGAAAAAGTACTGAAGTAAGGTGGCAGATTTTCAAGGAATGTTTGTCTGGAGCTCTGCACGACAACATTCCGATGAAATGGAGATTTTGATAGGTTACAGGAACCGTGGTGCACAAAAGTTCTAATGAACCTAGTCAAAAAGAAAAGTGAAGCGTACAAAAGGTTCTGAGAGCTAGGAGATGTTAGGGATCTAGAGGAGTATACGGCTTGTAGGAAAGAATTTAAGAAGGAAATTAGGAGAGCCAGAAGGGGTCATGAGAAGGCCTTGGCAGGTAAGATTAAGGAGAACCCTATGGCGTTCCACAAATATGTGAATAGTAAAAGGATGAGATGTGAAGGAATAGGAACTATAAAATGTGAAGTTGGGAAAGTTTGTACAGAATCGGTAGAAATAGCAGAGGTGCTTAATGAATACTTTACCTCAGTATTCACGGTGGGAAAAGATCTGGGTGGTTGTACTGCAGGCTTGTGGCTCACTGAAATGTTTGAGTATGTGGACATTAAGAAAAAGGATGTGTTGGAAATTTTGAATAGCATCAAGATAGGTAAGTCGCTGGGACAGGATAGGATGTACCCCACGTTACTGTGGAAGGCAGGGAAGAGATTGCAGAATCTCTGATGACGATCTTTGTGTCATCGATGGAGACGGGAGAGGTTCTGGAGGATTGGAGGATTGCGGATGTGGTTCCTATATTTAAGAAAGGGAATAAGAATAGCCCAGGAAATTACCGACCAATGAGTCTAACCTCAGTGGTTGGTAAGTTGATGGAGAAGATCCTGAGGGACAGGATTTATGAACATTTTGAGAAGTTTAGTATGCTCAATAGTAGTCAGCACGGCTTTGTCAAAGGCAGGTCGGACCTTACGAGCCTGGTTGAGTTCTTTGAAAATGTGACTAAACACATTGACGAAGGAAGAGAGGTAGATGTGGTTTATATGGACTTCAGCAAGGCGTTAGATAAGGTGCAAAACTTCTTGAGAAAGTGAGAGGGCATGGGATCCAAGGCGCTGTTGCCTTGTGGATCCAGAACTGGCTTGCCCGCAGAAAAAAGTCTGACAACACCAGGTTTAAGTCCAACCGATTTATTTGATAGTACACTCACTAGCTTTCGGGGTTAGTCCCTTTGTCAGGTCCAATACCGGCATATCCATATCTTGCCCGCAGAAGGCAGAGAGTGGTTTTAGATGGGTCTTTTTCTGCATGGAGGTCGGTCACCAGTGAGTGCCCCAGAGATCTGTTCTGGGACCCTTGCTGTTTATAATTTTCATAAGTGACCTGGATGAGGAAATGGAGGGATCAGTTGGTAAGTTTGCTGACAACACAAAGGTTGGTGGTGTTGCGGATAGTTTGAAGGGATGTCAGAAGTTGCAGTGTGACATAGATAGGATGCAAGACTGGGCAGAGAAGTGGCAGATGGACTTCAACCCGGATAAATGTGTAGTGGTCCATTTTGGCAGGTCCAATGGGATGAAGGAGCATAATATCAAGGGTAAGACTCTTAGCAGTGTAGAGGATCAGAAGGACCTTGGGGTCTGGGTCCATTGGACTCTTAAATCGGCCTCGCAAGTAGAGGATGTGGTTAAGAAGGCGTATGGTGTACTGGCCTTCGCCAATAGAGGGATTGAGTTTAGGAGTCGGCAGATAATGCTGCAGCTTTATAAGACCCCAGCCAGACCCCTCTTGGAGTACTGTGCTGTTCTGGTCGCCTCATTACAAGAGGGATGTGGAAGCTATGAAAGGGTCCAGAGGAGATTTACAAGGATGTTGCCTGGATTGTGTGGCATGCCTTATGAGGATAGGCTGAGGGAGCTTGGTCTTTTCTCCTTGAAGAGACAAAGGAGAGATGACCTGATAGAATTGTATAAGATGTTGAGAGGTATAGATTGGTGGATTCTCAGAGGCTTTTTCCCAGGGTTGAAATGGTTGCTCTGAGAGGACAAAGGTTTGAGGTGCTGGGGAGTAGGTACAGAGGAAATATCAGGTGTAAGTTTTTCACTCAGAGAGTAGTGGGTGAGTGGAATCGGCTGCCGTCGGTGGTGGAGGCAAATTCGATAGGGTCTTTTAAGAGACTTCTGGATGAGTACATGGGACTTAATAGGATAGAGGGTTATAGGTAAGCCTAGTAGGTAGGGATATCATCGGCACAATTTGTGGGACGAAGGGCCTGTTTGTGCTGTAGTTTTTCTGTCTTCTATGTTCTAGACAGCTTACACCTGAACTACAATAAGAACATAAGAAATAGGAGCAGGAGCAGGGAGGTTAGCTGGAGTGTTTAGCCAGGGTTTAAACTAATAGGGAGGGGGGGTGGGGATGTGACTGACAGCTCAGTAGACACTGGGGTCGGGAGGGAGTTGGGTGATAGGGTAGGTTTGGGTGAAAGGAAAATTATCAGGGAGAAGGAGGTTCTGAGAGGCACTGGCGGGTTGGACTGCGTCTCTTTCAATGCGAGGAGTGTGAGGGGTAAGACAGATGAGCTTAGGACCTTGATGTTTGTGAGGAAGTTAGATGTGGTGACAGTGATGGAGATGTGGTTACGTGAAGGGCAGGATTGGCAGCTGAATGTTCCTGGGTGTAAGTGTTTTAGGTGTGACAGAGGAGGGTTGAAGAGAGGTGGTGGGGTGGCGTTGTTAGTAAAGGAGCACATCACAGCAGTGCAGAGGGAGGACAATATGGAGGAGTTGGGGATTGAGTCGCTGTGGGTGGAGTTGAGGAATAAAAAGGGAGAGATTACGATGCTAGGGGTATACTATAGGCCACCCAACAGCCCGAGGTCAGTGGAGGAAGGTATTTGCAGAGGCATTTTGGATAGGTGCAGAAAGAATAAGGTGGTTGTAGTGGAGGACTGTCAGGTGATAGGGTCAGAGCAGGATATAGATAGGTTGGTATATTGGGCAGATAGATGGCAGATGGAATTTAATCCTGACAAATGCGAGGTGATGCATTTTGGAAGGAATAATGCAGGGAGGAGTTATGTGATAAAAGGTAGACCGATTAAAAGTATAGAGATACAGAGGGACCTGGGAGTGCAGGTGCACAACTCTCTGAAGGTGTCGACACAGGTAGAGAAGGTTGTGAAGAAAGCTTATGGAATGCTAGCCTTTATGGGAAGGGGTATAGAGTATAAGAGCTGCCGTCTAATGCTTCAGTTGTACAGAACGTTGGTTAGACCGCATTTGGATTACTGCGTCCAGTTCTGGTTGCCTTACTACCGGAAGGACGTGGAAACCCTGGAGAGGGTGCAGAAGAGGTTTACCAGGATGTTGCCTGGCATGGAAGGACTGAGTTACGAGGAAAGGTTGGAGAAACTGGGGCTCTTCTCCTTAGAAAGACGGAGATTAAGGGGTGATGTGATAGAGGTATATAAAATACTGAAGGGAATAGATAGAGTAGTAAACAGTGGTAGGCTTTTCCCTAGATTGGGGACAATTACGAGAGGTCACGATCTAAGGGTAAGGGGGGAGAAGTATAATTTGGATATGAGAGGAAGGTTTTTCATACAGAGGGTTGTGGGGGTATGGAACACGCTACCGAGTAGGGTGGTGGAGGCAGTCACGTTGGACTTGTTTAAGGTTTACTTAGACGACACATGAGCGAAGCAAGGATGGAGGGTTATAGAAGAGGGTATTAAATAGGGTCAGAGCCTCGGGACGATACTGGAAATGTAGTTTTATATGTTAACGTATTGTCTTTTTATTCCACAGGGTCGGTCCACCTTGTTGTCAAACGAGGGGCATGCACACGGTGGGTCATGCGTAGGCTGCTCTTGGAGGTTCTGGGAGTGGCCTAGTACTTGGTGACGTTGTGTGTGCTTAATCCTGGACCAGCAGACGGGCACCGCAACAGCTCAGTGACTATCACTGCTGGCTGTGCAGATACATGGATTTGGGCCTGTGTCTGTGGGAGTTTGCACATTCTCCCCGTGCTTGCGTGGGTTTCCCCCGGGCGCTCCGGTTTCCTCCCACACCCCAAAGGTGTGCTCTTAGGCTGATTGGTGTACCAAATTGACACTATTCTCCCCTGAATCTGGCTACATTAGGGGTTCCACTCACATACACACATGGCAGGGTAGGTGTGGGAAGATGCGGCGGCGTGGGCTCGTTGGGCCGAAGGGCCTGTTTCCCGTGCTGGGATGTTCTTTGTTCTTTGTATCTAGCCCTTCGAGCCTGCCCCACCATTCAATAAGATCATGGCTGATCTGAAGTGGATCAGTTCCACTTTCCCGCTTTCTCCCCATAACCCTTAATTCCCAAGTCTGTCAAAAACCTATCTACCCGTGACTTAAATATATTTAGCAAGGTAGCCTCCACCACTTCAACGGGTAGAGAATTCCAGAGATTCACCACCCTTTGAGTGAAGAAGTTCCTCTTCAACTCTGATCTAAACTGCCCCCCCTTTATCTTGAGGCTGTGCCCCCTTGTCCTACTGTCCTTTCTGAGGGGGAAGAGTCTCTCCACCTCTACCCTATCCATCCCTTTCATTATCTTATACGTCTCTATAAGATCCCCCCTCATCCTTCTAAATTCCAACGAGTACAGACCCAGTCTATTTAGTCTCTCTTCATAGTCCAACCCCCTCATCTCCGGTATCAGCCTAGTGAACCTCCTCTGCACTCCCTCCAAGGCCAACATATCCTTGCGCAAGTGCGGCGACCAAAACTGCACACAGTACTCCAGCTGCAGCCTCACCAGTACCCTGTACAGTTGCAGCAAGACCTCCCTACTTTTATATTCTATCCCCCTCGCTATAAAGGCCAACATCCCATTCGCCTTCTTGATCATCTGCTGCACCTGCAGACAGGGTTTTTGCGACTCGTGCACAAGGACCCCGAGGTCCCTCTGCACTGTAGCATGCTGCAGCTTTTTACCCTTTAAATAGTAATCCCTCCTACTATTATTTCTGCCAAAGTGGATAACCACACACTTGCTAACATTATACTCCATCTGCCGGGTCCTCACCCACTCGCTCAGCCTACCCAGATCCCTGTGCAGACTTTCCACACCCTCCACGCAATTTGCTTTTCCACTCATCTTTGTGTCATCAGCAAATTTCGTCACCCTACACTCAGCCCCCTCCTCCAGATCATCTATATAAATGGTAAATAGCTGAGGCCCCTGCGGCACTCCGCTAGTTACCAACCGTCAATCAGAAAAGCACCCATTGATACCAACTCTCTGCTTCCTATTAGACAACCAATCCTCTATCCACGCTAACACCTTACCCCCAACTCCATGCACCCTACAAAGAACAAAAACAGCCCGGGAAACAGGCCCTTCGGCCCAATGAGCCCGCGCCGCCATCTCAACACTACCAGTCCCCCCCTCCACCCATGACCTTTGTCTAATGCTTTATGGCCATCCACATTGAGGGAAACTAATTTAGGGACAATTTATTACTGCCAATCAGCCTAACAGTACATCTTTGGGGTGTGGGAGGAAACCGGAGCACCTGGAGAAAACCCACGCAAGCAGGGGGAGAATGCGCAAACTCCCACAGACACTGGCCCAAATCCATGTGTCTGCACAGCAATCAGTGATAGTCACTGAGCTGTCGTCTTGCCCAGTATCTGGTCCAGTTTAGGCACACACTAACGACATGAAGCACTAGGCCAATCTCGAACAACCAAGAGCAGCCCAAGTACGACCCATCGCGTGTATGTCCCTCGTTGGACACGAGGTGGACTGACTTAAAACCTGTGAATGAAAAGAGAAAAAAAACATTATTATTGTACCATATCCATTTACCTTACCAGGAACGCCCCAATGCTAATGACCTTTATTTAAAATAATCCCCTATATCCACCCATCTCCGACCCACACATGTGCCTGTCTAAGTTACTCTTAAATGACTCTAGTGTGTTTGCCTCCACCACCTTACTTGGCAGAGCATTCCATACCCCCACTACCCTTGTGTGAAAAACCTCCTAATATCTGTGTTATACCTCTCTTCCCTCACCTTAAGTCCATGGCCCCTTATCCTATGTGTCTCTATCATAGGAAATAGCTTACCTCTGTTTACTCTATCTATACCCTTCATAATCTTATATACCTTTATTAGATCCCCCCTCAGTCGGTGTCTTTCAAGGGAATGAGCCCCAATTAATTCAATCTTTCCTCATACCCCAGTTCTTCCATACCAGGCAACATCCTGGTAAACCTCCTCTGCAGTCTCTCCAGAGTTTCCACGTCCTTCTGGTAGTAAGGCGACCAGAACTGGACGCAGTACTCTAAATGCGGCCTAACCAACGTTCTGTAAACTGCAACATTAGATTCCAGCTCTTATATTCTATACCCCTTCCTATAAAGGCTAACATACCATAAGCTTTCTTCACCACACTCTCCACTTGCACTGCCACCTTCAAAGACTTGTGCACTTGCACCCCCAGGTCTCGCTGCAATTCTATACTCCTTATGGGCTTACCCTTTACCATATAACTACCCCTTACATTATTCCGGCCAAAATGCATCACCTCACATTTATCCGGATTAAACTCCATTTGCCATGTATCTGTCCAATCTACCAGCATATCAATTTCCAGTTGTATTGCCAGACACTGCTCCTCACTGCCTGCCAATCCAGCCATCTTGGTGTCATCAGCAAATTTGGTGATCACACCACCTACTCCCTCTTCCAAATCATTTATATACACTACAAAGAGAAGAGGTCCCAGTATTGAGCCCTGCGGCACACCATTAGTGACAGACCTCCAGCTAGAAAAGGACCCCTCCACTACTACTCTCTGACCCCTCTTTGCAAGCCAGTTCTCTACCCATCTAGATACCTGGCCATGTATCCCATGAGCTTTAATCTTCTGTACCAACCTACCATGAGGGACTTTGTTAAACGCCTTACTGAAATCCATATAGACGACATCAACGGCTCGTCCTTCGTCGACCGTTTACCAGATTCGTAAGGCAAGACTTCCCCTTTACAAAGCCATGCTGCATATCCTTAATGAGATCACAACGCTCTAAGTGCTCATACATCCTGTCCCTAAGAATCCTCTCCATCAACTTACCTACCACTGACGTTAAACTCACTGGCCTATAGTTACCCGGGCTATCCCTCCTACCCTTTTTAAACAACGGTACCACGTTCGCTATCCTCCAGTCCTCTGGGACCTCACCTGTGTCCAAAGAAGAGACAAAGATTCGTGTCAGAGGCCCAGCAATCTCATCTCTCGCCTCCCTAAGCAGCCTAGGATAAATGCCAGCGGGCCCCGGAGATTTATCGGTTTTAATGCTATCTTTTAGGTAGCATTAAGTGTTAGGGCTACCTTTTAGGTAGCCCTAACACTTCTTCCCTCGTAATCGATAGATCTTTCAATTTGTCTACCGCTCCCTCGATGACTGTACCAGACATTAAGCCCCTCTCCTTCGTGAATACCGACGCAAAGTATTCATTCAGGATCTCTCCCATTCCCTCTGCCTCTAAGCACAATTCCCCTCGTCTGTCCCTGAGAGGACCGATTTTACCCCTAGCCACACTTTTGCTCTTGAGATAGGAGTAAAACGCCTTTGGATTCTCCTTAATCCTACCTGCCAAAGCCATCTCATGCCCCCTCTTTGCTCTCCTAACTCCCCGTTTGAGATCCCTCCTACTCTCTCTGTATTCTCTCCGTTCCCAGCTGCTGAGACCTGACATACGCCTCTCGTTTGTTCCTAAGCAGGTCTTCTATATCTCTAGTAATCCACAGCTCTAATCCTACCTTTCCCATCCTTCCACCTAACCGGCACATGCCTTTCCTGCACCCATTGCAGTTTTCCCTTGAAAGACTCCCACATGCCTAACGTGGTCTTGCCTTCCAACAGCCTATCCCAGTCTGTATCCCTAAGCTCCTGCCTAATCCGGCTGTATCTAGCCTTCCCCCAATTTAGCACCCTCCCCTTAGGACAGCTCTCATCTTTTTCCATTCGTATCCTAAAGTAGACAGAGTTGTGGTCACTATTAGCCACATGTTCGCCTACTGCAACCTCAACCACCTGACCTGGCAAGGATCCTTCCAATACCCATCTTACGAATTCCTCCCTGTCTGACCCCCCCAGCTCTAGGCACCTTCCAATCCACCCCAGGGAGATTAAAATCTCCCACTACAACAATCCTGTTCTTCCTTCACTTGTCCAAAATGTCCCTACATATACCCTCTTCCACTGCTCGTGGGCTATCGGGTGGCCTATAGTACACTCCTAGCATAGTAATGGCCCCCTTCCTATTCCTCAATTCCACCCGCAGAGTCGCAATTCCCAACCCCCCCATGTTATCCTCCCTCTGCACCGCTGTGATCCGCACCCTAAGACTGCCACTCCCCCTCCTCTTTTCAATCCTCCCCTGTCACGCCTAAAACACTTATACCCAGGAATATTTAGCTGCCAGTCCTGTCCCTCCTTTAACCACGTCTCTGTCACTGCCACCACATCTAAATTTCTCGTGAACATCAAGGCCTTAAGTTCATCCGTCTTACCCATCACACTCCTCGCATTAAAACTGATGCACTGAAGACCCTCAGGCCCACTCAGATCCTCCTTCTCCTGGGAGATTTTCCCATCATCTAGACTTACTCTGACCTCCAACTCACTCCCGCTCCCAGTGCCTGAGCTGTCTCTCTCCTCCCCACACCTCATCCATATTAGTTTAAACCCTGCTGAAACACTCCAGCTAACCTCCCAGCTAAAATATGTGTACCCTTCCAATTTAAATGTTCCCTATCTCACTTATACAAGTGCCCTTCCTTTGCAAAGACTTCCCAGTGGTCTACAAAACTAAAACCCTCTGTCCTGCACCAATCCCTCAGCCACGCATTCAGCCGCAGGATCTCATTATTTTTATCCCTGCTATTGCTGGGCACTGGCAGCAGTGATGATGTGGGTATGCCGGCGTTGGACTGGCGTAAACACAGTAAAAAGTCTGACAACACCAGGTTTTAGTCCAACCTATTTATTTGATAATATTCTCACAAGCTTTCGAGGGGACTGCCTCTTCGTCAGGTGAATGGAGAGTTCTGGCCTCAGACAGAGCATATAAAGCACAGACAATTTAGAGATTACTGATTAGAATGCGAATCCTTACACCTAACCTGCTGTTCAAGACCTAAAGTGGCTGATAATGTGAGTGGAAGGAGCACTGATCACAGGTTAAAGAGATGTGTCTTGGGTTCATGTCGCACTATCTGTAACCCCCGTGACTTGCCTGGGTTTGCAAAACCACACCAGACTGTACTGTCTGGAGACAATACACATCTCTTTAACCTGTGATCAGTGCTCCTTCCACTCACATTATCAGCCACTTTAGGTCTTGAACAGCAGGTTAGGTGTAAGGATTCGCATTCTAATCAGTAATCTCTAAACTGTCTGTGCTTTATATGCTGTCTGAGGCCAGAACTCTCCATTCACCTGACGAAGAGGCAGTCCCCTCGAAAGCTTGTGAGAATATTATCAAATAAATAGGTTGGACTAAAACCTGGTGTTGTCAGACTTTTTACTGGCAGCAGCCCAGAGATCGCCACCCTGGAGGCCCTGCACTTCAGCCTGGCTCTCAACTCCCTGAACTGCGTACGTATTTCCCCCCTACTCTTCCTTCCTATGTCCTTCTCACCTACGTGTATAATTACATCCGCCTGGGTCCCTTGGCCCTTCAAGATTCCCTCTATCCTCTCTGACACATCCTGTACCTCTGCTCCAGGGAGGCAGACTACCATCCTGGACTCCCGCTTTTGCCCACAGAACCGCCTATCAATTCCTCTAACCCTCCCATCCCCCACCACTATCTCACATCCGGCCCCCTTCCTTCTCTAACCTTCAGTAGCAACCTTTTATGAGGCACCTTATCAAATGCCTTTTGAAAATCTAAAAACACCACATCCACAGGTTCCCCTCTGTCTACCTCACTAAACATATCCTCATAGAAATCCAATAAATTTGTCAAACATGACTTCCCCTTAACAAATCCGTGCTGTGTCTGCTTGATCAAGCCTTTCTTTTCAAGGTGCCTCGCTATTTCTTCTTTGATGATGGATTTGAGCATTTTTCCAACTACGGACGTTAAACTAAACGGCCTATAATTCCCTGCCTTTTGTCTGCTACCTTTTTTAAACAGCAGCGTAACATTAGCCGTTTTCCAATCTTCCGGCACTTCCCCGGAATCCAGCGAATTTTGGTAAATAATTACTAAGGCATCCTTCTATCTTTAAGATCCTGCAAACTATTCGTGTCCTCCTCCGTGAAGACCGAGGCAAAAAACTTATTTAAGGCCTCAGCCATTTCCTCATGTCCCACCGCTAAGTATCCCCTCTCATCCTCTAAGGGTCCAACATTCACTGTAGCCAGCCCCCTCTTCTTTATATATTTGTAAAAACTTTTACTGTCCTTTTTTATATTTAGTGCTAGTTTAGCTTCATAGTCTATCTTTCCTTTCTTTATCACCTTCTTAGTCATCTTCTAATCGCCCACTACTTTTAGCCATTCTGAACGCATCAGCTTTTAATTTAATACTCTGCTTTATTTCCTTAGATAACCACGGCTGGTTATCTCTTCTCCTACATTCCTACATTCCTGGGCGGCACGGTAGCACAGTGGTTAGCACTGCTGCTTCACAGCTCCAGGGTCCTGGGTTCGATTCCCAGCTCGGGTCACTGCCTGTGTGGAGTTTGCACATTCTCCTCGTGTCTGCGTGGGTTTTCTCCGGGTGCTCCGGTTTCCTCCCACAGTCCAAAGATGTGCGGGTTAGGTTCATTGGCTATGCTAAAATTGCCCCTTAGTATCCTGGGATGTGTAGGTTAGAGGGATTAGCAGGTAAAATGTGTAGGGATATGGGGATAGGGTCTGGGTGGGATTGTGTTCGGTGCAGACTCGATGGGCCGAAGGGCCTGTTTCTGCACTGTAGGGTTCTATGTACTCTACAAGTGGGCCAATATACTTACAGGGAGGTTTGCTTGTGTTATTGGGGAGGATTAAAACTAGATTTGTAGGGGCTAGGAACCAGAGTGCCAGAGCAGCTAGTGGAGCGGGGATGAAAATAGATGATGTTAATAGTTCATGCAAAATCATAAATAGAAGGGTTGTGTGCGGTGGTAATAATCTTCAGAGGTGTGTCTATTTCAATGCCAGGAGTGTTATGGGGAATGCAGACGAGCTGAGGGTGTGGATTGACACATGGAATTATGACATTATAGCCATTAGTGAAACTTGGCTACAGGAGGGGCAGGACTGGCAGCTCAATGTTCCAGGGTTCAAATGTTTCAGATGCGATAGAGGCAGAGGGATGGAGGGTGGGGGGGGGTGGTATTGCTAGTCAGGAAAAATGTTGCAGCAGTGCTCAGGCAGGACAGATTAGAAGGCTTGTTTACCGAGGCCATAACAGGAAAGGTATGACCACATTAGTGGAGTTGTATTATACACCACCCAATAGACAGCGAGAATTGGAGGAGCAAATCAACAGAGAGATAGCAGACAACTGCAGGAAACAGAAAGTTGTGGTAGTAGGGGATTTTAATTTTCCACATATAGATTGAGACTCCCATACTGTTAAAGGCCTAGACGGGTTGGAGTTTATAAAATGTGTTCAGGAAAATTTTCTAAATCAATATGTAGAGGTACCAACTAGAGACGATGCGATATTAGATCTCTTATTTAGAAATGAGTTAGCACAAGTGACAGAAGTGTGTGTATACACTTTGGGGAACACTTTGGTTCCAGTAATCATAATGCCATTAGTTTCAACTTGATCATGAATAAAGATAGATCTGATCCTCGGGTCGAGGTTCTAAACTGGGAAAAGGCCAAATTTGAAGAAATGAGAAAGGATCTAAAAAGCATGGATTGGGACAGCTTGTTCTCTGACAAGGATGTGATTGGTAAAGGAGAAATTTTAGAGTGCAGAGTTTGTATGTTCCTGTCAGGATTAAAGGCAAAATGAATAAGAATAAGGAATCTTGGTTGGGATATTGGAACTCTGATAAAGAAGAAGAGAGAGATGTATGACATATATAGGCAACAGGGAACAAATAAGATGCTTGAGGAGTATAAAAAGTGCAAGAAACTACTCAAGAAAGAAATCAGGAGGGTTAAAAGAAGACATGAGGTTGCTTTGGCAGTCAAGGTGAAGGATAATCCTAAGAGCTTCTACAGGTATATTAAGAGCAAAAGGATAGTAAGGGAAAAAATTGGTCCTCTTGAAGATGAGAGTGGTCGACTATGTATGGAACCAAAAGAAATGGAGGAAATACTAGATGGGTATTTTGCAGCAGTATTTACTAAGGAAACTGGCATGGAGTCTATGGAAATAAGGCAAACAAGTAGGGAGGTCATGGAACCTGTATAGATTAAAGAGGAGGAGGTGCTTGCTGTCTTGAGGCAAATCGGAGTATTAAATCCCCAGGACCAGACAGGATATTCCCCTCGGACCTTGAAGGAGACCAGTGCTGAAATTGCAAGGGCCTTGGCAGATATATTTAAAATGTCGGTATCCACGGGTGAGGTGCCAGATGATTGGAGGATAGCTCATGTTGTTCCATTGTTTAAAAAAGGCTCAAAAAGTAATCTGGGAAATTATAGACTGGTAAGTTTGGCATCAGTAATAGATAAATTATTCAAAGGAATACTGAGATTGGATCTCCAAATGCTTGAATAGACCGGGACATACTAGGGAGAGTCAACATGGCTTTGTGTGTGGTAGGTCATGTTTAACCAATCGAGGAGGTTACCAGGAAAGTGGAGGAAGAGGAAGCAGTGGATGTTGTCTACATGGACTTCAGTAAAGCCTTTGACAAGGTCCTGCATGGGAGGTTAGTTAGCAAGGTTCAGTCACTAAGGTGTACATGGAGAGGTAGTAAATTGCATTAGACATTGGCTCAATGGAAGAAGCCAGAGAGTGGTAGTGGAGGATTGCTTCTCTGAGTGGAGGCCTGTGACTAGTGGTGTGCCACAGGGATCAGTGCTGGGTCCATTGTTGTTTGTCATCTATATTAATGATCTGGATGATAATGTGATAAATTGGATCAGCAAATTTGCTGATGAAAGAAAGATTGGAAGTGTAGTGGACAGTGAGGTAGGTTTTCAAAGCTTGCAGAGGGATTTGGACCAGCTAGAAAAATGGGCTGAGAAATGGCAGATGGAGTTTAATGCAGACAAGTATGAGATATTGCACTTTGGAAGGACAAACCAAGGTAGAACATACAAAGTAAATGGTAGGACACTGGAGAGCGTAGTAGAACAGAGGGATCTGGGAATACAGATACATAAGTACAAAGTACATACAGATACAAAGAGTGCTTTTGGTATATTGGCCTTTATAAATCAAAGTATTGAGTATAAGAGTTGGAATGTTATGGTGAGGTTGTATAAGACATTGATGAGGCCGAATTTAGAGTATTGTGTGAAGTTTCGGTCACCTAATTACAGGAAGGATATTAATAAAGTTGAAAAAGTGCAGAGAAGGGTTACAAGGATGTTGCCGGAACTTGAGAAACTGAGTTACAGAGAAAGGTTGAATAGGTTAGGACTTTATTCCCTGGAGCGTAGAAGAATGAGGGGAGATTTGATAGAGGTCTATAAAATTATGTTGGGTACAGATATAGTGAATGCAAACAGGCTTTTTCCACTTAGACTAGGGGAGAAAAAAACCAGAGGACATGGGTTAAGGGTGAAGGGGGAAAATCTTAAAGGGTGAAGGGGAAAAAGTTTAATGGGAATATTAACACACACAGAGTGGTGGGAGTGTGGAATGAGCTGCCAGATGAAGTGATGAATGCGGGCTCACTTTTAACATTTAAGAAAAACCTGGACAGGTACATGGATGAGAGGGGTGTGGAGGGATATGGTCCAGGTGCAGGTCAGTGGGACTAGGCAAACAAATGGTTCAGCACAGCCAAGAAGGGCCAAAAGGCTTGTTTCTGTGCTGGAGTGTCCTATGGTTCTATGAACAGGAACAAGCAAATTGGGCATTTGAGTCAGTTTGATCATGCCTGATTCTGACCTATACCTCAGCTTCACTTGGGTTCCATTACCCTTAATAGCCCTCACCAACAAAAATGTTAACAGTTTCGTTTTTGTAATTTCTTTTGGCCCATGCCAGTGTTTTGGTGGACAGAGTTCTAAATTTCCACAACTGTTTGTGAAGCAGTGCTATCACCACTGACCAGCATGGCTCTAATTTCAAAATTACATCTGCTTGTTTAGAAACATAGAAGAGGGAGGAGGCCATTTGGCTGTTCAAGCCTGCTCCGTCTTATTATGATCATGGCCGATCATCCAACTCAATAGTCCAATCCTGCTTTCTCCTCTTAACCTTTGATACCATTCGCTCAAGAGCTATATCCGGCCACCTCTTGAACACATTCAGTGTTTTGGCATCAACTACTTCCTGTGGTAATGAATTCCACAGGCTCATCGCTCTTGGGTCAAGAAATGTCTCCTCACCCCCAACCTAAATGGTCAACACTGAATCCTCAAATTGAGAATCCTGGTCCTGGACTCCCCCATCATTAGGAATATCCTCCCTGTATCCATATTGGAAGTCTAGTCCTGTTAGAATTTTATAAGTCCCTATGAGATCCCCCTTCATTCGTCTGAACTTCCGTGTAAACAATCCTAACTACTCAATCTCTCCTGCCATCAGTCCTGCCATCCCCAGAATCAGCCTAGTAAATCTTTGCTGCACCCCCTCGAGGGCAAGAACATCCTTCCTCAGAAAAGGAGGCTAAAACTGCACATAGTATCCTAGGTGTGACCTCACCAAGGTCCTGTATAATTGCAACAACACATCCCTACTCCTGTACTCGAAAACTCTCACAATGAAGGCCAAAATGCCTTCTTTAGCGCCTGCTGCACCTACATGCTAACCTTCAGTGACTGGTGCACGAGGACATCTAGGTCCTGCTGCACACTCCTCTCTCCCAATATTCAGCCATTCAGGTAGTAATCTGCCTTTTTGTTTTTACTTCCAAAGTGAATAACCTCACATTTATCCAAATTATTCTGCATCAGCTACTGATTTGCCCATTTTCCCAACTAGTCTAGATCGTTCTGAAGGATCTCTGCATCTGCATCACAGTTCACCCTCCCACCCACCTTGGTATCATCTGCAAACTTTGAGATGTTACATTTTGTTCCCTCATCCAAATCATCAGTATATATTGTGAATAGCTCGGGTCCCAGCACCAATCCCTGTGGCACTCCACTAGTTACTGCCTGCGCAATTTGAAAAGCACCCATTAATTCCTACTCTTTGTTTCCTCTTTGCCACCAGTTTCCTATCCACCGCATTACACTTCCCCAATCCCATGCACTTTAATCTTGTATGATAATCTCTTGTGCGGGACTTGGTCAAATGCTTTCTGAAAGTCCAAATATACCACATCTATTGGTTCCCCTTGTCAACTCTGCTGTTACATCTTCAAAGAATTCCAACAGATTTGTCAAGCATAATTCCCCCTTCATACTGACTCTGTCTGAACAAAGAACAACACAGCATGGGAAACAGGCCCTTCGGCCCAATGAGCCTGCGCCGCCATCTTAACAATGTGTTTTTCCTACTCCACCCTTGACCGTGTCTATGCTTATGGTACCCTGCTGCTGCTTTTTAAAGCTCTGCTATAAAGTCCTTAATAATGGATTCGAGAATTTTCCCCACTGCTGTCATTAAACTTACTGGTCTATATTTCCCTGTTTTCTCTCTACCCTCCTTTTTGAATATTGGAGTGACATTAGCTATACTCCAATCTGCAGAGAGTGATCCAGAGTCTATAGAATCCTGGAAGATGACTACCAATGCATCCACTATTTCTAGAGCCACTTCCTTAAGTACTCTGGGATGTAGATTATCAGGTCCTGGGGATTTATCCACCTTCAGTGCCATCAATTTTCCCAGCACCATTTCTCTACTAATATTGACTTCCCTTAGTTCTCCCCCTCACTAAATCTTGCATTCTCTAACATTTCTGGTATTTGATTTGTGTCCTCGTTTGTGAAGACAGAACCAAAGTATATATTCAGTTGCTCAACCATTTCTTTGCCCCATTTCTCCCATTTCTGTCTGTAGGGAACCTACATTTGTTGTCACCAGCCTCTTTCTCTTCACTTATATATAGAAACTCTTGGTGTCAGTTTTGATGTTCTCTGCAAGCTTACTTTCGTACTGTATTTCTCCCTTAATCAATTCTAAACTCTTCCCAAACCTCAGATCTATTATTTTTCTTGCCCAGTCAATATTCTTTTTCCTTAGATTAGATATTCTCCATAATTTCCCTTTGTAAGCCATGAATTGGCCCTCTTTTCCATTTTTATTTTCTACAGGAATAAACAGTTGCTGCAGTTCCTCCATATGTTTGCCATTGCCTATCCACTGTCATCCCTTTAAGTAACTTTCCCCAGTCTATCAAGGCCAACTCATGCCTCATATCCTCATAATTTTCTTTATTAAGATTCAGAACCCTTGTCTCCAAATCAATGACTTCACTCTCCGTCTAAAAACAATTCTATCATGTTATGGTCACTCATTCCCAAAGGGTGTCATACAGCTAGATTAGCAATGGCTCCCTTCTCATTACATAGTACCCAGTCTAAGATGGCCTGCTGTCTAGTTGGTTGCTCCACATATTGGTCAAGAAAATCGTCCTGTATACGCTCCAGGAATTCCTTCTGTACAGCATTGTGGCTAATTTGATTTGCCCAATCAATATGCAGATTAAAAGCACCCATGATCATGATATTCCTTTGTCACATGCATCTCTAATTTCATGTTTAATACCATTCCCAA
Organism: Prionace glauca; assembly: GCA_037974335.1. Classification (NCBI taxonomy): domain Eukaryota; kingdom Metazoa; phylum Chordata; class Chondrichthyes; order Carcharhiniformes; family Carcharhinidae; genus Prionace; species Prionace glauca. The sequence continues at coordinate 803,489 of CM075739.1, forward strand.
TATCACCACTGCAGTTTGGGAGTCTATATAGGACACTCACTAATGCTTTTTGCCCCTTGGTATTTCTCAACTCTACCATTACAGACACCACTTTGTCAGAAGTAATATCCTTTCTCACTATTGTCTTAATTTCCTCTTTAACCAGCAGTGCTATTCCACCACTTTTTCCTTTTTGCCTGTCCTTCCTAAATATTGAATACATTCAATCCCACCCCGGTCACACTGCATGTCTCTGTAATCCCAATTATGTTGTATCTGTTTATATCTACCTGCACGATTAGTTCATCCATTTAATTGCAAATGTTCCATGCATTAAGGCACAGAGCCTTTAAGCTTGTCTTTTTAATACTGTTTGCTTTGCTCCCCAAATTTTTCTCTATAGCCCTGTTTGAACTTTGTCCTTGGTCCTCTTCACTTTTCTTATTCCCTTTTGTTTTTGTCCTTGGGCTCTCCTTCTCTGACATCTTACGTAGTTTCCCATCCCCTGGCGTATTAGTTTAAACAGTAAAAAGTCTGACAACACCAGGTTTTAGTCCAACCGATTTATTTGATAATATTCTCACAAGCTTTCGAGGGGGCTGCCTCTTTGTCAAGTGAATGGAGAGTTCTGGCCTCAGACAGACAGAGCATACAAAGCACAGACAATTGCTGATTAGAATGCGAATCCTTACACCTAACCTGCTGTTCAATTCTTAAAGTGGCTGATAATGTGAGTGGAAGGAGCACTGATCACAGTTTAAAGAGATGTGTATTGTCTCCAGACAGTACAGTAAGTGAGGTTTTGCAAACCCAGGCAAGTCACGGGGGTTACAGATAGTGCGACATGAACCCAAGATCCCTGTTGAGACCAGGGATCTTGGGTTCATGTCGCACTATCTGTAACCCCCGTGACTTGCCTGGGTTTGCAAAACCTCACTTACTGTACTGTCTGGAGACAATACACATCTCTTTAAACTGTGATCAGTGCTCCTTCCACTCACATTATCAGCCACTTTAAGAATTGAACAGCAGGTTAGGTGTAAGGATTCGCATTCTAATCAGCAATTGTCTGTGCTTTGTATGCTCTGTCTGTCTGAGGCCAGAACTCTCCATTCACTTGACAAAGAGGCAGCCCCCTCGAAAGCTTGTGAGAATATTATCAAATAAATCGGTTGGACTAAAACCTGGTGTTGTCAGACTTTTTACTGTGTTTACGCCAGTCCAACGCCGGCATACCCACATCATGTATTAGTTTAAACCCATCCAACCGCCATGGCAAACAGTCCCCCAGGACATCAATCCCAGTCCTGCCCAGTTGTAACCCACCCAATTTGTTCAGGTCCCACCTCCCCCAGAACCAGTCCCAATGCCCCAGGAATCTGAAACCCTCCCCCTAACACCATCTCTTCAGCCAAGTATTTATCCGATATGGCCTGTCGTTTCTACTCTGCATTATTTTAGCCCTGCTATTATTTTGGTGAACATGCACTGCCTCTGCTTCACTTGGTGTTATTGTCAAATTGGATACACAGCTCTCATTGGTTAATAAAATAAAAACTGTAACCTAGATGACAGCACCAGTCACGACCTGGCAATTTGTCTACATACTCATTATCATTTCTCTGTGGCTTATACTTTCTAACCAATACCTGATCCAAATGCTCTAACTTTTATTAACTTCCTCATTTGGAGTTTTGCTGAATGCCTTCTGGAAATCTATAAGGAGTGGAAAAGACACTCCATTACTGACCATGATTTGAGGTCCAGTGTTGTTAAAGTGCTTTGTTAGCTGTCAGTTGAGGAGGATGTTTTTCCTGCAGACATTAGGAGGTTCAATGCGTGTTAGCACAGAAAAGCACTCAAGCTTTGTGGGCTCAATGTCCTGGAAACAATCCTGTGTGTAACAGCCCCCGAGTCAGGTAGAGCTGCATTACCGTGCTGTTGGGTAGACTATTATAAAATTTGGAATCCAGTTGTTCCTACTGGAACACACTCCACACTCCACTTTTTAACGATGGCAGCACAATCTCTCAATGGTACACCTTCTAGTTGACTGCAAATATCACCAAGTGCTACATGGTAACTCACCGGTAGAAGTCCCAGGTTTCAACGTTCTATAGAAAACTTGGACAACCCTCAAGCCCTTGAGGATGAACTGGGGAAGCTGTGGACACTTACTTCACAAATGGAACCCTCATGTCCCTTCTAATTCTTCTGCCACTTATCTTTAACCAATGGTTTTCGAACTTTCTGCCAAGGGAAACAGGTTCCTCCTGTCTGCTCTCTCCCTACCCTCACAGTTTTGTACACTTCAATTACCTTACTCTTCAGCCTTCTGTGTTCCAAGAAAAACAAACCAAACCTGTACAAATTGTTCTCATACCTATAATTCTCCAGCCCCAGCAACATTCTTGTCAATCTTCTCTGCACTCTCTCCTGGGTGACTGAGTGGAAAAGTTTCTCCCCATGTCTGTGTGGGTTTCCTCCAGGTGCTCTAGTTTCCTCCCAAGCTCCTAACTTATGCAGGTTAGGTGGATTGGCCATGTTAAATTGCCCCTGAGTATCCAGGGGTGTGTAGACTAGGTGGATTTGCCATGGTACATGCATGGGGTTACAGGGATGGAGTGGGGGTTGAACCTTGATAGGATACTCCTTCCAAGAGTCAGTGCAGACTTGATGGGCTGAATGACTGAAGGGATACTACAATCTCATTAAATGGCAGAGCAGACTAAACAGATCGAATGGTCTGTTTCTGCTTCTATGTCTTATGGACATCAAAACAATTGTTTCCTCAGCCATACAAATAAAAAAAACTTCCATGTTAACAACTTTCTTAAAGGAGCCCACTAAATTGGCTCTTTGATCAGTTTATATTTGTTCAAATGTTCAGTCTATCCTTAATAACAGATTCTTGTTACTTGCACACAACTGATAAATATTTTCCCTATCCTTGTTAAAAAATGGAGTGATTAATTTTCCAATTCTCATAAAGTTGCTGAATTGAGAAGTTTTTGAAAAATCATGATAACCATTCAACAAGTTCCTCACCACATAATTTTAGTTCCAGTTGTCAGTGAGCACTAACAAATAGCAAGTTAATTTCTATATATCCTTAGCATACTGTTAACATTCCTGAAAGCACTTCATGTACAATAAATTTTTGGATGAAGGGCAATGAGCAGTGGCTGCAGCACCTTTTTATAAAATCCATGAATATCAATGACCTGTTAGTTGAGAGCACACTGTTGGTCCCTCTTCAATATAAACTAAATGGTGCAGTTTTAAAGAAGAGACTAGAACAGAGACACATGAACAGGAGGGGTGTAAACTCCTGAATGTCGGTAGGACACGAGGAGAATACCATTTGTAAAAGGATAAATAATTTTCCATGGCTTTTTAAACAAAGGTTTAGAGTGCAAAAGCAAGGAGATTTATCAAACCAAAGCTTGGTTTGGACCTTAGCTGAAGAATTGTGTCCAAGTTTGGATACAAAGAACAAAAGAACAAAAACAGCCTGGGAAACAGGCCCTTCGGCCCAACAAGCCCGCGCCACCATTTCAACACCACCAGTCCCCCTCTCCACCCACGACCCTTGTCTAATGTTTTGTGGCCATCCAGATTGAGGGAAACTGATTTAGGGACAATTTATTCCTGCCAATCAGCCTAACAGCTCATCTTTGGGGTGTGGGAGGAAACCGGAGCACCTGGAGAAAACCCACGCAGACACAGGGAGAATGCGCAAATTCCCACAGACACTGGCCCAAATCCATGTGTCTGCACAGCAATCAGCAATAGTCACTGAGCTGTCGTCTTGCCCAGAACTTTAGGAAGGATGTCATGGCCTTGGAGAAGATACAAAGAAGATTTACTAGGATAGGTATCAAGAATTTCAGTTATGTGCAGACACAAGAGAAGCTTACTTTGTCTATTTAAAGTACAGAAAGAATCTTTTAATATACATGTTTAAAATTTTGAAAGGCTTTGATAAGGTAGATGGGGCGGAAGTGGACACAGATCTAAAATAATTGACACTTAGAGGATAATGAAGTTTTTTTTGTGCTACAAGTTTCAGTGATTTGGAAAGCACTGTCTGAAAGGGTGGTGAAGCAGATTCGATAATAACTTTCAAAGTGCCTTGGTTAAATAATTCAAACAGAAAATAATGACAGAGTTAGGGGAAGAAGCATGGGACCTGGACTAATTGGATAGCTTTCTCAGAGAGCTGGCACAGTTATTAGTCCAAATACCTTCTGTGCTCTCCCTGTTCTTCCTACCAAAATAAATCACTTCATACTTTGGTGCATTAAGTATGACCGGCCGCTTGTCCACCCATTCCACCACCAGTCTCATGTCATTTTGAAATTTATACTGTCCTCCTCACAGTTCACAGTGCTTCAAGGTTTTATGCCATCTGCAAATTTTGAAATTGTGCCGTGTACACAAGGTCCAGGCTGTAATACGTTTCAGGAAAAGCAGTGGTCCTAATTCCAACCCCTGTGAATCTCACCATAAAGTCGAGAAACAACCATTCTCCATTACTCTCTGCTTCCTGTCACTGAGTTAATTCTGTTTACTGTCCTTTTTATTCCATGAGCTCTATCTTTTTGCACAAGCTTGCTGTGTGGCATTAGCACTTAATCAGGTATCTTCTGGAAGATCATCAACAGCTTGCCTTCATCAAACCCCTCTGTTACCTAATCAAAAACCTCCAGCAATTTTGTTAAACATAATTTTCCCTTAACAAATCCAAGCTGGCTTTCCTTAATTAATCTATATTTGGCTGAGTGACTGTTACTTTTGTCCAGAATTATCATTTATGTAAACTTCCCCATCATTGAGCTTAAACAGACTAGTCTGTGGTTGCTGGGCTTATGCCTTGCACTTGGAGGCCTGTGACCAGCGGTGTGCCTCAGGGATCAGTGCTGGCCCACTGTTATTTGTCATTTATATTAATGATTTGGATGAGAATATATAGGAGGCATGGTTAGTATGTGTGCAGAGGACACTATGATTGGTGACATAGTGGACAGTGAAGAAAGTTATCTCCATTTGCAATGGGATCTTGATCAATTGAGTCAGTGGGCTGACGAATGGCAGATGGAGTTTAATTTAGACAAACGCGAGGTGATGCATTTTGGTAGACTGAACCAGGGCAGGACTTACTCAGTTAATGGTAGGGCCGTGGGGAAAGTTATAGAACAAAGAGATCTATGGTTACATGTTTATAGCTCCTTGAAAATGGAGTCACAAGTGGACAGAGTGGTGAAGAAGGTATTTGGCATGCTTGGTTTCATCAGTCAGAACACTGAATACAGGAGTTGGAATGTCTTGTTGAAGTTGTACAAGACATTGGTAAGGCCACATTTGGAATACTGTGTGCAATTCTGATCATCCTATTATAGAAAAGATATTACTAAACTAGAAAGAGTATAGAAAAGATATTATTAAACTAGAAAGAGTACAGAAAAGATGTACTAGGATGCTATCAAGACTTGATGGATTATGTTATAAGGAGAAGCTGGATAGACTGGGACATTTTCTCTGCAGTGTAGAAGGCTGAGGGGTTATCTTATTGAGGTCTATAAAATAATGAGGGGCACCATCAGCTAGATAGTCAATATCTTTTCCCAAAGGTAGGGGAGTCTAAAACTAGAGGGCATAGGTTTAAGATGAGAGGGGAGAGATACAAAAGTGTCCAGAGGGGCAATTTTTTCACACACAGGGTAGTGAGTGTCTGGAACAAGCTGCCAGAGGCAGTAGTAGAGGTGGGTACAATTTTGTCTTTTAAAAAGCATTTAGATAGTTACTTGGGTATGATGGGTATAGAGGGATATGGGCCAAATATGGGCAATTAGGATTAGTTTAGGGGTTTTAAAAAAAAGGATGGCATGGACAAGTTGGGCCGTAGGGTCTTTTTTCACTCTGTGAACGTCTATGACTCTAGGAACAAGAATGTAACATCTGTAACATCTTTAGGGCGGCACGGTAGCACAGTGGTTAGCACTGCTGCTTCACAGCTCCAGGGTCCTGGGTTCGATTCCCGGCTCGGGTCACTGCCTGTGTGGAGTTTGCACATTCTCCTCGTGTCTGCGTGGGTTTTCTCCGGGTGCTCCGGTTTCCTCCCACAGTCCAAAGATGTGCGGGTTAGGTTCATTGGCTATGCTAAAATTACCCCTTAGTGTCCTGGGATGTGTAGGTTAGAGGGATTAGCAGGTAAATGTGTAGGGATATGGGGATAGGGTCTGGGTGGGATTGTGTTCGGTGCAGACTCGATGGGCCGAAGGGCCTGTTTCTGCACTGTAGAGTTCTATATAGTTCTATGTACATCTATGTAATTCTTCAGTCCTCTAGCACTACTCCTGTATCTATGGAAGATTGGAAAGTTTTAAGAATTAAATCTTGGAAGAAACAGATTTTATAGACAGTAAGTTATGTTTATCAGGGCTGAAGGAAATCATAACAGAGAATCAGTTGTATTTGGGGGTGGACAGTTGTCCAATTTGAACTAGTATTCTAGTTGAGGGGCTAAAACCCAGAATTCCCCAAAGATTTGACATATCAAGCATACTCTGACGCATGGGTCCACTGCAACAATTTTTTCTAGAATGACAGATGTTCATTTATGTACATAGACTAGTTTGATTTATTATTATTGTTCCAGGCTATCTGGAAATCAATTCTGACTAATGTTGCTGCCATTGAGGATGCCACAGATTTCTTCAAATCTGGAGCGGCTTCCATGGATGTGGTCAGGTAATTTTCTGTTTATACTTTATTTATCTTGAACACAGTACTTTGCTGTCATGGTGACACATAAATATCCAATTAAATTTCGCAAATTTTATGAAGCATGTTCTTTGCCCTTTTATTCTGGAAAACTGTATAAAGTGAACTAAGTTTTGTTGAAATAATTGGTGTATGTATAGGCTGATTGAAGAAATCAAACAAAAATGCAATGGCCTGCAATTGGAGAATGAAAATGTTTATATGGCAACAACGTTTAATGATTTCATCCAAATGGTTGTGAGGAAACTAAGAGGAGAAGATCAAGAAGAGGAACTGCAGGTTGATTATGTAAGTACTGCAATGTTCATTGATCAGTTTCCCGGTCTCCGATATACAAGAACTTAACTTATTACACTTTATAAAATTCATTCCAGTCTGCAGAGTGACCTGAGGTATTCATTTAACTGCTGCACTTAAAAGACATTTTGAACCAAAGTAAAAGTTTCAGTTTTCATGGGGATTTCATTGCTTGAAAGGCCCCCAACTTTGAATTTCCAACTACTGTTTAGTTTGTTAACATTTGTGGTTTTATCCACAAAATCCTGAAAGAATGAGTCTGCCAACACATTCTTAGTCAAGGTCCCAATAATAAGATATTTTGGTTCTAATTTTCAGGTTACGATGGAAGTTAATAACATGACTGTGAAATTGCCACATCAGTGTTTCATAGATGGCAGGTTTACAAATTCTGAGGATGGAAAGACATACAAAACTATCAATCCCACTGATAGCTCTGTGAGTAACCGATCTTTAAATGAGGTTCATCAATATGAAAAAATGAATGGTTATTTTTAACTAGAAGAATATCACTGAGAAAAGGATCCATGTCAAAGCTTTTCATCTTGTACTCATCAGGACACTTCTCCAGAATTCTGATATAAAGAGAAAGCAACAATTTAGATATACTGCATGTGAAGAAATTGTAAGTGTAACTGATTGGTGGAGGTGTTGCCATGGAGATGTACCAGTTGTTGGTGATTGACAAATAACTGCCAAGGATTGTTTGAAATTTAAACTAGGAACTTTGACCCTGATCAGTGCATTGCCCTGGGAAATGAATCAGTGATTGACTGTCACTTATTTTGTTTAGCTGAAACAGGTACGATATGTGTACGTGTTTTTTCTGTCTGCAAGGAACAAGGCCCTGTCTGTTAATATCTGTAGCTTTCAGTACATGGAAATGCAATCTTGAATTGGTTGTAAATGTAACTCTTAGCATGTAGGATTATTTAGCAAATGTTGTCCAATTGTGAAATTGGACCTAACGTTCTACACTGTTTTGAGTTTTGCAGGCAAGGGCTGGTTGTGTACAGTCTCTATCTTGCACATTGTGAACAGCAGCTGGAGCATGATGTTTGATATGTTTTGCCAGTCTTTGGGACATAACAACCCACATACCTATGTTATTGATGTTTTTCTCTTTTAATCCACAGGTGCTTTGGTCTGCCTTGTTGTCCTACAAGAGGCATACACGCGATGGGTCGTACGAGGGCTGCTCTTGGATATTTCGAGAGTAGCCTAGTGCTCCACCTCATTAGTATACACTTAAACTGGACCAGATGCTGGGCAACATGACAGCTCAGTGACTATCACTGTTGGCTGTGCAGATACATGGATTTGGGCCAGTGCCTGTGGGAGTTTGCGCATTCTCCCCGTGCTTGTGTGGGTTTTCTCTGGGTGCTCCGGTTTCCTCCCACACCCCTCAGATGTGTTCTTAGGCTGATTGGTGTAACAAATTGTCCCTAAATTAGTCTTCCCTCAATGTGGAATGCCATAAGCATAGACAAGGGTCACGGCTGGAGAGGGGACTCGTAATGGCGGCGCGGGCTCATTGGGCCGAAGGGCCTGTTTCCCATGCTGTGTTGTTCTTTGTTCATCACTTTGGCACTGAAGTAATCCTCAGTGCACCAAGAATTATGCTAACAACCAAATTTAAAATTTTCAGTTGAGCTCATTGTGGGGCATTTGCATGTACTGGAAACTACACATATTAATACATAGAGAGAAAGAACAGGTACACACATTGTGCACGTAAAATAAGTGACTGAATTATTCACTGAGTAATTCCCAGAGCAATGCCTTAATCAATCAGGGTCAAGCTACCTGGTTTAAATTTCAAACAATGCTTTGCAGTTATCTGTCACTTAGAATCATAGAACCCTACAGTGCAGAAAAAGGCCCTTCGGCCCATCGAGTCTGCACCGAACACAATCCCACCCAGGCCCTACATATTATACCCACTAATCCCTCTAACCTATACATCCCTGGACACCAAGGGGCAATTTCTTAGCATGGCCAATCAACCTAACCGCACGTCTTTGGACTGTGGGAGGAAACCGGAGCACTCGAAGGAAACCCACCCAGACACAAGGAAAATGTGCAAACTCCACACAGAACATAACATAAGAGCATAAGAAATAGGAGCAGGAGTAGGCCATCTAACCCTTCGAGCCTGCCCCGCCATTCAATTAGATCATGGCTGATCTGTCGTGACTCAGTTCCACATTCCCGCCCTCTCCCCATAACCCTTAATCCCCTCTCTTATCAAAAACCCATCAACCCGCGTCTTAAAAATATTTAGCGAGGTAGCCTCCACCACTTCAACGGGCAGAGATTCACCATCCTTTGAGTGAAGAAGTTCCTCCTCAACTCCGTTCTAAACCGCCCCCCCCCCCCCCTTTATCTTGAGGCTGTGCCCCCTAGTCCTACTGTTCTTTCTGAGCGGGAAGAGTCTCTCCACCTCTATCCTATCCATCCCATTCATCATCTTATATGTCTCAATGAGATCTCCCCTCATTCTTCTAAACTCTAACGAGTGCAAGCCTAGTTTATTCAGCCTCTCCTCATAGCTCAACCCCCTCAACTCTGGCATCAGCCAAGTAAACCTCCTCTGCACTCCCTCCAAGGCCAAAATATCCTTGCGTAAGTACGGCGCCCAAAACTGCACACAGTACTCCAGCTGCGGCCTCACCAATGCCCTATACAGCCGCAGCAAGACCTCCCTACTTTTATGTTCAATCCCCCTCGCTATGAAGGCCAGCATCCCATTCGCCTTCCTGACCACCTGCTGCACCTGCAAGCTGGGTTTTTGTGACTCATGCACAAGGACCCCGAGGTCCCTCTGCACAATCGCCTGCTGCAGTTTTTCGCCACGTAAGTAATAATCCTTCCTACCATTATTCCTACCAGACAGTGACCCGAGCTGAGAATCGAACCCAGGACCCTGGAGCTGTGAAGCAGCAGTGCTAACCACTGTGCTACCATGCTGCCCACTTAGTCCACTTGCCAACCAATCTGCACTCCCTTCTTCATACAGTATAAATAATTTTTTCCCCTTGTATCAGTCAGTAGTCTTGTGGTGTCCTGATGAGTGCAAGATGAAAAGCTTTGATATATCTCTTCTTTCAGCAATACTCAAGTTCTGTACGACCAAATGACTATTAAGGCATTCCTTACCCTGTAAATAACTAATAGTAACAGCAATATAATAAGATAAATGGGGTTACTTGTGCTTTGTAATGGCCTGAAAATGTAGTGATATGAGCCTCGTGAGTTAGTAAATTCATTGGTTTGTTTGACAGGTAATCTGTGACGTGTCGTATGCATCGGTTGCTGATGTTGATAGAGCTGTGGCAGCAGCAAAAGATGCATTTGAAAATGGAGAGTGGGGGAAGATGAATGCAAGAGACAGAGGGAAATTGTTGTACCAGTAAGGGCTTTCTGATATTCCCATTACAGTGCATTTTCTCACATATTGTAAGTAATTATGTAAGTCATTTGATTTGCTGACTTGTCACTGTTCATTTTAGTAGCAGCTGAGTTGTGGTGCAAAACAGGATTGAGTTCTAAAGACTGGTGGAATTTGCTGTCTGTTTTCATCTATAGACATAACAACGGGGTCTTACAACAAACACCCAGATCAAGGAAACTTGGGCATTCATGTGCGCACATAATTATGCTCCACTTCAATTTCCTTGTTACATCTGTTTATCGATCTTTGTCATAAATACATCTTTGCACATTCTGATGGTTCCTTCTCCAGGCACATGAATTTCCTGCATTTGGTCAGGGCAGAAGTTTAAATGCAGCTCAAAGCACCACAGATAGTCATTTTCCTGGTCTCTTGCAATTCTTCTGAGCAATTGCTTTTTATTTCTCATTTAGACTTGCACGATATTTGAGAACAGAAGTTTTCAATCTTTTTGACCGAAGAATCCTGCTCAGATAGATAGATAGTTATCTCTGACACCCTTATCTGAATAATATAATACTTATGTTATGCAAATGCTGCGTGTGAAGAATGCTTTAATGATGCCTTCAAGATGCAGGTATGAGTGAAATTGATGTGCATGCCCCTCCTTGCAGATTCTGTCTACCCTTGTGTGCTCCCCTCCTTGGCGAGACAACCACACATGTTGTGGCCACACTCTGCTCCTGTGTTCCAGCTTGCACCAGGCCCATCTCTGACACTTCTCATTCGCTGCTGTGTTGAGTAGACAGTTTCACATTATTTTGCAGATCCACAGAAATTCTTTACACATCTCAGGAATCCACAGACCCTGGATTCTTTTAGAAATTATTTTCATAATTTTACGAAAAAGCTCAGGAAGCGTTGTAAAGTATCCATAATTGCATGTTCATATTCTTATTAACTTGCTGTGGTTAATGCGGATCAATGATGGATTGATAGCTTGAAGCTCTAGTTTTCATGTTATGGGAAGGCAGATACAGCGTGAATTAATGCTTTCCCAAGACTGACTGACTTACATAGATTTGTGCATTCCTGGTCGTAATAAGTTGGTTGGAAATCTGAGTTCAAATTAAATTTTTTTTTATTAGTGTTATAAGTTGTCTTACTTACGGCATTGCAATAAAGTTACTGTGAAAATTCCCTAGTCGCTATATTCCAGTGACTGTTCAGGTACACTGAGGGAGAATTTAACTTGGCCAAATGCACCAAAGCAGCATATCTTTTGGACTGGGGGAGGAAGCGGGAGCGCTCAAGGAAACCCATGCAGATACAGCAAGAACATGCAGATCCCGCAGAGACAGTGGTCCAAGCTGGGAATCAAACCTGGGCTCCTCTAAGGCATGGGGTGCCCCAGGGATCTGTTCTGGGACCCTTGCTGTTTGTCATTTTCATAAATGACCTGGATGAGGAAGTGGAGGGATGGGTCAGCAAGTTCGCTGATGACACGAAGGTCGGCGGTGTTGTGGATGGTCTGGAAGGATGTCAAAAGTTGCAGCAGGACATAGATAGGATGCAGGAATGGGCGGAGAAGTGGCAGATGGACTTCAACGCGGATAAATGTGTAGTCGTCCATTTCGGCAGAACCAACGGGATGAACGAGTACACTATTAAGGGCAGGGGTCTTAGTAGCGTTGAAGAGCAGAAGGATCTCGGGGTCCGGGTTCACAGGACTCTTAAATCGGCCTCGCAGGTGGAGGAGGTGGTCAAGAAGGCGTATGGTGTACTGGCCTTCATTAATCGAGGGATTGAGTTTAGGAGTCGGGAGGTAATGCTGCAACTTTACAGGACCCTCGTCAAGCCTCATTTGGAGTTCTGTGCGCAGTTCTGGTCGCCTCACTATAGGAAAGACGTAGAAGCTATTGAAAGGGTGCAGAGGAGATTTACAAGGATGTTGCCTGGACTGGGAGGCATGCCTTATGAAGATAGGTTGAGGGAGCTGGGACTCTTTTCCCTGGAGAGGCGAAGGTTGAGAGGCGACCTGATAGAAGTTTATAAAATGTTGAGAGGAATAGATAGGGTGGACTCTCAGAGGCTATTTCCCCGGGTTGAAATGGTCGCTACGAGAGGACACAGATTTAAGGTGCGGGGAGGGAAGTACAGAGGTGATGTTAGGGGTAAGTTTTTCACTCAGAGGGTGGTGAGTGAATGGAATTGGCTGCCGTCGTCGGTGGTGGAGGCGAACTCGCTGGGGTCTTTTAAAAGACTTCTGGATGAGTATATGGGGTTTAATGGGATTGGGGGTTATAGATAGGTCTATAGATTGGTGGGGTTGATGCGATCGGCGCAACTCGAGGGCCGAAGGGCCTGTTTGTGCTGTAATGTTCTGTGTTCTATGTTCTATGATGTGGGTATGCCGGCGTTGGACTGGTGTAAACACAGTAAAAAGTCTGACAACACCAGGTTTTAGTCCAACCGATTTATTTGATAATATACTCACAAGCTTTCGGGGTTAGCCCCTTCGTCAGGTGAATGGAGAGTTCTGGCCTCAGACAGAGCATATAAAGCACAGACAGTTTAGAGATTACTGATTAGAATGCGAATCCTTACACCTAACCTGCTGTTCCTCTAAGGCAGCAGTGCTAACCATGGTGCCACCTAATATCAACAAAATGGGGGCATAATGAACAAAATTTTGGGTGTAACTTTCTAATTCTGCCCTCATAAGAAAATATAGCACACAGTACTTTATTAGTAGAAAAGGTGAGGTGAATCCCTGTTCCTTTAACCCTGCAACCTTCTATGATATGCAGCTTTTTCCTGTTCCTAAGTTTCTGTATTCTTTTACTTATTATGTTCAACTTTAGACTTGCAGATCTGATGGAGAAGCACCAGGAAGAACTTGCCACCATTGAAGCCATTGATTCGGGAGCTGTGTACACACTTGCTCTGACGACGCATATTGGAATGTCCATTCAGACATTCAGATACTTTGCAGGATGGTGTGACAAGATCCAGGTACAGAACTAACACATACTATGGATCTTCCATTTACTTATTAAAAGGAATGGAAACAGTAAGTTCTAACTGTAGTGATTCTACAGCTTGATACGAAATCATTACACTTTATTTAAAAATGTACATTTCTTCTCTAAAACAAATTGAATGTATTCTAAATTGGATCCATTGGTTCTTGGGAAAGCTATGGTTTGTTTCTGCAAATTGGTGATAAAGCCCACAAGCAGAGCGCTCCAGATCAGAGGATATATGTGTCTATATTACTACTTTTTTTTCACATAGGCCATTGTTCCAACTAATTGGACTCTCCTGATTAAACATTACCAGCCCTTATTAATTAGCGGTTCAATTAAGGAACTTGAAATCTGACTTGGTTTTGTTAAAAAATTATTTCCTGACTAAAATGTTTGTAATTTTTGATGTCCTTTAGGGTTCTACAATCCCCATTAATCATGCACGCCCCAACCATAATCTAACATTTACAAAGAAAGAACCACTCGGGTAAGATGGTTAATTCATTCATCAGTCTATTTCATAAGTAGCCTGGAAATGTAAGATTTGTTTTAAGGGTGAATATTTGACTGAGGTTGGATTTAACTACTGGCTTTGGTGTTTTGCAGTGTCTGTGCAATTATTATTCCCTGGAATTATCCACTCATGATGCTGGCATGGAAGAGTGCAGCGTGTTTAGCTGCTGGAAACACCTTGGTACTGAAACCGGCACAGGTAACACACCACGAACTTGTGTTGTTAATAATCTCCTCTTTGGGTTACCTTTTCAGTGACAGGACAATTTACTGTCTGGACTCTGCTTGTAGTTGTGTTAACTAGACCTCAAATATCGATATGATAACAGTTGGAAATACTCAATCTGTAAATGTAGAACAAACCAAATTTCACCCACCCTAGTGATTTGCAAATCCGTGGGACACCATGGGGAGGAACTGCAGGAACCAGCAGTTCAAATGCTCTGCTAAGTGGAGTGTTAATGCTCTTTGGAGCAGTGAATTTTGAGAGAAACCTGAAGTCATCCAAAACTCTGGCAGTGTCTTAACTCAGAATCGCTGAATCACAGAATCTACAGTACAGGAGGAGGCCATTTGGCCATCTGGCTCTCTGAAGGAACATTCTACCCAGTCAGTCTCACTCCCCTGCCTTAACTCTGTAACCTTGCACATTGTTTCTTTTCACGTAGCAATCTAATTCCCTTTTGAATACCTCAATCTACCACCGTCTTGGGAAGTTCATTCCAGACTCCAATCACCAACTGGGTGAAAGAATTTTTGTTCCCATCACTGCTACTTCTTTTGCTCATTATTTTGCATCGATGCCCTTTCTTGATGCTGTCTTGAATGGAAAAGTTTCTCACCATCAACCTTGTCCGTCCCCTCAGGGTCTTGAATATTTCTATTAAATCTCTTCTTCTTTTCTCCAAGGAAAACAGTCACAACCTCTCCAATCTATTCTCACAGCTACAGTTCTTTTTCTGGGAATCATTGCTGTCAATTTCCTCACATCCATCTTTCCTCAAGAATGTAGCCAAGAACTGGATACAGTCTTCAAATGAGGCCTAACTAATGTGTTATACAACTTCAACATGACCTCCTTACTTTTTGTACTCATTGCCCTGTTAATAAAATATAGTATCCTGTATGTTTTATTAATGGCTCTTTCAACACGCCCTACCACCTTCAGTGATCTAAGTACATAACAACTGAGGTCGCTTTGTTCCTGCACCTCCTTTACAGTTTCTCTCTTTTTTACACTTATGTTCATATTCTTACTGCCAAAATGAATCACTATGAAATTCATAGCAAGCACTTCTAACAACCCTGTCCTTGCTGACCTGCATTGGCTGCAGATTAGGAAGAGGCCATTTGTCCCTTTGAGCCTGCTGTGCTATTCATCATAATCCTGGCTGATCATCCAACTGAATAGCCTGATCCTGCGTTCTCCCTATAACCTTTGATCCCATTCACCCTAAGCATTATATCTAACCACCTCTTGAATACATGCAGTGTTTTGGCATCAACTACTTCCTGTAGTTGATGCCAAATGACTTCCACAGGCTCACCACTTTTTGGGTGAAGACATGTCTCTTCATCTGCATCCTAAATGGTCTACCCCGAATCCTCAGACTGTGAGCCCTGGTTCTGGACACTCCCACCATCAGAAACATCCCTCCTGCATTTACCCTGTCTATTCCTGTTAGAATTTTATAAGTCTCTATGAGACCCCTCCTCATTCATCTGATCTCCAGGGAAAAAAATCATAAACTCCAGGGAAAAAAATCCTAACCTAGTCAATCTCTCCTCATATGTCAGTCCCGCCATCCCCAGAATCAGCCTGGTAAACCTTTGCTGCACTTCCTTGAGAGCAAGAACATCCTTCCTCAGAAAAGAAGACCAGCACTGCACATAGCTTGGCTTCACCAAGGTCCTGTAGAATTGCAACAACACATCCCTGCTCCAGTACTCAAAACCTCTCACAACGAAGACCAACATACTTTACTGCCCTGCTGCACACATGCTTACTTTCAACGACTGGTGAACAAGGACATCCAGTCCTGCTGCACACTCCCCTCTCCCGATTTACAGCCATTCAGGTAGTAATTTGCCTTCTTATTTTTGCTTCCAAAGTGAATAACTTCACATTTATCCAAATTATATTGCTTCTGTCATTGATTTGCTCATTCACCCAATGTGTCCAGATGATGCTGAAGGATCTCTGCACCCTTGTCACAGTCCATCCTCCCACACAACATGGTATCATTGGCAAACTTTGAGATATTACATTTTGTTCCCTCATCCAAATCATGAATATATATTGTGAATAGCTGGGGTCCCAGCACCTATTCTTGTGGCACCCCACTAGTTACGGCCTGCCAATTTGGAAAGGACCCATTCATTTCTACTCTTTATTTCCTCCCTGCCAATCAGTTTTCTATCCATCCCAATACACTTCCCCCAATTCCATGTGCCTCAATCTTGCACAATAATCTCTTATGTAGGACTTTGTCAAACACTTTCTGAAAGTCCAAATCTACCACATCTACAGGCTCCCCCCTTTGAACACTATAAAGTTCTTATATAATGGATTCCAGAATTTTCCCCACTACCGATGTTAGGTTTGCTGGTCTATAATTCCTAGTTTTCTCTCTACCTCCCTTTCTGAACTTTGGAGTGACATTAGCTACCCTCCAATTACAGGAACTATTCCACATCCACTAATTCTAGAGCCACTTCCTTAAGTACTCTGGGATGTAGATTATCAGGCTTTAGGGATTTATCCACCTTCAATACCATCAATTGTCTCAGCACCACTTCTCTAATAACATTGATCTCCCTCTCTCTCTCACTAAATCTTGCATTCTCCAACATTTCTAACATTTGATTTGTGTCCTCTTTTCTGAAGAGGAGCAGAGAACATAGAACATAGAGTTGCGCCGACCAGTTACAAAACAATGACCCACTAACCTAAACCAATTCCTTTTCGTCCATAAACCTATCCACGGATCTCTTAAACGCCCCCAAACTAGGCGCATTTACAACTGCAGCAGGCAGGGCATTCCAATCCCTCACCATCCTCTGGGTAAAGAACCTACCCCTGACATCCGTCCTATAACTACCACCCCTTAATTTAAAGCCATGCCCCCTCGTGCTAGATTTCTCCATCAGAGGAAAAAGGCTATTACTATCCACCCTATCGAAACCTCTAATCATCTTATATGTTTCAATAAGATCCCCTCTTAGCCGCCTTCTTTCCAGCGAAAACAACCCCAAATCCCTCAGCCTCTCCTCATAGGACCTCCCCTCCATACCAGGCAACATCTTGGTAAACCTCCTCTGCACCCTCTCCAAAGCCTCCACATCCTTCCTGTAATGTGGGGACCAGAACTGCACACAGTACTCCAAGTGCGGTCGCACCAGAGTTGTGTACAGTTGCAACATGACGCTGCGACTCCTAAATTCAATCCCCCTACCAATAAACACCAAGACACCGTATGCCTTCTTAACAACCTTATCTACTTGACTCCCAACTTTCAGGGATTTATGTATGCATACACCTAGATTCCTCTGCTCATCCACACTATTCAAAGTCCTCCCGTTAGCCCTATATTCGACACATCTGTTATTCCTATCAAAGGAAAGAAGGAGCCTGGAGAATTAGATATAATCTGAAACAAAGCATTTTTCAAAAGTTTAACGTAAAGGCATAAGACATGACAGGAGAACTCCATGCCAAGATTTGCTACTGTTGCTCTATGTGGCAGACAGTTCAGCTGGGGTCAGTATAAGAACAAGGAGCAGGAGTAGGCAATCTGGCCCTTCGAGCCTGCTCTGCCATTCAAGAAGATCGTGGCTGTATTTTCGTGGACTCAGCTCTATTTACCCACCATAATCTTTAATTCCTTTACTGTTAAAAAATGTATCTATTCTAGCCTTAAAAACATTCAATGCGGTAGCCTCAACAGCTTCATTAGGGAGGGAATTCCACAGGTTCAGATTTGGGGGAAGAAGTTCCTCCTCAAATCAGTCATAAGCTTGCTCCCCCTTGATAGACTAGTGGGACTGATGGTGGACAAGTCCCCACGACCGGATGGAATGCATCACAAGGTTCTGAAGGAAATGGCAAAGGTGATAGTGGATGCCTTAGTGATTATTTTCCAAACCTCGCTGGATTCCGGGGAAGTGCCGCAAGATTGGAAAACAGCTAATGTTACGCCGCTGTTTAAAAAGGGTAGCAGGCAAAAGGCAGGAAATTAACCAGCCAAAAGGCTGGTTAGTTTAACGTCTGTTGTAGGAAAAATGCTTGAATCCGTCATCAAAGGAGAGATAGCGAGGCACCTTGAGAAAAATTGTTTGATAGAGCAGACGCAGCACGGATTCATTAAGGGGAAGTCGTGTCTGACAAATTTATTGGAATTCTATGAGGATGTGTCGAGTGCGATGGACAGAGGGGAACCGGTGGATGTGGTGATTCTCGATTTTCAGAAGGTGTTTGATAAGGTGCCGCACAAAAGGTTGTTACAGAAGGTTAGGGGGCATGGAGTTGGGGGTAGGGTGTTAGCGTGGATAGAGGATTGGTTGTCTAATAGGAGGCAGAGAGTGGGTGTCAATGGGTGCTATTCGGATTGGCGGTTGGTGACTAGTGGAGTGCCCCAGGGATCGGTGCTGGGGCCTCAGCTATTTACCATTTATATAGATGATCTGGAGGAGGGAGCTGAGTGTAGGGTGTCGAAATTTGCTGATGACACAAAGATAAGTGGAAAAGCAAATTGTGCGGAGGGTGTGGAAAGTCTGCAGAGGGATCTAGATAGGCTAAGCGAGTGGGCGAGGACCTGGCAGATGGAATACAATGTTGGCAAGTGTGAGGTTATCCACTTTAGCAGGAATAATAGTAGGAGGGACTGCTATTTAAAGGGTGAAAAGCTGCAGCATGCTACGGTGCAGAGGGACCTGGGGGTCCTTGTGCATGAGTCGCAAAAACCCAGCCTACAGGGGCAGCAGGTGGTCAGGAAGGCGAATGGGATGCTGGCCTTCATAGCAAGGGGGATTGAATATAAAAGTAGGGAGGTCTTCCTGCAACTGTACAGGGCACTGGTGAGGCCGCAGCTGGAGTACTGTGTAGTTTTGGTCGCCGCACCTGCGCAAGGATATTTTGGCCTTGGAGGGAGTGCAGAGGAGGTTCACTAGGCTGATACCGGAATTGAGGGGGTTGATCTATGAGGAGAGGCTGAATGGACTGGGCTTGTACTAGTTAGAGTTCAGAAGGATGAGGGGAGATCAGACGTATAAGATGATGAAGGGGATGGATAGGGTAGAGGTAGAGAGATTCTTCCCGCTCAGAAAGGACAGTAGGACTAGAGGGCACAGCCTCAAGATAAGGGGGGGGGGCAGTTTAGAACAGAGTTGAGGATGAACTTCTTCACTCAAAGGGTGGTGAATCTCTGGAATTCTCTGCCCGTTGAAGTGGTGGAGGCTTCCTCGCTAAATATATTTAAGACTCAAGCAGATAGGTTTTTAGTAGGCAAGGGGATTAAGGGTTATGGGGAGAAAGCGGGAAAGTGGAACTGAGCCACTTCACATCAGCCATGATCTTATTGAATGGCGGGGCAGGCTCCAAGGGCTAGATGGCCTACTCCTGCTCCTATTTCTTATGTTCTTTACTTGAGAAAGCTGAAAGGAGCAGAATGAATTCTGTGCATTGGACTGGTGTTGAAATTAAAACTATTTTGGCATGCTTCTTAATGCATATGTGCTCATAACTTGTCAACTGTATTAAGTTTAAAAACTGAGGTTAGGGCTACCAATGCAAGTGAAATCATAGAAACCCTACAGTATAAAAGGAGGCCATTTGGACCATCGAGTCTGCACTGACAACAATCCCATCCAGGCACTATTTCCAAAACCTCGGGTATTTACACTGCTAATCCCTCTAACATACGCATCCTGGGACACTAAAGGGCAATTTAGCATGAACAATCAACCTAACCTGCACTTCTTTGGACTGAGGGAGGAAACCAGAGTACCTGAAGGAAACCTATGCAGACACAGAGAGAATGTGCAAACTCCACACAGACAGTGACACAGCTGGGTATTGAACCCAGGTCCCTGGAGCTGTGAGGCAGCAGTGCTAACCACTGTGCCACCGTTTGGAGGAAGTTCCCAAACATTAAATTCACTCTAAAATGAAAGTGCCTTATTGGAAAGTGCTCTGAATTTCTCTATTGCTACACCTGTTGCTATGTTTCAGTGCATTGTTAGGTGGTTACTGGTCATCATCTTTTAGCAGTGCAGAGTAAGCAGTTGCATTTCCTTAGTGCTACCGCATTTTGTGAAGGCTAATGTAACCAAATGTGGGGATATAAAGTTGCCACATCCCCACATTACCCGTGTGAATTTGGAAAGAGGGAGATACCCTTTAGACATTAGTATTTTCAAAGTGATGATGTACGACATTAAAACAACATGCCAAGTGTTCATCATTATGTAGATTGCATAAGCAGGACAAAATCAGTGGTAGGTTCCATATGCGTCAGCTTGATAAAACAAAGGATTAGTTGAACATTTTTTAATACTCTCAAGTTCTTCTCAAGGCTAGTTAAGCCTGAGCAACAAATGCTGGTCTAGCCTGGAATGCTCACATCACATGAAAGAATAAAAAAAGTTGCAGCAGCAATGAGCAGGGTTAGTTTCAAGCTACGCAATTGTCTCTTTATATGTTTCAAAAGGGGGTTTTGGTAGGTCGCGGGAACCGTGGTGCACAAAGGCTGTGTTGAACCTAGTCAGGAGGAAAGGGAAGGTGTATAAGAGGTTCAGGGAATTAGGAGAGGTTAAAGATCTTGAGGAGTATAAGGACTGTAGGAAGGAACTTAAGAGGGAAATTAGGAGAGCCAGAAGGGGTCATGAGAAGACCTTGGCGGGTAAGATTAAGGAGAATCCCAAGGCCTTCTATAAATATGTGAAAGGTAAAAGGATAAGAAGAGAAGGGATAGGACCTATAAAAGGTGAAGGGGGAAAGGTCTGTGTGGAACCAGAAGAAATGGCGGAGGTGCTCAATGAGTACCTCAGTATTCACAGTGGAAGCTGATCCGGGAGATTTTGTTATGGATTTGCAGCAGATGGAAAAGATTGAATACGTGAATATTAAGGAGGAGGATGTGTTGGAACTTTTGAATTCTATCAAGGTAGATAAGTCACCTGGACCAGATGGGATGTACTCCAGGATACTGTGGGAGGCGAGGGAAGAGATTGCGGAGCCCCTGGCGATGATCTTTGCGTCATCAATGGAGACGGGAGAGATTCCGGAGGATTGGAGGATTGCAGATGTAGTTCCTATTTTCAAGAAAGGGAACAGAGATAGCCCGGGAAATTACCGACCGGTGAGTCTGATCTCAATGGTTGGTAAGCTGATGGAGAGGCTTCTGAGGGACAAGATTTACGAACATTTGGAGAGGTTTGACATGATCAGGAATAGTCAGCATGGATTTGTCAAGGGCAGGTCGTGCCTTACAAGCCTAGTTGAGTTCTTCGATAATGTGACTGAACACATTGACGAAAGAAGTGCCGTGGACGTAGTGTACATGGACTTCAGCAAGGCGTTTGATAAGGTCCCCCATGCAAGACTTCTTGAGAAAGTGAGAGGGCATGGGATCCAAGGGCCTTTGGCCTTGTGGATCCAGAACTGGCTTGCCTGCAGAAGGCAGAGAGTGGTTGTGGATGGGGCTTTTTCTGAATGGAGGTCAGTCACCAGCGGAGTGCCTCAAGGATCTGTTCTGGGACCCTTGTTGTTTGTCATTTTCATGAATGACCTGGATGAGGAAGTGGAGGGATGGGTAAGTAAGTTCGCTGATGACACTAAGGTCGGTGGTGTTGTGGATGGTCTGGAAGGATGGCAAAAGTTGCAGCAGGACATAGATAGGATGCAGGACTGGGCGGAGAAGTGCAGATGGACTTCAACGCGGATAAATGCGTAGTCGTCCATTTTGGCAGAACCAACAGGATGAACAGGTACACTATCAAGGGCAGAAGTCTGAGTAGTGTTGAAGAGCAGAAGAATCTAGGGGTCCGGGTCCACAGGACTCTTAAATCGGCCTCGCAGGTGGAGGAGGTGGTCAAGAAGGCGTATGGTGTACTGGCCTTCATTAATCGAGGGATTGAGTTTAGGAGTCGGGAGGTAATGCTGCAACTTTATAAGACCCTTGTCAGGCCTCATTTATAGTATTGTGCGCAGTTCTGGTCGCCTCACTATAGGAAAGATGTAGAAGCTATTGAGAGGGTACAGAGGAGATTTACAAGGATGTTGCCTGGACTGGGAGGCATGCCTTATGAAGTTAGGTTGAGGAAGCTGGGACTCTTTTCCCTGGAAAGACGAAGGTTGAGAGGCGACCTGATAGAAGTTTACAAAATGTTGAGAGGAATAGATAGGGTGGACTCTCAGAGGCTATTTCCCCGGGTTGAAATGGTTGCTACGAGAGGACACAGATTTAAGGTACAGGGAGGGAAGTTCAGAAGTGATGTTAGGGGTAAGTTTTTCACTCAGAGGGTGGTGAGTGAATGGAATCGGCTGCCATCAGTGGTGGTGGAGGCGAACTCGCTGGGGTCTTTTAAAAGACTTCTGGATGAGTATATGGGGTTTAATGAGATTGAGGGTTATAGATAGGTCTGTAGGTTGGTAGGTGTTGATGTGATCGGCGCAACTCGTGGGCCGAAGGGCCTGTTTGTGCTGTAGTGTTCTATGTTCTATATTGATTGTTAATTGTTTTATAAATTCTATCCAGCAAAAGTTGTCAGCAATGGTCAACAGCACAATTCGATTTGGGAGGTAATTTTAACCTAACCAGGGCTTTGAGAAATGCAGCACCATTTTAACACCTTGCCTAGTTTTGAAATCAGTGGAGCTATAGACAGTGTATAAAATTAAAATTCTAGCCGATATTTGGACTTTCCATTTAGTGAGTTAAGGTACAGTTGGCCCCGGATTTCCCTGTGGTGACTTTTTTTTTTCCATCCTAGGTGACTCCGTTGACTGCACTGAAGTTTGCTGAATTGACAGCACAAGCGGGTATACCAAAAGGAGTCATCAATATTCTTCCTGGATCAGGTAAACTGAAGGCAATAAATGGTTGAAAATATTTTGGAAGTGGCAGTTTTGGGAATTACTAAATAGCTGCGTATTTCCAATCAATGCATGCAGTGAGGGGCTACTTGATTCTTTTCATGCCCCATCTCTTCCCCCAAACCCCACGATGCTGGGCTCTACAGGAGGAGTGATTTTGTGGAATTAAGACCCTTGCCCAGGCAAGGAAAATCTGTTGAAATTTTGAGTTAAGAGCACCAGATGCTGTTTAGAGTGAAGAAGGAACAGGAATATGTTAAACAGAAAATAAAGTTTGAATGAAGCTTCATGTAGTGAAAAGGATTTTCTCCCTACTCTGTGAGGGAAGCTGTTTTTGAATTTCAGAGCTGTTAGTTGCTAAGCCCTGTGGTACTGAGATAATAAGAACATAAGAAATAGGAGCAGGAGTAGGCCATCTAGCCCCTTGAGCCTGAAAATTGAGTACTATATTCCAAGTGTAGCCTAACTAAAGTTCTATAAAGCTGAAACATGACTTGCCAATTTTTAAACTCAGTGCCATGGCCGATGAAGGCAAGCATACCATATGCCTTCTTGGCTACCTTCTCCATCTGGATTGCCATTTTCAGTGACCAGTGATAAAGAATCTTGTGAACTGCAACAACAATAATCTCTCCCTCAATGTCAACAAAACAAAGGAGATTGTCATCAACTTGAGGAAGTGTAAAGAAGAACATGCGCCTGTCTACATCAAAGGGGATGAAGTAGAAAGGGTCGAGAGCTTCAAGTTTTTAGGTGTCCAGATCACCAACAACCTGTCCTGGTTCCCCCCCCTGCCGTCACTGTAATTAAGAAAGGCCACCAACTCCTCTATTGTCTCAGAAGATTAAGGAAATTTGGCATGTCAGCTATGACTCACCAACTTTTACAGATGCACCATAGAAAGCATTCTTTCTGGTTGTATCACAGCTTGGGTATGGCTCCTGCTCTGCCCAAAACTGCAAGGAACTACAAAAGATTGTGATTGTAGCCCAATCCACCAGGCAAACTAGCCTCCCATCCATTGACTCTGTCTACACTTCCCACTGGCTCGGCAAAGCAGCCAGCATAATTAAGGATCCCAGACATTCATTCTTCCACCTTCTTCTTTTGGGAAAGAGATACAAAAGTCTGAGGTCAATTACCAGCTGACTCAAAAACAGCTTCTTCCCTGATGTCAGACTTTTGAATGGACTTACCTTGTATTAGGTTGATCATTCTCTACATTCTCTATGACTGTAACACTACATGCTGCACTCTCTCGTTTTCTTCTCTATGAATGGTATGCTTTGTCATACAGCACGCAAGAAACAATACTTAGAACTTAGAATCCCTACAGTACAGAAAGAGGCCATTAGGTCCATCGAGTCTGCACCGACCACAGTCTCACCCAGGCCCTACCCCCATATTGCTACATAATTACCCAATAATCCCTCTAACCCATACATCTCAGGACACTAAGGACAATTTTAGCATGGCCAATCAACCTAACCTGCAAATTGTGGACTTCTCACAGTACGTTAAAACATGTGGCAATACTAAATCAAATCACCGTATCTGTACACCCAGATCCCTCCGTCTGTCAGTACTCTTAAGGATTCTGCCATTTACTGTGTATTTCCTCTCTGTATTAGACTTTACATTCGTCTGGATTAAACTCCAACTTCCATCTCTCCGCCCAAGTCTCCAGATGATCTCTCTACTGCTGTATCCTCTGATGGTCATCACTGCTATCTGCAAATCCACCAACCTTTGTGTCATCCACAAACTTACTATCAAACCAGTTACATTTTCCTCCAAATCATTTATATATATTACAACTTATGATTCCCTTCTATATTTGCAGCAACAATGTCTACATCCTGTGACTCCTGTTTACCAGGTCTTGAACTAAAACAAGAATGTTAACATAGTTCTCATTTCCAAAAAGGACCAAGGACAACAGTGACCCTCCCAAACCACAACAGGCCTGAATTTTGAGTGCAGGTGTGAACCATTTCTGATATGCCACACTAGCAAACTCCCATCCTGTATTCTGGAGTCTGCATGTATCCCCTTGCATTAGACAATGTAATATCCCTTTGACCCTTTTGTTTGTCAGTGTTTCTCACAGACTTGGTCATGGAGCATACAGTGCAGAAAAGGCCCTTAGCCCCATTTACTCTGCACTGACAATATCTACCACTAAACGTACAACAGTCCCATTTTCCTGCACTTGTCTCATATTGTTGAATGTTATGATATATTTTCAAGTTGTAAACCTTCCGAGGCAGTGCATTCCAGATCCCCACCATCCTCAGTGAAAATCTGTTTCTCAGATCCCCTCTGAATTTCGGGGTGCAGCATCCTATGCTTTGTTTCCTCTCCCTTGCAGTGTTTGTTATCCTCATCCACTTCCTTGCCCCCCTGCCTGCCTTCATGGCCACTAGTGCCCTCCCTGCCCCCAGTATTTGCACATTAATCCTCTTGTATTTGCCCACCCGCCCACACCTCGTACCCCATGCCCAGTTTAACTTCAATCTGCTGAAGTGGAGGTGGTACGAGTCCCACCTAGAGTCTGACCTGGACTACACCATCCCCGACACAGCACTGATCCGAATGGGTTAAGTGGATGGGTGTATGTGTGTCCAGCAGAATATGACTGCCCATAAGACTAACTCGGCATAGAGCTGCAGGGTGGGAACTCTTCAGCGCAACAGGAACATTGCAGCACTGTGGCAAGTAGGCTACAAATATGTTGCAATCACCTCAAAATCGGGAGCAAATTTTTCATTTTGTCAAGTCAGATGTTGTCAGTGTTGAGACTGTACCGAAACAGCTTATCTACAGGTGCACAAATTCTAATTCTGGAACACAAGTCTTTATTATCACAGCTGGGATGCTGTCAGGGCTCGTGGATAGGGCTCTGTCCAATGTGATCAGCCATTTCTTGGATATCATGTGAAGTGAATTGGACTGGCTGAAAATTGTCATCTGTGATGCTGGTGATTTGAAGAGGAGACTGAGCTGAATCATCCACTTGGCACTTCTAGCTGAAAATAGAACATAGAACACTACAGCACAAACAGGCCCTTCGGCTCACAAGTTGTGCCGATCACATCTATACCTACCAAGCCGTAGAACTGTCTGTAACTTCCAATGCCATTAGATCCCTTATACTCATCCAGAAGTCTTTTAAAAGACCCCAGCGAGTTCGCCTCTACCACCACCAACGGCAGATGATTCCACTCACCACCCTCTGAGTGAAAAACTTACCCCTAACATCTCCTCTGTACCTGCTTCCCAGCACCGTAAACCTGTGTCTTAAAATGGTTGCAAACGTGGCCATTTTGTTTTTTGGCTCCCCCACCATTGAGGGTTGGAATGTTTTTAGAAGTTTCTCTTGTTCATTAGTTTTCCACACAACCATTCATGGCTGGATGGGGCAGAATTGCAGAATTTAGGTCCGACTGTTAGTTTTAGGATCGCCTACCTGTGTCCAAGACATGCTGCTTGCATGCATGTAATCCTGTATTGTAACTTCAACAGATTGCTTCATGTTGCTCCTGGCATGCTCTCCTGCACTCTTTATTGAACCAGAGTTGATCCCCAGCATGATGGCAATGATAGATGTGACACCTAGAACCTATGCAATATTCCAGCTGAGGTGTAACTCAAATTCAGCATATTGTCCTTGTTCTCTTTGCTCTTATTAATAAAACCTAGGATACTATTTGCTTTTTAACTGCTCTCTCAACCTGTCCTATCACCTTTAATGAATTATGCACATATAAACCTCTGTTTTTGAACACCTTTACAGTTGTACCCTTTATTTTGTATTATTCCTCCATGTTCTTCCTACCAGAATGTATCACCTCACATTTCTCATATTGAACGTCATCTGCATCTATCCGTCTATTCCACCAACTTGTCTGTGTCTTTTTTAAGTTCTGCACTGTCCTCACAGTTTACAATATGTCCTTCAGAATTTGGCCAGTTCAAATTCATCAACTGAGGAAGGATGGTTGATAGTAATACGCAGATGGTTTCCTTACCCGTGTTTAACCTGCTGCTGTGAGGTCATGGGGTCCAGAGTCAATGGTGAAGACTATGAGGACCACTCTGCACCGACTGTATGGCACTGTGTTGCCACCTCTGGTGGATCTATCCCACCATTGGAATAGGATGTACCCAGGGACAATGATGGAAGTGCAGTGCTGTCAGCTGTTAGTTCAGTAATGTAATTACTGTGCTACCATACCTGCCAAAAGATTGCAACTATCAAACTGGTATTGATGAGAATAAGAACATAAAAACATAAGAAGTAGGAGCAGGAGTAAGCCATCTAGACCTTCGAGCCTTCCCCGCCATTCAATAAGATCATGGCTGATCTGAAGTGGCTCAGTTCCACTTTCCCGCTTTCAAATGTTTAATCAGAGTCTGATTACCACAAATGTTTTCTAATCTTTCACATTTGACCCCAGGTGGCCTTGTCGGACAGCGACTGTCTGAGCACCCAGATATTCGCAAGCTGGGGTTCACAGGATCCACCCCAATTGGAAAAGAGATCATGAAAACGTATGTACAAAACCTATTTTGGCATTTTCTACAGGGACAATGTCAAACCCTCCCCCACTTTTTCCAAAACATGTAGGAGCCGTGAGAATGAAGAATAGATTGTATTGGGATTGTGGAATGGAGAATGACTCTGTACTGGGTATTTGTTTGGCAATCTATACCAGTTGTGAGAGCTTCTTCCTCCTAACAGATTTCTAGCCAATCCATACAGATTTAGTGTTTGGATACTTATATATTAGAGATTTTACACTCAGGCAATCTTCACTCTCAACTGCACGGCATGCAACCCAAACATTCCTGTGTAAACTGCACACAAACTGGCAAGTGCACAGCCATACGCTGAAAAACTCCAACGCGCGCCCACACATTGAACATAGAACATTACAGCGCAGAACAGGCCCTTCGGCCCACAATGTTGCGCCGATCAGTTAAAAAACAATGACCCACTAACCTAAACCAATCCCTTTTCGTCCAAAAACCTATCCACAGATCTCTTAAACGCCCCCAAACTAGGCGCATTTACAACCTCAGCAGGCAGGGCATTCCAATCCCTCACCACCCTCTGGGTAAAGAACCTACCCCTGACATCCGTCCTATAACTACCACCCCTTAATTTAAAGCCATGCCCCCTCGTGCTAGCTTTTTCCATCAGAGGAAAAAGGCTATCACTGTCCACCCTATCTAAACCTCTAATCATTTTATATGTTTCAATAAGATCCCCTCTTAGCCGCCTTCTTTCCAGCGAAAACAATCCCAAATCCCTCAGTCTCTCCTCATAGGACCTCCCCTCCATACCAGGCAACATCCTGGTAAACCTCCTCTGTACCCTCTCCAAAGCCTCCACATCCTTCCTGTAATGTGGGGACCAGAACTGCACACAGTACTCCAAGTGCGGCCGCACCAGAGTTGTGTACAGTTGCAACATGACGCTGCTACTCCTAAATTCAATCCCCCTACCAATAAACGCCAAGACACCGTATGCCTTCTTAACAACCCTATCTACTTGATTCCCAACTTTCAGGGATCTATGTACACATACACCTAGATCCCTCTGTTCATCCACACTATTCAAAGTCCTCCCATTAGCCCTATACTCAACACATCTGTTATTCCTACCAAAGTGAATTACCTCACACTTCTCCGCATTAAACTCCATCCGCCACCTCTCGGCCCAGCTCTGCAACCTGTCTAAGTCTCCCTGCAGACTATGACACCCTTCATCACTATCTACCACACCTCCGACTTTGGTGTCATCAGCAAACTTACTAATCCACCCAACTATACCTTCATCCAGATCATTAATAAAAATTACAAACAGCAGTGGCCCCAAAACAGATCCCTGAGGCACACCACTCGTAACCGAACTCCATGACGAATATTTACCATCTGTCTCCTATCTGCTAGCCAATTCCTGATCCAATTTCCTAGATTACATCTCATACATCTGCATTTTCTGCAGAAGCCTACCATGGTGAACCTTATCAAATGCCTTACTAAAATCCATATACACCACATCGACTGCCTTACCCCCATCCACCTCTTTGGTCACTTTCTCAAAAAACTCAATAAGGTTAGTAAGGCACGACCTACCCGCTACAAAACCATGCTGACTATCTCCAATCAATTCATTACTCTCCAAATAACTATAAATCCTATCCCTAATAATTTTTTCTAAAACCTTGCCCACAACAGAAGTAAGACTCACCGGTCTATAATTCCCGGGGAAGTCTCTGTTCCCCTTCTTAAACAATGGGACAACATTCGCTAACCTCCAATCTTCCGGTACTATACCAGAGGCCACACAGACATACTGCTGACCTGCAGGGAACTTTGTTAATTCACACACAGTGTCGATTAAAAGGCTAATCCATTATTCTGAAACAGTAAAAAAATATCCATATCCAATTTTGAGTTTTGCAAGCATGAGCTGGTTTTGGTATGTTGGTAGCTTATCTGTTGCGAGCAGCTGAAGGGTCTTGCTGTTTGATACGATCCATAAGAATGGAAGCTGTATGTCCTAAAGACTGGCAGTTATAACAAACAGCATGTCTCTTTTGGCTGTTCGCAACAGGTAAGGTACCTGTTATACTCAATCTGTCCCGCGCTTGTAAAGTACAAAAGTGTCCAACATTAAATGTGATTCCACAATTGAACAATGTAGTAAACAATCTTCAGTGTGATAGGAATTATGCTGGCAATAAATTGAAGATTACCAGTCAGGCTTGCAGTGCAGTGTACACACGCATGCTAGAAGCTATTTAGGACTCTGTCTGCAAATAGAAAGAACATGTACAACTAAGTTTCAACTAAACAAAATGATAGCCATTTTCTGGCACATTCCCGTTGACCAATCAGAGTTAATCTGCCTGGTTTGAATTTAAGCAGAGTTTGGCAGTTAACTGTTAGTCTGTTAACTGCTGCATTTTCCATTGGCAACGCCTCTGCTAACCAGAGTCCACTTACCAATCAATCATCACTCTCTTGAAGTATGGATGGCAGGGTGGCACAGTGGTTGGCAACACTGCCTTACAGCGCCAAGTATCTGAGTTCAATTTTGGCCTCGTGTGACTGTGTGGAGTTTGCAGTTCTCCCTCTGTCTGCATGGATTTGCTCCGGTTTCCTCCCACAGTTCAAAGATGTGGATTAGTTGGATTGGCCATGCTAAATTGCCCCTTAGTGTCGCAAGATGTGCCGGTTAGGGGTAAATACACAAGATTGGAAATGGGCAAGGTGCTCTGTCAGAGTCGGTGCAAGCTCGATTCTAGGATTTTATAATTCTAGACATTTTTTGTTGCCTTTAAGTTTGGTGTTTTTGTGAATTGTTCTGATGAGTGCAAGATTAAAAGTTTGTTAACTTGTATTTTTTTTCAGCAGTACTGAGCTATTGTAAAATCTTTTGGAGAATTAAATCAATGCGTCGCTCATGGTGCCACCAGTGACATTATGACTTTTTTGGTTGCTGGGTAAAACCAACAAATCACTGCAGTATTGCATCTTTGTGAAGGAAAAATCTGTAAATATGAGACAGAAAGTATGAGAGTATGAAAATAGATAAGTCCCCTGGGCCGGATGGGATTTACCCTAGGATTCTCTGGGAGGCTAGGGAGGAGATTGCAGAGCTTTTAGCTTTGATCTTCATGTCGTCATTGCTTACAGGTATAGTGCCGGAAGACTGGAGGATAGCAAATGTTGTCCCCTTGTTCAAGAAGAGGAGTAGATACCATCCTGGGAATTATAGACCAGTGAGCCTTACTTCTGTTGTGGGCAAAGTTTTGGAAAGAATTATAAGGGATAGGATTTATAATAATCTAGAGGGAAATAAATTGATTAGGGATAGTCAACACGGTTTTGTGAAGGATAGGTCGTGCCTCACAAATCTTAAAGAGTTTTTTGAAAAGGTGACCAAAGAGGTGGATAAGGGTAAGGCAGTTGACGTGGTGTATGTGGATTTTAGCAAAGCGTTTGATAAGGTTCCCCATGGTAGGCTACTGCAGAAAATGCAGATGCATGGGATTGAGGGTGATTTAGCAGTTTGGATCAGGAATTGGCTAGCTGATAGAAGACAGAGGGTGGTGGCTGATGGGAAATATTCAACCTGGAGTTCAGTTACAAGTGGTGTACCTCAAGGATCTGTTTTGGGGCCACTGCTGTTTGTCATTTTTATCAATGACCTAGATGAGGGTGTAAAAGGATGGATTAGTAAATTTGCTGACGACACCAAAATTGGAGGAGTTGTTGACAGTGAGGATGGATGTTACAGTTTGCAGAGGGACATAGATAAGCTGCAGAGGTGGCAAATGGAGTTTAATTCGGAAAAGTGTGAAGTGATTCACTTTGGTAAAAATAACAGGAGTACAGAATATAGGGCTAATGAAAGGACTCTTCGTAGTGTTGACGAGCAGAGAGATATCGGGGTACATGTGCATAGCTCCCCGAAAGTTGGCACCCAGGTTGATAAGGTTGTTAAGAAGGTGTGTTAGCTTTTATTGGTAGAGGGATTGAATTTCGGAGCCGTGAGGTTATGTTGCAACTGTACAAAACTCTGGCGCGGCCGCACCTGGAGTATTGCGTACAGTTCTGGTCGCCACATTATGAGAAAGATGTGGAGGCATTGGAAAGGGTGCAGAGGAGGTTTACCAGGATGTTGCCTAGTATGGTGGGAAGGTCTTATGAGGAAAGGCTGAGGGACTTGAGGTTATTTTCATTAGAGAGAAGAAGGTAACGAGGTGACCTAATTGAGGCATACAAGATGATCAAAGAATTGGATAGGGTGGACAGTGAGAGCCTTTTTCCTCAGATGGTAATGGCTAACACGAGGGGACATAGCTTTAAATTAAGGGGTGGTAATTATAGGACGGATGTCAGAGGTAGGTTCTTTACTCAGAGGGTAGTAAGGGCATGGAATGCCCTGCCTGCAGCAGTTGTGGACTCGCCAACTTTAAGGGCTTTCAAATGGTCAGTGGATAGGCATATGGAGAAAGATAAAGGTGCAAATGAAGAGAATTTCAGAGCAGAATGAGAAAAATGAAATGAACAGCTAAAGCATCTTGTCAATTCAATAACTCAGAATACTGTAAAGATGGTGAATGGCCTCTTTCTTGTGTCTTCATGGGTGGATAGATAAGTCTTCGCTCTTAGAAAAGGATAAACAATAATCTGGGTCACAGGAGCAGGAAATGCAGCTCGAGAAGATCGGTGGTTGGTGAGGATACCACAGAGAATTGGAAAATCTCCTTAGGAGAGAGAGATTGGTGGAGAATTACAAATTTAGAACTAAGGCAACTCTCTAAGAGACTCAGTCATCTTAATAAAAAGCAGGTTCACAGTATTCTAGGGTTTACTGATAATTATATATGATAATTCACCAGCAAGAGTGGGGGTAAAACACATTTAAGAATTTATATTTTTGTTACTAAACAGCTGCTCCTCTGACATTGAGAGAAACACTGGTACAAATAAATAGTTTGATTCTTACCATTCAGAAAGCATCAACATTCCATCATCAATAAATATTCAGTGATAATTTGTGGAAGTAATGGTGTATGTTTACTATGAGAGCAATTATACACACATCTCTGACACAGCTTCACTTCTTATTAGTATGGCTGGGATTTAAATAAGGATTTGCTTTCACATGAGATTAGCTGCTATAGAAACAGATGGTTATCGTTGAAGAATGTTAAATAGTTATGAATGACTGATGATAACTGAGCTTTAAATATCTGTTTAACAGCTGTGCTGTGAGTAATCTGAAAAAGGTCTCTTTGGAACTGGGTGGGAAATCACCGCTTATCATCTTTAATGACTGTGACCTTCACAAAGCAGTTAGAATGGTGAGTGCAGCCTGAGACATCCCAATCCTTCTAACTCTATGAGAACTGGTCCCAATTCTTGTCCCCCACACCCCCTTCCCAGCTCAGCATTAGTCTTTTAAATCCTTATTCTTTGCTCCTCTCCAGGGTATGGGAGCTGTATATTTCAATAAGGGGGAGAATTGCATTGCTGCTGGCCGTTTGTTTGTCGAAGAGTCTGTCCATGATGAATTTGTTCGGAAAGTGGTAAGTAACTCCAAAGTCCTTCTTTAGTGTCCTACAGCCTTAAAAGGAAAAACACACAATATTTGTGTACATTTGTCTGATGTTTACTTCCCACACTACTTTCAGGTTGAGGAGATTAAAAAGATGAAAATTGGTGATCCTTTGAACAGATCAACAGATCATGGACCACAAAACCATAAAGCCCATCTGGAAAAGCTGCTTGAATATTGTGAAATTGGAGTAAAGGAAGGAGCGACACTGGTATATGGGGGAAAATCCATTTTACCACCTGGTATGAAGTCCTTCACTTCATAGAAATGGACCAAAAAAGCAACTCAAATTGCATGTGGTTCAGTTGAAAACTCTTTAGTGCTTTTATTTTCACATTCACTTCAAATTAAATCAAAGGCACCAACAGAAAGTGATATTGGAAAGACTGAAGGATCATAAGGTGATAGAATGCAACAAAGCAGAGGATGTGTACTACTATAGGAGCAGGATTTAACCACTTAACTACTGTTCAGTGAGATCATGGCTGATCTTCATCCTAACTTTGTATACAGGCCTCCATCGCATATCACTATAGATAACAAAAATCCATCAATCTTAGACAATTGATCCAGCATCAAATGTCATTTATGGAAGAAAATTCAAAACTTTGAACGCCCTTTGTTTGTCGAAGTGTTTCTTAATTTCACTCCTGAAAGGTCTGACTCTAATTTTTAGACGGTGTCCCTTAGCCCTTGGAAATACTGTCTCTCTATTGATACCAGTTGTCCTCTCATTCATATCTTAAAAACTTCAATCAAATCTAACCTTCTAAATTTCAAAGAATACACCCTTTGTTTATTTAATCTCTACTTGTAGTTCGACCATTGAAATCCAGCTATCATTCTAGTAAAGATACCCTATTCCACGGCCAATATATTCTGGCTATGCTTTGTGCCAAGAATATAATAAATGGTCTAAAGCAGGCTTTATATACCTGAAACATGACCTGCTACTCCATTATTTCTATTCATAGAATCATAGAATCCATTCAGTCTAGAAAGAGGCCATTGGGCCCAATGAGTCTGCACCAACTCTCTGACATTATTTTACCCAGGCCCTCACCCCTGCCCTATTGCTATAAATCCACACATTCCTCTGCAGATGAAGACCATAATCCCATTAGCCAATGGTAATTTTCTGTACTTGTTCATTCCATTTTAATGATTTGTTACCTGAACCTCAAGTCTCTTTGGACCTCCACGGTTTCTAACTTGGCCCCATTTAGAAAGTACATCGTAAGTCACTTGCCAAGTTTTGCTTCTTCACTTAATCAACCAATACCTTTTTGTAATTTCATGCTTTAATCTACATAGATTAAAATTACTTATCTTTGATGATAGCTAATAATGGGGGTTAGTGTTGGTTATGGGGTTTAATGTTGGTTAATGATTTGGTGTTGTATTGGTTAATGGGGTTTAGTGTTGGTTAATAATGAGGGATTATGTTGGTTAATGGGTTTGTTTTTAATGAATCAACACTTAAATGTTTTCACTTTTTAAATTAAAAATCCAAATTTTGGCAACTTCCATCAATGGGCAGTTAATAGATTGGGAACACTACATTCGAATCTACTAGGGATACTGATCAGTTAATCAGAAATTGAGTTCAGATTCCCTAGTAAATGGTGAGGATGAGGATTGGGCTGAGGCAGCGAGTCCAGTGAGCTGTGAAAAGGACATGAGTTCAGATACAATCTCTGTAGTGTGCCCAGCTCAGCGTTGGCTCAGTGTCTGTCACTTCATCTCCAATTGTTTATTTTTGCTTTAGGTTTCTTTATGGAGCCGACAGTTTTTACTGATGTGGAGGATGACATGTACATTGCTAAGGAGGAGTCTTTTGGACCAGTGATGGTCATTTCTAAATTCAAAGATGGGTGAGTTGGAAGCTGAAATGGAGCTCCTGACTCGCTGAGTGGGTAGGGAGAGATCATAGTCAGTACTGTACAATAAATCAAATGATCTTTCAATATAATGGTATAGGCACAACACAGTCTACCATATGTTCTCTATCTCTATTTTACTCATGGGCTGTGCAGTGACTGGTGAGGAAGGGAAGACTGTGGAGTGATGTGTGTGTATCCA
This sequence comes from Prionace glauca, assembly GCA_037974335.1. Classification (NCBI taxonomy): domain Eukaryota; kingdom Metazoa; phylum Chordata; class Chondrichthyes; order Carcharhiniformes; family Carcharhinidae; genus Prionace; species Prionace glauca. The sequence continues at coordinate 838,804 of CM075739.1, forward strand.
AAACAGAAACATGGCCTATAAGAATTTAAATAAGATTTCTTTGCATATGTTGTTAATAGTTCCCTACCGAGACTCATGGAATGAGACAAGAAAGAAAGGCCATGCAACCCACATGGCTTTTGAAGGAGCTCCAGTGTCTCCTATCCCTCAACTCTTTCTCTGTAGCCTTTGAATATTCACCCAATTCTCTCTGGAAAGCTATTACTGAATCTTTTCCACATTCTTTCAGGCAGAGTATGCCAGATCAGAAGAACTCACGCAGTAATTTTCTTTTGTTCCTGGTTTTGTTTGTTGTTAAATCAGTTGCCTCTGGTTCTGGCACTGAATCATGCTTCTGCTTACTTTTCAATCGCCCTCAATCTTCCTTGCTCTAAAGATAGCAATCTCATTTGTTCCAGTTCCCCACAGTTCTGAAGACCCTCATCCTGGAGCCATTCTATTAAATTTCTTCTGTACTCCCTCCAAAGTCTTACAATCCAAATTGGGAAAGAATTAAATATAGTACTCCTCATAGGGCTAACCAGTGTGTAAAGGTTTAGAAAGCTCCTTGGATTTGTAATCCATGCTTCTGTTTATAAAGCCAATGTCATTTTGACAGCCTGTCTTTAATTTTCAGTGTCTCTACTCATTCTGCTGCTAAAATTAATAATTTCACTCTTTTGTAAAATTATCTCTGTCCTGTGCCTGCCCATTTCTATGTTCTCCCAGATCTCTTACCATCCTCCTCACTAATTATGACATTTAAATTTTTTGCTATCTATTGAAATTTTGCTTTGAAAACCCAAGTCCTGCCAATAGCTTGTAACGAGAATAGCTGTGGATTCTGTATATAATTTTCTATGAGCACAAGTAGGCCATTCAGCCCCTCAAGCTTGCAAAGACATTCAGTGCATTCATGGTCTTAACTCCACCTTCCTGCTTGTCCCTTGTTGATGAGTCCACCTGGATAGGGTGACTTTTCCCCTTTGAGCCCACCATCAACTTTTCAAATTGCTCCTCCTTATTCTGTCTAATTTCTATATTATCTTCTTCTTTATTGTTACAATAACAGCATCCACAAGTTTATCTTCTTAGTCTCTTTTACTCTTCACATTTGTAAAACCAAATCTATTTTCATACATCCTTTTGACCCTGACATGTTCTCTTCCAGTTCTTTCCTGTAACTTTTGGTGTTCAGTTTGATTCTCTTTCAAGTCTGCTATTTAATGCAAGCTTTAGTTTTCTGGTTTATTTTATTCTCCATAACTTTGATTATCCAGGGAGCTTAAGTTTTGGGTGCCCATCCTTTCCTCCTCGTGAGAATGTCTCTAGCTTGTACACATAGATTTTAACATAGAACCCTACAGTGCAGAAACAGGCCCTTCGGCCCATCGAGTCTGCACCGAACACAATCCCACCCAGACCCTATCTCCATATCCCTACACATTTACCTGCTAATCCCTCTAACCTACACATCCCAGGACACTAAGGGGCAATTTTTAGCATAGCCAATGAACCTAACCCGCACATCTTTGGACTGTGGGAGGAAACCGGAGCACCCGGAGAAAACCCACGCAGACACAAGGAGAATGTGCAAACTCCACACAGGCAGTGACCTGAGCCGGGAATCGAACCCAGGACCCTGGAGCTGTGAAGCAGCAGTGCTAACCACTGTGCTATTGCCTACTCCAATACAGAGACTTAGTTTTCAAATGTTGTTGTGTATAGGCTATATTCAGGGTATTTTTGGAGAGAATCTGCATCTGTGTCAGTGAGTAAACTTTGAATGACTCTATATCATAACTCAAGTAGAATTTCAAATCCTGTTCACCATCTACAAGGCACAAGTCAGGAATCTGATGGAATACTCTTCACTTGCCTGCATAATTGCAGCTCCAAAGACACTCAAAAGCTCGACACCATCCAGGATAAAGCAATCTGCTTACCATTTGCAACCCATTCGCCAACTTAAAAAAAACATACTCTTGTCTCCACCACTGATGCACAGCGGCAGTTGTGTGTACAATCTTCAAAATGCATTGCAGCAACTCACCAAGACTCCCTTGACTGCATCTTCTAAAGCTGCAACCCCCTAGCCCCTGGAAGGACAAGGGCAACAGATAGAAACACCATCTCCTTCAATTGCCTCACTGGCACTGGGTCAAAATCCTGAAACTTCCCCCCAAAACAGCACTGTAGGTGTACCTGTAGCAGTTCAAAAAGGTGGCTCACCACCAGCTTCTCAGGGCAATTAGGGATGGGTTTAGCCAGTGACACATATGTTTTGTGAAGGAATAAAAAAAAATCTGGTTTTGAAGAAATAGTTAGTTAATTAGAGGTGAAATTGATATTCCAGTGTAAAGTACTGATTTTAATCTCCATATATTCACTTGGTTTCAGAGATATTGATGGAGTATTGCAGCGGGCAAATAATACAGAGTTTGGTTTAGCTTCAGGAGTTTTTACGAAGGACATTGGGAAAGCGATGTATGTGAGCGATGGACTCGATGCTGGAACTGTATTTATCAACACATATAATAAAACTGATGTTGCAGCTCCCTTTGGGGGCTTCAAACAGTCTGGATTTGGGAAAGATCTGGGTAAGTTTACACTTTATTCAGAAACACACCTTACGCCAAGTGTGAAGTTCACAAGAAACTGTTGCAGGATTGAATGTTTATTGTCGGACAGCAGAAGTGTATTCACATTACAGCACTCACACTGTGACTGAGCAGAAAGGGTTATGCTGAAGCCCAGGATGGAGTGAATGGACAGTAAGAAGTCTCACAATACCAGGTTAAAGTCCAACAAGTTTATTTGGTAGCAAGAGCTTTTGGAGCGCTGCTCCTTCATCAGGTGAGTAGCGAGTTGGATTCACAAACACAGCATATATAGACAGGGATAACAGTTGGAACGCAAGTCTTAACAGGGAATTAATTCTTTACAGGTACAGACAATGTGAGGGTTAAGCACAGGTTAAAGAGATGTGAATTGTCTTCAGCCAGGACAGTTAGTGAGATTTTGCAAACCCAGGCAAGCCGTGGGGGTTACAGATGGTGTGACATGAACCCAAGAACCCGGGTGAGGCCTTCCTCATGTGCTGAACTTGGCTAGCAGTATCTGCTCAGCGACTCTGCGTTGTTGTCTTGGAGAATGCTTACCCGAAGATCGGAGGCTGAGTGTTCTCCACTGCTGAAGTGTTCCCCAACAGGAAAGGAACACTCCTGCCTGGTGATTGCCAAGCAGTGTCCATTATCCGTTGTCGTAGCGGCTGCGTGATGTCGCCAATATATCATGCCTCGGGACATTCTCTCCTGCATCGTATCAGGTAGACAACTTTGGCCAAGACGCAAGAGGATGCCTGGTGAATGGTGTTCTCATGTGAGATGATCCAGCACGTTTTGCAGATGTCGCTGTGCAGGGTTGTGTGGTGTCGTGGTCACTGTCCTCCTGAAGGCTGGGTAGTTTGCTGTGATGATGTGGGTATGCCGGCGTTGGACTGGCGTAAACACAGTAAAAAGTCTGACAACACCAGGTTTTAGTCCAACCTATTTATTTGATAGTATACTCACAAGCTTTCAGGGGGACTGCCTCTTCGTCAGGTGAATGGAGAGTTCTGGCCTCAGACAGAGCATATAAAGCACAGACAGTTTAGAGATTACTGATTAGAATGCGAATCCTTACACCTAACCTGCTGTTCAAGACCTAAAGTGGCTGATAATGTGAGTGGAAGGAGCACTGATCACAGTTTAAAGAGATGTGTATTGTCTCCAGACAGTACAGTAAGTGAGGTTTTGCAAACCCAGGCAAGTCACGGGGGTTACAGATAGTGCGACATGAACCCAAGATCCCTGTTGAGACCGTCCTCATGTGTGCGGAACTTGGCTATTAGTCTCTGTTCAGCGACTCTGCGCTGTCGTGTGTCATGAAGGCCGCCTTGGAGAATGCTTACCCGAAGGTCAGAGGCTGAATGTACGTTGCAAGAAAGGATGTCCCGAAGCATGGTACATTGGGAAGACCATGCAGACGCTACGACAACGGATGAATGAACATCGCTCGACAGTCACCAGGCAAGACTGTTCCCTTCCTGTTGGCGAACACTTCAGCGGTAACGGGCATTCAGAGATTCTACTGTGCAGAAAGAGACCCTTTGGCCCATTGAGTCTGCATCGAACACTATCCCACCCAGACCCTACCCCCATATTCCTACATATTATACCCACTAATCCCACTAACCTACGCATCTCAAGATGCTAAGGGGCAATTTCAGCATGACCAATCAGCCTAACCCACACATCTTTGGACTGTGGGAGGAAACCCACACAGACACGGGGAGAATGTGCAAACTCTACACAGACAGTGACCTAAGCATGGAATCGAACCCAGGTCCCTGGAGCTGTGAAGCAGCAGTGCTAACCACTGTGCTACCGTGCCGCTCTGTATGTGGAAGCTGGAGAAGTGGAGCATTGTGAGGTTTCCGTGGGCTTGCCGTACAGTGAAGTGCTGAGGTGACTGCTCTTGATGAAGGTGCGTGTCGCACCAAGTCGCACCAAGAGTGCAACTGATTCTGGAGAGTTGTCCATGGTGAGTCTGATGGTGGATGAAATTTGTTGATGTCATCGTTTCGTTGTTTCAGTGATTATTCGCCATGAGTCCAAAGGAAGAAAACCTGTGCATGAAGATGTTGACATATTGAGGTGCAAATTTGGTCCCCATGGCTGTTCATGTCTGGACAAAGAACTGATTGTTGAAGGTGTAGACATTGTGGTCCTGGATGAAGCGGATGAGTTGTAGAATTACGACTGGACATTAGAACATAGAACATTACAGCGCAGAACAGGCCCTTCGGCCCACGATGTTGCGCCGACCAGTTACAAAACAATGACCCACTAACCTAAACCAGTCCCTTGTTGTCCATAAACCTATCCACGGATCTCTTAAACGCCCCCAAACTAGGCGCATTTACAACTGCAGCAGGCAGGGCATTCCAATCCCTCACCACCCTCTGGGTAAAGAACCTACCCCTGACATCCGTCCTATAACTACACCCCCTTAATTTAAAGCCATGCCTCCTCGTGCTAGATTTCTCCATCAGAGGAAAAAGGCTATCACTATCCACCCTATCTAAACCTCTAATCATATATGTTTCAATAAGATCCCCTCTTAGCCACCTTCTTTCCAGCGAAAACAACCCCAAATCCCTCAGCCTCTCCTCATAGGATCTCTCCTCCATACCAGGCAACATCCTGGTAAACCTCCTCTACACCCTCTCCAAAGCCTCCACATCCTTCCTGTAATGTGGGGACCAGAACTGCACAAAATACTCCAAGTGCGGCCGCACCAGAGTTGTGTACAGTTGCATCATGACGCTGCGACTCCTAAATTCAATCCCCCTACCAATAGACCCCAAGACACCGTATGCCTTCTTAACAACCTTATCTACTTGATTCCCACCTTTCAGGAATCTATTGGCAGTTGTCAGCACTGAGTACTGAGGCAGTTGCAGCAATGCCATCGTCGTCATGTGTTCGGTATAAGGTTATAGAAGAAAGACCAGATTTGAGTTACAGATCATGATCTAATGTAACGATAGAAAATGCTTGACAGGCTGAATGGGAAACTTCAGTTCTTGTGTTCCACATAGTTAATAATCAGTTAGTTTCAGTTGTAGGGGTCCAGTTTCAATCACCATTTCGATATAATGCTTTGATTTGTATGGTTAAATAGTTAATAGAATAGGAAGCAGCAGATCATAAATGGTTACCCAAAACTAGCTGAAGAACTGTAGTCATGCAAAACAACATCAGCTTTCTAGGAGGGATGGAAAACTGGCATTCATAAGATTTTTAATGTATTAATTGATGTTATGTAATTTTATCTACAAACTTCCCATCATTGCAGGGTGACTTTGTCCAGTGCTTGTGGTTTGTGATTTCTGTCAGCATTCTGATTTTTTACTTACATTCTCTTTCTCGGAATCATTTTGGTGAGTTTCTTAACCTTTTCTTTTCAGGTGAGGAAGCTCTTCATGAATATCTCCGAACCAAAGCTTTGACTGTGGAGTATTAGATCCTGATCACAAAAATGTCTTCCCTTTCCTCTCATTGGCTATACTTTATCCAGTATTCAGCAAAGCTAACACCACTATAGAAACACTACAGTACAACTCAACTGTACAGGTGAACACTGAGTTACAATTCAAGTGTACTGAGTCCCAGGATACTCACTTGCTTCTTAATGATAGCACTCGAAGAGAAGCTAAAATCATAATTGCATTTAAATTGAGGATGCGTTGACATCTCCACATGCCTCAATGTACCTCAAATAATCACTTCTTGGTGGTTTTAAAATCTCAGCCAGAGTTTTTCCTTTGCATGCAATCAGCTATTCAGGTGAAAATTATATTCAGAATTACACTCAGAAATATTTTATGTTCAAACTCGTTTGTATACTGGGTTCTTGGATTCGTGAAATGTGATAGTGAATTGTTATTTGATTGGAAGTTTTAAAAGAGTAAAATCTAATTGACATGCAAAACTGACAGACATGAAAAGGCCAATTTGAGTGCCCCACACTGTGATGACTGCTTACGTCCACCCTGGCAGTTGTGATCTCCTGGGAGAAGCAAACAACAAAAAGCAGAATGGACAATAAGGGACTAAAATATTCCTGAAAATTATTTTTCACATCCATAGGGTGATTGAGATTAATCCAGGCAAGCATAGAGACAGAACATGATCTCTAGATCAGTGAGGAACCAGTCTCACTCATTCCTGATGGCAAAAAAAAGAGCTCCAATCCCCAATGTATTCCTATTGTTTACCACTCTGAGGTAAAGAAGATATGCTCAGTCAGTTCCCATTTAAAGATTGTTTAAAAACCCATTAACTTGAATGTATTCATCATATATGTAAAAGTTAGTCAGTTTGAATGTGCATCTCATGATTTTATTTGGTAAAATTAAAGCTTTGCTGTGCATTCCAACTGATGTCAAAGTACATTTCTTGTTAAATTTCTACTGATTTAATGCTGGGTATTTGGTAATTATAGCTTGCAGCCGTTGTTCTTGCATGTCCCACCTCAAATTTTGTTCCAATGGACTTGGAGTAAAGCCACCAATTTTAAGACCTGTGTCTGGAAATGCATCTCCCATTTATGATCACACTCTTCAGTACGGCACGGTGGCACAGTGGTCATCACTGCTGTCTCTCTGCACCGCGGACTCAGGGTGGATCAGTGGTCAGCACTGCTGTCTCTCTGCACCGGGGACCCAGGGGTGGCACCGTGGTCAGCACTGCTGTCTCTCTGCACCAGGGACTCAGAGTGGCACCGTGGTCAGCACAGCTGTCTCTCTGCACCAGGGACTCAGGGTGGCTCAGTGGTCAGCACTGCTGTCTCTCTGCACCGGGGACCCAGGGTGGCACCGTGGTCAGCACTGCTGTCTCTCTGCACCAGGGACTCAGGGTGGCACCGTAGTCAGCACAGCTGTCTCTCTGCACCAGGGACTCAGAGTGGCACCGTGGTCAGCACAGCTGTCTCTCTGCACCAGGGACTCAGAGTGGCACCGTGGTCAGCACAGCTGTCTCTCTGCACCAGGGACTCAGGGTGGCTCAGTGGTCAGCACTGCTGTCTCTCTGCACCGCGGACTCAGGGTGGCTCAGTGGTCAGCACTGCTGTCTCTCTGCACCGGGGACCCAGGGTGGCTCAGTGGTCATCACTGCTGTCTCTCTGCACCGGGGACTCAGGGTGGCTCAGTGGTCAGCACTGCTGTCTCACAGCACCAGGGACTCAGGGTGGCTCAGTGGTCATCACTGCTGTCTCTCTGCACGGGGGACTCAGGGTGGCTCAGTGGTCAGCACTGCTGTCTCACAGCACCAGGGACTCAGGGTGGCTCAGTGGTCAGCACTGCTGTCTCACAGCACCAGGGACTCAGGGTGGCTCAGTGGTCATCACTGCTGTCTCTCTGCACGGGGGACTCAGGGTGGCTCAGTGGTCAGCACTGCTGTCTCTCTGCACGGGGGACTCAGGGTGGCTCAGTAGTCAGCACTGCTGTCTCTCTGCACGGGGGACTCAGGGTGGCTCAGTGGTCAGCACTGCTGTCTCTCTGCACCAGGGACTCAGGGTGGCTCAGTGGTCATCACTGCTGTCTCTCTGCACCGGGGACCCAGGGTGGCTCAGTGGTCATCACTGCTGTCTCTCTGCACCAGGGACTCAGGGTGGCTCAGTGGTCAGCACTGCTGTCTCTCTGCACCAGGGACTCAGGGTGGCTCAGTGGTCAGCACTGCTGTCTCTCTGCACCAGGGACTCAGGGTGGATCAGTGGTCAGCACTGCTGTCTCTCTGCACCGCGGACTCAGGGTGGCACCGTGGTCATCACTGCTGTCTCTCTGCACCGGGGACTCAGGGTGGATCAGTGGTCATCACTGCTGTCTCTCTGCACCGCGGACTCAGGGTGGCACCGTGGTCAGCACTGCTGTCTCTCTGCACCAGGGACTCAGGGTGGCTCAGTGGTCAGCACTGCTGTCTCTCTGCACCAGGGACTCAGGGTGGATCAGTGGTCAGCACTGCTGTCTCTCTGCACCGCAGACTCAGGGTGGCACCGTGGTCAGCACTGCTGTCTCTCTGCACCAGGGACTCAGGGTGGATCAGTGGTCAGCACTGCTGTCTCAATCACCGGGGACTCAGGGTGGATCAGTGGTCATCACTGCTGTCTCTCTGCACCAGGGACTCAGGGTGGCTCAGTGGTCATCACTGCTGTCTCAAGCACCAGGGACTCAGGGTGGATCAGTGGTCAGCACTGCTGTCTCTCTGCACCGGGGACTCACGGTGGCTCAGTGGTCATCACTGCTGTCTCTCTGCACCGGGGACTCAGGGTGGCTCAGTGGTCAGCACTGCTGTCTCACAGCACCAGGGACTCAGGGTGGATCAGTGGTCAGCACTGCTGTCTCTCTGCACCGGGGACTCAGGGTGGATCAGTGGTCAGCACTGCTGTCTCTCTGCACCGGGGACTCAGGGTGGATCAGTGGTCATCACTGCTGTCTCAAGCACCAGGGACTCAGGGTGGATCAGTGGTCATCACTGCTGTCTCTCTGCACCGGGGACCTAGGGTGGCTCAGTGGTCATCACTGCTGTCTCTCTGCACCGGGGACTCAGGGTGGCTCAGTGGTCATCACTGCTGTCTCTCTGCACCGGGGACTCAGGGTGGCTCAGTGGTCATCACTGCTGTCTCTCTGCACCGGGGACTCAGGGTGGCTCAGTGGTCATCACTGCTGTCTCTCTGCACCGGGGACTCAGGGTGGATCAGTGGTCATCACTGCTGTCTCAAGCACCAGGGACTCAGGGTGGATCAGTGGTCATCACTGCTGTCTCTCTGCACCGGGGACCTAGGGTGGCTCAGTGGTCATCACTGCTGTCTCACAGCACCGGGGACTCAGGGTGGATCAGTGGTCAGCACTGCTGTCTCTCTGCACCGGGGACCCAGGGTGGCTCAGTGGTCATCACTGCTGCCTCACAGCACCAGGGACCCAGGGTGGCTCAGTGGTCATCACTGCTGTCTCAAGCACCAGGGACTCAGGGTGGATCAGTGGTCATCACTGCTGTCTCTCTGCACCGGGGACTCAGGGTGGCTCAGTGGTCATCACTGCTGTCTCAAGCACCAGGGACTCAGGGTGGATCAGTGGTCATCACTGCCGTCTCTCTGCACCGGGGACCCAGGGTGGCTCAGTGGTCAGCACTGCTGTCTCTCTGCACCGGGGACTCAGGGTGGCTCAGTGGTCAGCACTGCTGTCTCTCTGCACGGGGTCTCAGGGTGGATCAGTGGTCAGCACTGCTGTCTCTCTGCACCGGGTACTCAGGGTGGCTCAGTGGTCAGCACTGCTGTCTCTCTGCACCGGGGACTCAGGGTGGATCAGTGGTCATCACTGCTGTCTCACAGCACCGGGGACTCAGGGTGGCTCAGTGGTCAGCACTGCTGTCTCAAGCACCGGGGACTCAGGGTGGATCAGTGGTCATCACTGCTGTCTCTGCACCGGGGACTCAGGGTGGCTCAGTGGTCATCACTGCTGTCTCACAGCACCAGGACTCAGGGTGGCTCAGTGGTCAGCACTGCTGTCTCTCTGCACCGGGGACTCAGGGTGGCTCAGTGGTCATCACTGCTGTCTCTCTGCACCAGGGACTCAGGGTGGATCAGTGGTCATCACTGCTGTCTCACAGCACCGCGGACTCAGGGTGGCTCAGTGGTCAGCACTGCTGTCTCTCTGCACCGGGGACCCAGGGTGGCTCAGTGGTCATCACTGCTGTCTCACAGCACCATGGACTCAGGGTGGATCAGTGGTCAGCACTGCTGTCTCTCTGCACCGGGGACTCAGGGTGGCTCAGTGGTCATCACTGCTGTCTCTCTGCACCGGGGACTCAGGGTGGCTCAGTGGTCATCACTGCTGTCTCAAGCACCAGGGACTCAGGGTGGCTCAGTGGTCATCACTGCTGTCTCACAGCACCGGGGACTCAGGGTGGAGCAGTGGTCATCACTGCTGTCTCACAGCACCATGGACTCAGGGTGGATCAGTGGTCAGCACTGCTGTCTCTCTGCACCGGGGACTCAGGGTGGCTCAGTGGTCATCACTGCTGTCTCTCTGCACCGGGGACTCAGGGTGGCTCAGTGGTCATCACTGCTGTCTCAAGCACCAGGGACTCAGGGTGGCTCAGTGGTCATCACTGCTGTCTCACAGCACCGGGGACTCAGGGTGGAGCAGTGGTCATCACTGCTGTCTCACAGCACCAGGGACCCAGGGTGGCTCAGTGGTCAGCACTGCTGTCTCTCTGCACCGGGGACTCAGGGTGGCTCAGTGGTCATCACTGCTGTCTCTCTGCACCGGGGACCCAGGGTGGCTCAGTGGTCATCACTGCTGTCTCAAGCACCAGGGACTCAGGGTGGCTCAGTGGTCATCACTGCTGTCTCTCTGCACCGGGGACCCAGGGTGGCGCAGTGGTCAGCACTGCTGTCTCACAGCACCAGGGTCGCAGGGCAGCACGGTAGCACAGTGGTCAACACTGCTGTATCATAGCACCAGGGACCCAGACTGGCACAGTGGTTAGCACTGCTGCCTCACAGCAACAGGGACCCAGGGCAGCATGGTGACAGCGGTTGGTACTACTGCCTCACAGAGCCAGGGACTCATGTTCTGTGGTTATGCACTCCAAGACTTTGGTGTCTTTGTGCATCGGTCACTGAGAGTAAGCACACAGTTACGGCAGACAGTAAAGAAGGCAAATGGTAATTTGGCCTTTACAGCAAGAGAATTTGAACACAGGATATTTTACTGCAATTGTGTAGAACCATAGAAAATTACAGCTCAGAAACAGGCCTTTTGGCCCTTCTTGTCTGTGCCGAACCATTTTTTGCCTAGTCCCACTGACCTGCACTTGGACCATATTCCTCCACACCCCCTCTCATCCATGAACCCGTCCAAGTTTTTCTTAAGTAGGGAGTTGGTGAGGCCACACCAATAGTATTGTGTTCGTTTTGGTATCTTTATCTGAAGAAGAATGTCATAGAAATCATAGAAACCCTACAGCTCAGAAGGAGGCCATTCACCCATCAAGTCTACATCGACCACAATCCCACCCAGGCCCTACCCCTATATCCCTACATATTTACCCACTAATCCCTCTACCCTACGCTTCTCACGACACTAAGGGGCAATTTTTAGCATAGCCAATCAACCTGACCCACACATTTTTGGACTGTGGGGGGAAACCGAAGTACCCGGAGGAAACCCACACAGACACAAGGAGAATGTGCAAACTCCACACAGACAGTGACCCAAGCCAGAATTGAACCCAGGTCCCTGGAGCTGTGAAGCAGCAATGCTAACCACTGTGCTACCGTGCCGCCCCACTATGTCCTTAGTATATACAGTGAAGATTTACTAGGTTGATTCCTGGGGTGGCAAGTCTGTCATACGAGGAGACACTAAGTCAGTTAGGATTATATTGCAATTTAGAAGTGTGAGAGAGGATCTCGTAGAAACTTATGAAATTCGAAAAAATTAGACAGGTGAATTCAGGAAGAATTTTCCTTATGCTGGGGGAATCCAGAAATAAGTCATAGCTTGAGGATAAGGGGTAAATCTTTTAGAACTGAGGTGAAGAGAAATTTCTTCACCCACAGAGTGGGTGTAATTCACTACCACATTAGATTGTTGAGGCCAAAATGAGAGATTTCAAGAAGAAATTAGATACAGCTCTTAGGGCTAAAGGGATTAAGGGATATGGGAGAAAGGCAGGATCAGAATATTGACTTTGATTATCAGCCTTGAGGACAGTAGGACAGGTAGATAAAGTAGTTAAGGTATGTGGGATACTTCCCTTTATCAGCTGAGACATAGAATATAAGAGCTAGATGGTTGTGATAGAACATAGAACACTACAGCACAAACAGGCCTTCAGCCCACAAGTTGCGCTGATCATATCCATACCTACCAGGCCATTGAACGATCTATAACTCTCAATCCCATGTACTCATCCAGAAGTCTCTTAAAAGACCCCAGTGAGTTCACCTCTACCACCACCGATGGCAGCCGATTCCATTCACTCACCACCCTCTGAGTGAAAAACTTTCCCCTAACATCTCCTGGGTACCTGCTATCAGCGATAGTCACTGAGCTGTCGTCTTGCCCAGTATCTTGTCCAGTTTGGGCACACACTAACGACATGAAGTACTAGGCCAATCTCGAACAACCAAGGGCAGCCCCAGTACGACCCATCGCGTGTGTGCCCCTCGTTGGACACGAGGTGGACCGACTTAAAACCTGAATGAAAAGAGAAAAAACATTGTCATACCATATCCATTTACATTACCAGGGACGCCCCAATGCTAATGACCCTTATTTAAAACAATCTCCTATATCCACCCATCTCCAACTCAGTCATGTGCCTGTCTAAATTACTCTTAAAGGACTCTAGTGTGTTTGTCTCCACCACCTTACTTGGTAGAGCATTACAATCTTATATACCTCTATTAGATCCCCCCTCAGTCGGTGTCTTTCAAGGGAAAAGAGCCCCAATTTATTCAATCTTTCCTCATACCCCAGTCCTTCCATACCAGGCAACATCCTGGTAAACCTCCTCTGCAGTCTCTCCAGAGTTTCCACGTCCTTCCGGTAGTAAGGCGACCAGAACTGGACGCAGTACTCTAAATGCGGCCTAACCAACGTTCTGTACAACTGCAACATTAGACTCCAGCTCTTATATTCTATACCCCTTCCTATAAAGGCTAACATACCATAGGCTTTCTTCACCACACTCTCCACTTGCACTGCCACCTTCAAAGACTTGTGCACTTGCACCCCCAGGTCTTGCTGCGATTCTGTACTCCTTACGGGCTTACCCTTTACCATATAACTCCCCCCCTACATTATTCCGGCCAAAATGCATCACCTCACATTTATCCAGATTAAACTCCATTTGCCACGTATCTGCCCAATCAACCAGCCTATCAATATCCTGCTGTATTGCCAGACACTGCTCCTCACTGCCTGCCAATCCAGCATTCTTGGTGTCATCAGCAAATTTGCTGATCACACCACCTACTCCCTCTTCCAAATCATTTATACACACTACAAAGAGAAGAGGTCCCAGTACTGAGCCCTGTGGCACACCATTAGTGACAGACCTCCAGCTAGAAAAAGACCCCTCCACTACTACTCTCTGCCTCCTCTTTGCAAGCCAGTTCTCTACCCATCTAGATACCTGACCACATATCCCATGAGCTTTAATCTTCTGTACCAACCTACCATGAGGGACTTTGTCAAACACCTTACTGAAATCCATATAGACAACATCAACGGCTCGTCCTTCGTCGACCGTTTTTGTCACCTCCTCAAAGAATTCTACCAGATTCGTAAGGCAAGACTTCCCCTTGACAAAGCCATGCTGCGTATCCTTAATCAGATCACAACGCTCTAAGTGCGCATACATTCTATCCCTAAGAATCCTCTCCATCAACTTACCTAGCACTGACATTAAGCTCACCAGCCTATAGTTACCCAGGCTATCCCTCCTACCCTTTTTAAACAACGGTACAACGTTCGCTATCCTCCAGTCCTCTGGGACCTCACCTGTGTCCAAAGAAGAGACAAAGAGTCGCGTCAGAGGCCCAGCAATCTCATCCCTCACCTCTCTAAGCAGCCTAGGATAAATGCAATCGGGCCCCGGAGATTTCTCGGTCTTAATGCCATCTAAAAGCCCGAACACTTCTTCCCTCGTAATCGATAGATCTTTCAATTGGTCTACCGCTCCCTCAATGATCGTACCAGACATCAAGCCCCTCTCCTTCGTGAATACCGACACAAAGTATTCATTCAGGATCTCCCCCATTCCCTCTGCTCCTAAGGACAATTCCCCACGCCGGTCCCTGAGAGGACCAATTTTACCCCTAGCCACCCTTTTGCTCTTAAGATAGGAGTAATACACCTTTGGATTCTCCTTAATCCTACCTGCCAAAGCCATCTCATGCCCCCTCTTTGCTCTCCTAACTCCTCATTTGAGATCCCTCCTACTCTCTCTGTATTCCTCCAACGCTCTCTCCGTTCCCAGCTGCTTAGACCCGACTTACACCTCTCGTTTCTTCCTAACCAGGTCTTCTATATCTCTAGTAATCCACAGTTCCCTAATCCTACCTTTCCCATCCTTTCTCCTAACCGGCACATGCCTTTCCTGCACCCTTTGCAGTTTTCCCTTTAAAGACTCCCACATGCCTAATGTGGTCTTGCCTTCCAACAGCCTATCCCAGTCTGTATCCCTAAGCTCCTGCCTAATCCAGCTGTATCGAGCCTTCCCCCAATTTAGCACCCTCCCCTTAGGACAGCTCTCATCTTTTTCCATTCGTATCCTAAAGTAGACAGTTATGGTCACTATTAGCCACATGTTTGCCTACCGCAACCTCAACCACCTAACCCGGCTCATTTCCCAGAACTAAATCCAGTATCGCCCCCTCTCTAGTCGGGCTATCTACATACTGTTGCAAGGATCCTTCCAATACACATCTTACGAATTCCTCCCCATCAGACCCCCCAGCTCTAGGCACCTTCCAATCCACCCCAGGGAAATTAAAATCTCCCACTACAACAACCCTATTCTTCCTACACTTATCCAAAATGTCCCTACATATACCCTCTTCCACTGCCAGCGGGCTATCAGGTGGCCTATAGTAAACTCCTAGCATAGTAATGGAACCCTTCCTATTCCTCAACTCCACCCACAGAGACTCAATTTCCAACCCCTCCATGTTATCCTCCCTCTGCACCGCTGTGATCTGCTCCCTAACTAAGAGTGCCACTCCCCCTTTTTTCAACCCTCCCCTATCACACCTAACCGTGGAAACACTGGAAAGAAGGCGGCTAAGAGGGGATCTTATTGAAACATATAAGATGATTAGAGGTTTAGATAGGGTGGATAGTGATAGCCTTTTTCCTCAGATGGAGAAAGCTAGCACGAGGGGGCATGGCTTTAAATTATGGGGGGGTAGTTATAGGACGGATGTCAGAGGTAGGTTCTTTACCCAGAGGGTGGGGTAGTTATAGGACGGATGTCAGAGGTAGGTTCTTTACCCAGAGGGTGGTGAGGGATTGGAATGCCCTGCCTGCTGCAGTTGTAAGTGCGCCTAGTTTGGGGGCGTTTAAGAGATCTGTGGATAGGTTTATGGACGAAAAGGGATTGGTTTAGGTTAGTGGGTCATTGTTTTGTAACTGGTCGGCGCAACATCATGGGCCGAAGGGCCTGTTCTGCGCTGTAATGTTCTATGTTCTATATCCTGGAACATTTAGCTGCCAGTCCTGCCCCTCCTTTAACCACATCTCTGTCACTGCCACCACATCTAAATTCCTTGCGAACATCAAGGCCCTAAGTGCATCCGACTTTCCCGTCACACTCCTTGCATCAAAACAGATGCACCTAAGACCCTCAGACCCTCTCGGATCCTCCTTCTCCTGGGGGATTTTCCTATCATCTAGACTGACCTCCAACTCACTCCCAGTGCCCTTGAAACATCATAACATGCACAGCTACAGACCAAGTGTTGAAAAACGGGAATGGAATAGCCCATAAGAGCAGAACTAGGTCATTTGGCCTATCGAGTCTACCATTCAATCATGGCTGATACGATTCTCATCCTTATTCTTCTGTCTTCTTCCCGTAACCCTTGATCCCTTTATTAATCAAGAACCTATCTATCTCTGTCTTAATGACGCTCAATGACCTGGCCTCCATAGCCAGAGTAATGAATTCCACCCTCTGCCTGAAGAAATTCCTCATCTCAGTTTTAAAGGAGTGCCCCTTCACTCTAAGGTTGTGCCCTCGAGTTGTATTTCTTCCCTTAGTGGAAACATCTAGGCTTATGTAAGTTTCAATTTGATCCATCCTCTTCCTTCTAAATTCTATTGAGCAGAGGCCCAGACTCCTCAACTACTACTCATGTGACAAACCCTTCATTCCTGTGATCATTCCTGTGACCGTCCTCTGGACTTACTCCAAGGACAGCACATCCTTCCTCAGATATAGGGCCCAAAACTGCTCACAATATTTCAAATGCGTCTGACCGCAGCCTCAGCAGTACATCCCTGCCCTTGTATTTTAGCCCTCTAGAAAGGAAAATTGAATTTGTCTTTCTAACTGCCGACTGATCCTGCACATTAACCTTAAGAGATTCCTGAACCAAAACTCCCACGTCCCTTTGAGCTTCACATTTCCAAACCCTTTCCCCATTTAGAAAATGGTCTACACCACTATCCTTCCCACCAAAATACATAATCTCTCACTTTCCCACATTATATTCCATCTGCTATTACGTTGCCCACTCTTCCAGTCTGTCCAGGTCATTCTGCAGCCTCTGTCAGAGATCCTGGGTACCAGCAACCTTGGGCACTCTTAGTTGACTTTTATACAAACAGCACCAGACACCATGCAATCCAATGCAAAGCCTTTAATGACTTGTGCACAAGGAGAACTCCTCTCCTCCATTGAAATGGCTGGAGTGGTTCTGACGTTACAGAAAAATAACTTATTTATAGCCAATTACGACAAATCAGGAACAAGTGATTTTTCACATCCTTCATTGACATACATATTTGCCAATTAAATCCTGGCTTTTCGCCCTTTCTCATTCGATGAAATATTGACTTCTGCTAATCCTTTATTTACATAGCATATCCCCATATCTCACCTTTGGTATTTGTTATGGAAAAATCTGGTCTTGCTCACTCTCTGGTGAATGAAGGTCAAAAAGCAGAATGTTATGAGGCCTACGTAAGTGAAGATTAGCCAGAAATAGCTGACAGATTCCATCGATGGTCTGCAACTGATAACATTCTCACATTCTATTACAAAGAAGACATGAAATTTTTAATCTGAGCATTTTAACTTCCACACTTCCTCCCCTTTTTTTTTAGGACAACCTTATGGTCCTCCACGACTTCTATATCTATGTGCATTAGCTTTCTAAATTCTTCCTCGGTTGCTTTGTTAAATGGGAGGACTGGACAGATATGGGGGGGTCTGGACTGTGAACAAAAGAACAAGGCAGCAGATAGAACGGATGCAGCAAGAGACAAGCTGAATAACCCCGTACAAGAAATGAGCAAAGCTAGGCCTATAATAAGGTTCTTGAGAAAGGTCTTTAAAAAAATCTTCAAACCACTGCTGAAGTTAGGGACCCAGCTCACCAGTCAAAGGGCTTTTCCTGAGCAACTCAGTGCAAAAGACACACCTGCTCCTGAATGGCCTGTACATCTGTGTCAATCCTACGATCCTCATTAATGTAAAAACAGCATATCTCATTGATAGCTGCACACACTGACAACAGCAGATCAAGGGCCTTGTGGTTCCTTGGCACCACCTTAGAAAGGGACTGAATTTCCAACTATAGGCCCTGAATGGCGTCCACGATGCTGTTTTCCATTATTTCCATGGTAGTGGAAATATTAATAATAGTCTTTTCTAATTCTGAGACTCCAAGATGTGGGAGGAGTGCCCGGACAAACTGGTGAAAGCCGGTGTTATGGATGACCAGCAGATTTGGAACTGACCGTTCCTGTTGCTTCACAAATCCTAGCTGTTGTGAAGGGAGTGAATGAATATCTGCTTGACCCCAAAAGCCTTGGGGCCATGGTGCAGATGCCGGCTCTGTTCCCCCCAAAGCCAGATCGAGCCATTGCAAACAAAGGTCGGGAACCAGAATGTGGAGTTTTGGCAAAAGGTTAGCCAATACTAGGTACGGGGCGATTTCTCCTGGGCACACCAACAGATGTTATAAGTCTGATTGAGACGTAGAGCTCTTAGGGCTGCTTGATCTGCACACCTGGGCTGATCCCCATGGTTACAAGGCCCTAAGCCCTTGGGATAGATGCCAGACAATAACAAGACCATTGAGGGTGAGGTTGTTTGACCGCTGGCAATCACACTTGCCCTTGGTGTAGCAGAGTTCAGGCCTTGGAAGTGAGGTCCAGAGCGATGCATTAGGATTTATTAGCCATGCAATCCCAAAAAGGTCATGTAACCAGACAGATTGTAGAAACGAAACCAGGCATAGTTATAAATATATAGTCGTAATCAGCAAGGTAAGAACAAAGAAAATTCCAGCACAGGAACAGGCCCTTTGGCCCCTCCAAGCCTGCACTGTCCATGCTGCCCAACTGAACTAAAACCCCTACCTTTCCAGGGACCATATCCCTCTATTCCCATCCTATTCATGTATTTGTCCAGATGCCCCTTAGCAGTCACTACTGTATCCACTTCCACTACCTCCAGCCAGTTTCAGGCACCCATTACTCTCTGTGTAAAAGATCTGCCTCGTACATCTCCTTTAAACTTTGCTCCTCGCACCTTAAACCTGTTCCCTCTAGTAATTGACTCTTCCACCCTGGGGAAAAAGCTTCTGACTATCCACTCTCTCCATGCCTCTCATAATCTTGTAGACTTCTATCAGGTCACCCCTGAACCTCCGTCATTCCAGTGAGAACAAACCAAGTTTCTCCAACCTCTCCTCATAGCTAATGCCCTCCGTACCAGGGCAACATCCTGGTAAATCTTTTCTGTCCCCTCTCCAAAGCCTCCACATCCTGCTAGTGTGGAGACCAGAACTGAACACTGTAATCCAAGTGCAGCCTCACTAAGATTCTACAAAGCGGCAACATGACTTGCCAGTTTTTAAACTCAATACCCCAGCTGATGAAGGCAAGCGTGCCGAACGCCTTCTTGACTATCTTCTCCACCTACATTGCCACTTTCAGTGACTTGTGTACCTGTACAGCCAGATCCCTTTGCCTATCAATACTCTTATGGGTTCTGTCATTTACTGTATATTTCCTCTCTGAATTATTTCCAAAATGCATTACATTCCATTTGTCCGAATTAAACTCCATCTGCCATCTCTCCGCCCAAGTCTCCAACTGATTATATCCTGCTGTATCCTCTGATGGTCCTCATCGCTATCCACAAATCCACCGACCTTTGTGACATCCGCAAACTTACTAATCAATTACATTTTCCTCCAAATCATTTATACATATTACAAACAGCAAAGGTCTCAGCACTGATCCCTGAGTAGAGCCACTTGTCACAGCCCTCCATTCAGAAACGCACCCTTCCACTGCTACCCTCTGTCTTTTACTGATGATTGGAGATGTTGGTGTTGGACTGGGATAAACACAGCAAGAAGTCTGACAACACCAGATTTAAGTCCAACCAATTTATTTGATAGTAAACTCATATGCTTTTGGGGTTTTCCCCTTCGTCAGGTGAATGGAGAGTTCTGGTCTCAGACAGAGCATATAAAGCACAGACAGTTTAGAGATTACTGATTAGAATGCGAATCTTTACAGCGAACCTGCTGTTCAAGACCTGAAGTGGCTGATAATGTGAGTGGAAGGAGCACTGATCACAGTTTAAAGAGATGTGTATTGTCTCCAGACAGTACAGTAAGTGAGGTTTTGCAAACCCAGGCAAGTCACGGGGGTTACAGATAGTGCGATATGAACCCAAGATCCCTGTTGAGACCGTCCTCATGTGTGCGGAACTTGGCTATCAGTCTCTGTTCAGCGACTCTGCGCTGTCGTGTGTCGTGAAGGCCGCCTTGGAGAATGCTTACCCAAAGGTCAGAGGCTGAATGCCCGTGACCACTGAAGTGTTCGCCAACAGGAAGGGAACAGTCTTGCCTGGTGACTGTCGAGTGATGTTCATTGACTGATAGCCAAGTTCCGCACACATAAAGACGGTCTCAACCGGGATCTTGGGTTCATGTCGCACTATCTGTAACCCCCATGACTTGCCTGGGTTTGCAAAACCTCACTTACTGTACAGTCTGGAGACAATACACATCTCTAAGACTTGGTTAGCAGGTTCGCTGTAAAGACTCTTTAACCTGTGCCTAATGTTCTTTCCACCCACATTGTCTGCATCTTTAAGACTTGAATAGCAGATTAGTTGTAAAGATTCATAAGAACATAAGAAATAGGAGCAGGAGTAGGCCATCTAGCCCTTTGAGCCTGCCCCGCCATTCAATAAGATCATGGCTGATCTGTCGTGGCTCAGTTCCACTTTCCCGCCCTCTCCCCATAACCCTTAATCCCCTGTCTTATCAAAAACCCATTAACCCGCGTCTTAAAAATATTTAGCGAGGCAGCCTCCACCACTTCAACGGGCAGAGAATTCCAGAGATTCACCACCCTTTGAGTGAAGAAGTTCCTCCTCAACTCTGTTCTAAACCTGAGGCTGTGCCCTCTAGTCCTACTGTCCTTTCTGAGCGGGAAGAGTCTCTCCACCTCTATCCTATCCATCCCATTCATCATCTTATACGTCTCAATGAGATCTCCCCTCATTCTTCTAAACTCTAACCAGTACAAGCCTAGTTTATTCAGCCTTTCATAGAACATATAGAACATAGAACATTACAGCACAGAACAGGCCCTTCGGCCCACAATGTTGCGCCAACCAGTTAAAAAACAATGACCCTCTAACCTAAACCAAACCCTTTCCAACCATAAACCTATCCACATATCTCCTCATAGTTCAACCCCCTCAACTCTGGAATCAGCCTAGTAAACCTCCTCTGCACTCCCTCCAAGGCCAAAATATCCTTGCGTAAGTGCGGCGCCCAAAACTGCACACAGTACTCCAGCTGCGGCCTCCCAATGCCCTATACAGCTGCAGCAAGACCTCCCTACTTTTATATTCAATCCCCCTCGCTATGAAGGCCAGCATCCCATTCGCCTTCCTGACCACCTGCTGCACCTGCAAGCTGGGTTTTTGTGACTCATGCACAAGGACCCCGTGATCCCTCTGCACCGTCGCCTGCTGCAGTTTTTCGCCACGTAAGTAATAGTCCTTCCTACCATTCTTCCTACCATAGTGGACCACCTCACACTTGCCAACATTAAATTCCATTTGCCATTTCCTGGCCCATTCGCCCAGCCTATCCAGATCCTTCTGCAGACTCTCCACACCCTCCACGCAATTTGCCGTTCCACCAATCTTGGTGTCATCAGCAAATTTCGACACCCTGCACTCGGTTCCCTCCTCCAGATCATCTATATAAATGGTAAATAGCTGAGGCCCCAGCACCGACCCCTGGGGCACTCCACTAGTCACCCTCCGTCAATCCGAATAGCACCCATTGACCCCCACTCTCTGCCTCCTATTTGACAGCCAATCCTCTATCCACGCTAACACCCTACCCCCAACTCCATGCCCCCTGACCTTCTGCAATAACCTCTTGTGAGGCACCTTGTCAAACGGCTTCTGAAAATCCAGGAAGACCACATCCACCGGTTCTCCTCTATCCACCGCCCTAGACACATCCTCATAGAACTCCAGTAAATTCGTCAGACACGACTTCCCCTTAACAAAACCGTGCTGCATCTGCTCTACCAAACAATTCTCCTCAAGATGCCTCGCTATTTTCTCCTTGATCACAGATTCTAACATTTTTCCTACAACAGACGTTAAACTAACCGGCCTATAATTCCCTGCCACACTTCTTAAACAATAGTGTAACATTCGCCGTTTTCCAATCTTCCAGCACTTCCCCGGAATCCAGCGACGTTTGGAAAATAATCACCTCCGCCATTTCCTTCAGAACCCTTGGATGCATTCCATCTGGTCCTGGGGGCTTGTCCACAATCAGCTCCCTCCAGTCTGTCGAGCACCACCTCTCTAGTAACAATAATTTCATCCAGGCGCTCCACTCCTATCGTCTTTCCATAGCTAACACCCGGCAAATTAATCACGTCCTCCTCCGTGAAGACCAAAACCAAAAAGTTATTCAGGGCCTCAGCCATTTCCCCATCCCAAAGAACAAAGAACAACACAGCACGGGAAACAGGCCCTTCGGCCCAACGAGCCCGCGCTGCCGTCCCATTGTCTCAGTGACCTATTCATGATTTTAGTCTACGCCTAATGTGCGAGGATCAGGGAGGTCCAATATAGGGACAATTTGTTACCCAATCAATCAGCTTAAAAGCACATCTTTGGGATGTGGGAGGAAACCGGAGCACCCGGAGGAAACCCACGCAACCACGGGGAGAACGCGCAAACTCCCACAGACACAGGCCCAAATCCATGTGTCTGCACAGCAACAGAGATAGCCTCTGAGCTGCCATGATGCCCTCGAGATGGTCCAGTTTAAGCACACTAACGACATGAAGCAATAGGCAACACCCGAAGCAACATCCAAGAGCAGCCCACTACAACCTGCCGTATGCATGCCCCTTGCTGGTCAACAAGGTGGACTTAAATGCCTGTGGAGACAAAAAATTCATTATTAACAGGCAAAGACTGTAACATCCCTGAGGCAAAAACAGAATCCCAAGCCTACAATGTTTAGTAAGGCCTGCTATATCCCCCTATATGTAGACCGCTCATGTGGCTGTCTAAGTGACTCTTAAACAACCCTAGCGTGCCTGCTTCCACCACCTTACTCGGCAGTGCATTCCACACCCCCACTACCCTTTGCGTGAAAAACTGCCCTCTAATATTTGTCTTATACCTAGCCCCCCTCACCCTAAGCCCGTGACCCCTCGTTCTATCCATTTCTAATAGCGGAAAAAGCTTACCACCATTTACTCTATCTAGCCCCTTCATAATCTTATAAACCTCTATTAGATCCCCCCTCAGTCGATGTCTCTCAAGGGAAAACAGCCCAAGTTCGTTCAATCTTTCCTCGTAAGACAGCCCTTCCATACCAGGCAACATCCTGGTAAATCTCCTCTGCATTCTCTCCAGGATCTCTACATCCTTCCGGTAGTACGGCGACCAGAACTGGACGCAGTACTCCAAGTGAGGCCTAACCAACGTTCTATACAACTGCAACATCAGACTCCTACTCTTATATTCTATACCCCTTCCTATGAAGGCTAACATACCATACGCTTTCCTCATCACATTCTGCACCTGCACCGACACCTTCAGGGACTTGTGCACTTGCACCCCAGGTCTTGTATCTATACTCCGGATAGTTCTACCTTTTATCGTATAACTCCCCTCCACATTATTCCAGCCAAAGTGCATCACCTCGCATTTCTCTGGATTAAATTCCATTTGCCATCTATCTGCCCAATCTACCAGCCTGTCTATGTCCTGTTGCATTGCCAGGCACTGCTCCTCAGTACCCGCCAATCCAACCATCTTAGTGTCATCAGCAAATCTGCTGATCACACCACCTACCCCCTCTTCCAAGTCATTAATATATACTACAAATAGAAGAGGTCCTAGTACCGAGCCCTGCGGCACACCACTGGTGACAGACCTCCAATTGGAAAAGGAGCCTTCCACTACTACCCGCTGTCTCTTCCTCCCAAGCCAGTTCTCCACCCATCTACATACCTGGCCTTGTATCCCATGAGTCTTCACCTTTTCTATCAGCCTACCATGAGGGACCTTGTCAAACGCCTTACTGAAATCCATATAGACAACATCAACGGCTTGTCCTTCGTCAACCGTTTTTGTCACCTCTTCAAAAAATTCCACTAGATTCGTAAGGCACGACCTCCCTGTAACGAAGCCATGCTGCGTATCCCTGATCAGATTGCAGCGCTCCAGATGCTCATACATCCTATCCTTGAGGATCCTCTCCATTAGCTTGCCTATAACTGAAGTCAAGCTCACCGGCCTATAATTCCCTGGGTTATCCCTCTGACCCTTTTTAAACAACGGTACTACATTTGCAATCCGCCAATCCTCTGGGACCTCACCTGTGTCCAAAGAAGAGACAAAGATTTGCGTCAGAGGCCCAGCAATTTCATCCCTCACCTCCCTTAGCAGCCTGCGATATTTGCCATCAGGCCCCGGAGATTTATCCGTCTTTATACTGTCTAAAAGTCCCAACACCTCTTCCCTCGTGATGACTATTTCCCTCAACGGATCCTCAAACTCCTCAAGCACAGCACCAGACATCAGGCCCCTCTCCTGCGTGAATACCGACGCAAAGTATTCATTCAAGATCTCCCCCATTCCCCCAGGCTCCAAGCATAGTTCCCCTCCTCTGTCCCTGAGAGGACCAATCTTCCCTCTAACCATCCTTTTGTTTCTAACATAGGAGTAAAATGCCTTAGGATTTTCCTTAATCCTACCCGCCAAGCCATTTCGTGGCCCCTTTTTGCCTTTCTGATGCCCCTTTTAAGTTCTCTCCTACATTCTCTGTATTCTTCTAACGCTATCTCTGTCCTCAAATGCCTAGATATAATGTACGCCTCCCTCTTCCTCCTGACCAGGTCCTCAATATCCCTAGTTACCCACGGCTCTCTAATCCTACCCTTCCCATTCTTCCTCTTGACCGGCACAAGTCTTTCCTGCAAAGATTTTAGTTTTCCCTTGAGAGACTCCCACATACCCAGCGTCGACCTGCCATCAAACAGCTTACCCCAGTCCGTATCTTTAAGATCCTGCCTAATTCGGTTGTATCTAGCCCTCCCCCAGTTTAACACCCTCCCCTTAGGACAGGCTTCATCTTTATCCATTAATATCTTAAACCAGACAGAGTTGTGGTCACTGTTAGCCACATGCTCTCCTACTTCAACGTCAACCACCTGCCCAGGCTCATTCCCCAGAACCAAGTCCAGTATAGCCCCCTCTCTGGTCGGTCTATCCACATACTGCTCCAGGGATCCTTCCATTACACACTGTACAAATTCCTCCCCGTCAGCACCCTCTGATCTCGGCACCTTCCAATCTACCCCGGGGAGATTAAAATCTCCCACTACCACCACCCTATTCTTCCTGCACTTATCTAGAATGTCCCTGCTTATCCCTTCTTCTACAGCCCTTGGGCTGTTGGGCGGTCTGTAGTACACACCCAACATCGTAACATCTCCCTTCCTATTCCTCAACTCCACCCATAGCGACTTGATTCCTATATCCTCTATACCTCCCTCCCTCTGCACTGCTATGATGCAATCCTTAACTAACAACGCCACTCCCCCACCTCTCAGCGACCCACCCCTATCACGCCTGAAACACTTATACCCAGGAACATTCAACTGCCAGTCCTGCCCTTCCTTTAACCAAGTCTCTGTCACCGCCACCACTTCCAACTTCCTTTCGAACATTAATGCCTTCAGTTCATCTGTTTTGCCAGTCACACTCCTAGCATTGAAACACATGCACCGAAGATCCTCAGAAACAACCCGATCCTTCTTCCTACACTCCGGGCTTACCCTATCCCCAATCCCAGTTCCGTCCACCTCCCCACCCCCCATCCATATTAGTTTAAACCCTGCCGAAACACTCCAGCTAACCTTCCAGCTAAGATATGCATGCCCTTCCCAGTTAACTGTACCCCATCCCTCTTGTATATTTGCCCCTCTTTCATAAAGACTTCCCAGTGGTCTACGAATCTAAAACCCTCTGCCCTACACCAATCCTTCAACCACGCATTTAGTTGGAGTATCTCATTATTTCTAGCCCTGCTAGCCCCAGGCACCGACAGCAGCCCAGAGAACGCCACCCTGGAGGCCCTACATTTCAGCCTGGCCCCCAACTCCCTGAACTGCCTACGTATGTCCCCCCTGCACTTTGTTCCTACATCCTTCTCTCCTACGTGCACTATCACATCAGACTCAGTCCCTCCACCCTTCAAAATTCTCTCTATCCTTTCTGAAACATCCTGTACCCCTGCTCCAGGGAGGCAGACTACCATCCTGGAGTCCCGCTTTTGCCCACAGAACCGCCTGTCAATCCCTTTGACTTTCCCATCCCCACCACTATTTCACACCCTGCACTCTTCCCTTCCTCCGAGGTATTCTGATCTCCCTCCCTTGCCTTGAGGATGAGAAAGGGGAGCTAGTGGTAGGGGATAGGAATATGGCTAAGGTGTTGAATAACTTCTTTGTTTCTGTCTTCACGGAGGAGGACGTGAATAATTTGCCGGGTGTTAGCGATGGAAAGGTGGTAGGAATGGAGGGTCTTAATGACATTACTGTTACTAGAGAGGTGGTGCTCGACAGACTGGAGGGGCTGATTGTGGACAAGTCCCCAGGACCGGATGGAATGCATCCGAGGGTTCTGAAAGAAATGGCGGAGGTGATTGTGGATGCCTTGGTGGTTATTTTCCAGATGTCGCTGGATTCCGGGGAAGTGCCGGAAGATTGGAAAACGGCTAATGTTACACCGTTGTTTAAGAAGGGTGCCAGGCAAAAGGCGGGGAATTATAGGCCGGTTAGTTTAACGTCTGTGGTAGGTAAAATGTTAGAAACCGTCATTAAGGAGGAAATAGCGAGGCATCTTGAGGGGAATTGCTTGATAGGGCGGACGCAACACGGTTTCATTAAAGGGAAGTCGTGTCTGACAAATTTACTGGAGTTCTATGAGGATGTGTCTAGGGCAGTGGATGGAGGAGAGCCGGTGGATGTGGTCTTTCTGGATTTTCAGAAGGCGTTTGACAAGGTACCTCACAAGAGGTTATTGCAGAAGGTCAGGGGACATGGAGTTGGGGGTAGGGTGTTAGCGTGGATAGAGGATTGGTTGTCAAATAGGAGGCAGAGAGTGGGGGTCAATGGATGCTATTCGGATTGGCGGTTGGTGACTAGTGGGGTGCCCCAGGGGTCGGTGCTGGGGCCTCAGCTATTTACCATTTATACAGATGATCTGGAGGAGGGAACCGAGTGCAGGGTGTCGAAATTTGCTGATGACACCAAGATTGGGGGAAAGGCAAATTGTGCGGAGGGTGTGGAGAGTCTGCAGAAGGATCTAGATAGGCTGGGCGAATGGGCCAGGAAATGGCAAATGGAATTTAATGTTGGCAAGTGTGAGGTGGTCCACTTTGGTAGGAGGAATGGTAGGAAGGACTATTACTTACGGGGCGAAAAACTGCAGCAGGCGACGGTGCAGAGGGACCTGGGGTCCTTGTGCATGAGTCGCAAAAACCCAGCTTGCAGGTGCAGCAGGTGGTCAGGAAGGCGAATGGGATGCTGGCCTTCATAGCGAGGGGGATTGAATATAAAAGTAGGGAGGTCTTGCTGCAGCTGTATAGGGCATTGGTGAGGCCGCAGCTGGAGTACTGTGTGCAGTTTTGGGCGCCGCACCTGCGCAAGGATATTTTGGCCCTGGAGGGAGTGCAGAGGAGGTTTACTAGGCTGATACCGGAGTTGAGGGGATTGAGCTATGAGGAGAGGCTGAATAAACTCGGCTTGTACTCGTTAGAGTTTAGAAGAATGAGGGGAGATCTCATTGAGACGTATAAGATGATGAATGGGATGGATAGGATAGAGGTGGAGAGACTCTTCCCGCTCAAAAAAGACAGTAGGACTAGGGGGCACATCCTCAAGATAAAGGGGGGGGCGGTTTAGAACAGAGTTGAGGAGGAACTTCTTCACTCAAAGGGTGGTGAATCTCTGGAATTCTCTGCCCGTTGAAGTGGTGGAGGCTGCCTCGCTAAATATTTTTAAGAAACGGGTTGATGGGTTTTTGATAAGAGAAGGGATTAAGGGTTATGGGGAGAGGGCGGGAAGGTGGAGCTGAGTCACGACAGATCAGCCATGATCTTATTGAATGGCGGGGCAGGCTCGAGGGGCCAGATGGCCTACTCCTGCTCCTATTTCTTATTTCTTATTTCCTTCTCTACCCCAGCTGTCACCCCACCCTTGATATTCCGGGGTAATTCCTCCGGGGCGGTCCTAGTGCCATGACTCCTTTTCTTTTCGCTCTTCCTAACTGGAAGATAGGTGCAGATCCCCTGCCACTAAGTCCCCCCTCTCATCCTCTAAGAGTCCAACGTTCACCCTAGCCAGCCTCTTCCTTTTTATATATTTATAAAATTCTAATCGCATTCTAATCGGTAATCTATAAATTGTGTGTGCTGTTATATGCTCTGTCTGAGGCCAGAACTCTCCATTCACCTGACGAAGAGGCAAACCCCGAAAGTTTGAGAGTTTACTATCGAATAAATTGGTTGGACTTTAACCTGGTGTTGTGAGACTTCTTACCGAGCCAGTTTTGTATCCACCTTGCTAGCTCACCTCTGATACCATGCAACTTCACCTTGTGCACCAATCTACCACGAGGGTCCCTGTCAAAGGCCTTACTGAAGTCTATGTAGACAACATCTACTGCCCTACCCTCATCAATCATCTTCATCATTTCCTCGAAAAACTCAATCAAGTTAGTGAGACACGACCTCCCCCTCACAAAACCATGTAGCCTCTCACTAATACTCCATTTATTTCCAAGTGAGAATAAATCCTGTCTCGAAGAATCCTCTCCAATAATTTTTCTATCACTGATGAAATGCTCACTGGCCTGTAATTACCTGGATTATTCTTGCTACCCTTTTTGGCTATTCTCCAATCCTCTGGGACCTCCCCCTTAGCCAGTGAAGATACAAAAATTTCGCTCAAGGCCCCAACAATTTCCTCCCTTGCTTCTTTCAGTATTCTGGGATATATCCCATCAGGGGACTTGTCTACCTTAATGTTTCTCAGGACTCAAACTATCTCCACACCCTTCCCCAGACTCATTATCCACCAAATCCTTCTCTTTGGTGAATACTAATGCAAAGTACTCATTTAATATCTCGCCCATTTCCTCTGGCTCCACACATAGGTTCTCTCCCTTGTCCTTGAGTGGGCCAATCCTCTCTTGCTCTCTCTCTCTCTCTCTCTCTATAAAGCCTTGGGATTTTCCTTAATCCTGCTGGCCAATGCTTTTTCATGATCTCTTTTAGCTCTTCTTACTCCTTGCTCAAGTTTCTTTCTACTTTTCTTGTATTTCACACTTGCTTCGTGTGTTCCCAGCCTCCTAGCTTTGACAAATGCTTCCTTTTTCTCTTTGACTCGGCTCACAATATCTCTCGTTATCCAAGGTTCCAAAACTTGCCAAACTTATCCTTCATCCTTACAGGAATGTGCCAGTCCTGAATCCCCATCAACTTAGACTTGAAAGCCTCCCACATGCCAGATGTTGATTTGCCCTCAAATATCTGCCCCCAATCTACATTCTTCAGTTCCTGCCTAATATTGTTGTAATTAACCTTCCCCCAATTTAACACTTTAACTTGAGGACTGCACCTTATCTTTATCCATCAGTACCTAAAGCTTATTGAATTGTGATCACTGTTCCCAAACTGTTCCTTTACTGAAACATCGACCACCTGGCTGGGCTCATTCCCCAATACCAGTCCCAGTGTGGCCCCTTCCTTAGTTGGACTATCTACATTTTGTTTCAAGAAGCCCTCCTAGATGTTCCTACAAATCCTGCCCCATCCACACCCCTAGCACTGAGTCCTAGTCAATATAGGGGAAATTAAAATCTCCCACCACAACAACCCTGTTACTTTTACACCTTGCTAAAATCTGCCTACGTTCTCAATCTCCCACTGGCAGTTGGGTGGCCTATAGTAAACCTCCAACATTGTGACTACACCTTTCCTATTCCTGAGCTCTATCCATATTGCTTTGCTATATGAGCCCTCCTAGCTGTCCTCCCGGAGTACATATTCTTCTTAACTAGTAGTGCAACTCCCCCACCCCTTTTACATCCTCCTCTATCCCGTCAGAAACATCTATAATCTGAAATGTTAAACTGCTAATCCTGTCCTTCCCTTAACCAAGTCTCTGTAATGGCAACATCATAGTGCCAAGTACTAACCAAAGCTCTAAGTTCATCTGCCTGTTACACTTCTCACATTGAAACAAATGCACTTCAGTTCACCAGACCTTCTCTGGTTAGCAATCCCACTCTGCCTGCTGCTTATCTGAGTTTTACTGGCCCTACTCTCTGATTCCCCTTCAGCTATTCTCCACCCACCCAAACCCCCCGCCACCCCCCAGCCACCACCCCCACCTCACCACCAAACTAGTTTAAATCTTCCCATGTGACACTAGCAAACCTCCCAGCCAGAATATTTGTGTCCTTCCAGTTTAGATGCAACCTGTCCTTTTGTACAGGTCCCATCTGCCCCAGAAGAGATCTCAATGGTCCTGATTCCTGAAACTCTCCCTCCTACACCAGCTGTTTAGCCACGTATTGAGCTGAAGTATCTTCCTATTCTTAGCCTCACAGGCACTTGGCACAGGGAGTAATCCTGAGATTACAACCCCAGAGGTCCTGCTTTTTAACTTTCTACCTAACTCCCTAAACTGCTGCTGCAGGACCTCATCATTCTTCCTGCCTATGTAGTTAGTACCAATGTGTACCACAACAAAGAACAAAGAACAACACAGCATGGGAAACAGGCCCTTCGGCCCAACGAGCCCGCGCCGCCGTCCCATGGTCAGTGACCTATTCATAACTCTAGTCTATGCCTAATGCGTGAGGATCAGGGAGGTCCAATATAGGGACACTTTGTTACCCAATCAATCAGCCTAAAAGCACATTTTTGGGACATGGGAGGAAACCGGAGCACCCGGAGGAAACCCACGCAACCACGGGGAGAATGCGCAAACTCCCACGGACACAGGCCCAAATCCATGTGTCCGCACAGCAACAGAGATAGCCTCTGAGCTGCCATGATGCCCTCGAGATGGTCCAGTTTACGCACACCAACGACATGAAGCAGTAGGCAACTCCCGAAGCAATATCCAAGAGCAGCCCACCACAACCTGCCGCCCGCATGCCCCTTGCTGGACTTAAATGCCTGTGGATAAAAATTTCATTATTAAAAGACTCTATATCCCTGAGGCTAAAACTGACCCCAAGCCTACAATGCTTAGTAAGGCCTGCTATATCCCCCTATATGTAGACCGCTCATGTGGCTGTCTAAGTGACTCTTGAACAACCCTAGCGTGCCTGCTTCCACCACCTTACTCGGCAGTGCATTCCACATCCCCACTACCCTTTGTGTGAAAAACTGCCCTCTAATATTAGTCTTATATCTAGCCCCCCTCACCCTAAGCCCGTGACCCCTCGTTCTATCCATTTCTAGTAGCGGAAAAAGCTTATCACCATCTACTCTATCTGTCCCCTTCATAATCTTATAAACCTCTATTAGATCCCCCCTCAGCCGACGTCTCTCAAGGGAAAACAGCCCAAGTGCGTTCAATCTTTCCTCGTAAGACAGCCCTTCCATACCAGGCAACATCCTGGTAAATCTCCTCTGCACTCTCTCCAGGATCTCTACATCCTTCCGGTAGTACGGCGACCAGAACTGGACGCAGTACTCCAGGTGAGGCCTAACCAACGTTCGATACAACTGCAACATCAGACTCCTACCTTATATTCAATACCCCTTCCTATGAAGGCTAACATGCCATACGCTTTCCTCATCACATTTTGTACCTGCACCGACACCTTCAGGGACTTGTGCACTTGCACCCCCAGGTCTCTCTGCGTATCTATACTCCGGATAGTTCTACCTTTTATCATATAACTCCCTTCCACATTATTCCGGCCAAAGTGCATCACCTCGCATTTCTCCGGATTAAATTCCATTTGCCATCTATCTGCCCAATCTACCAGCCTGTCTATGTCCTGTTGCATTGCCAGGCACTGCTCCTCAGTACCCGCCAATCCAACCATCTTAGTGTCATCAGCAAATTTGCTGATCACACCACCTACCCCCTCTTCCAAGTCATTAATATATACTACAAATAGAAGAGGTCCTAGTACCGAGCCCTGCGGCACACCACTGGTGACAGACCTCCAATTTGAAAAGGAGTCTTCCACTACTACCCGCTGTCTCCTCCTCCCAAGCCAGTTCTCCACCCATCTACATACCTGGCCTTGTATCCCATGAGCCTTCACCTATTCTATCAGCCTACCATGAGGGACCTTGTCAAACGTCTTACTGAAATCCATATAGACGACATCAACGGCTTGTCCTTCGTCAACCATTTTTGTCACCTCTTCAAAAAATTCCAATAGAACCTCTGGATGTTCACCCTCTCCCTTCAGAAAGCTTTCTGTCCATTCAGAGACATCCTGAACTGTCACACCAGGGAGGCAACGTACCATCTCGAAGTCTCTTTCATGTCCACAGAAACACCTATCTGCACCCTTAACTGTAGAGTTCCCTATAACTATTGCTCTAGTCCTCTTTGTCCCTGCCTGATTAACAACACAGCCAGCTGTGGTGACACTGCTTTGGCTGCTGCTGCTGGTAGTCCCTGATAGCCCATCTTCTCCAACAGTATCCAAAGTGATATACTTGTTAGAGATGGGGATGACCACAGGGGGTTTCTGCACTGACTGCCTGCTCCTTCTGGCAGTCACCCATCTATCTACCTGCACCTTCAGTGTGACCATGTCTCCAAAGTTCCTTTCTATGAAGCTTTCCATCTCCTTCATGTTCCTCAGTGCATCAAACTGCTGCTCCAACCTATCCATGCGGTCTGTAAGGAGCTGCAATTGAATGCACTTCCTGCAGACAGTCGCCCGAGATACTGGAAGCATCACAGATCCTCCACATCTCACACATGCTGCACTTAACCCCACTGACTGACATTTCTAGCACCAATTAATTATTTGAAAAAATGTATAAAACTCTTATCTTCACTTTTACCTTCTCACTGTTTTTTTTGTTAGAGGAGGAGGGAGGGAGGGAAACACTAATGTAGTGTTTGTTTCAGGCTTACTGCTCTTTGACACCAGATCTTCCTGCTTTCTTCTTGGTAAATGTTGCTGGTCCAACTTCTCCGAGAGTGCAGTGAAGTCGCTTAGCCGCTTCTACCAGAACGTTGGCAATTAGGGTTAACCCTTAGTATGCTAATGGCAATAGCTTATTTTAATACTTAAAAAGATATAATTCAATCTACTTGCTATATGTCATAATTTGGCATTATCTATAATTTCAGTAACAACATGACTTTGGCAAAGTACCCGAATAAATCCCAAGACCCAATTGAATTAATTTATGGCTGTAGTGTAAACTGGGTGATCACAGTTCACAACCAGTTACACCTCTCTCCGGACTCTGAGAGGGATGTAACATGAGCAGCAAACCCAAAATCACTCATTTTAGGCAAATGACAAAAGTCAAATTGTTCCCAATCTTTCAATTTTGAGCATCAAAAACGAAAAAACTGTCCAAAATATTTGTACTTATCACGTAATCACATTTGTATAGAGTTCCTCATTTCATTTTATTTATTATTTATGTACACCAGATTAGAAAACAGTTATGACTCCTATACGATTTAAATTATTTGCAACCTGCCACACCAACAAAATGAATAAATTACTGGATAAGATTGTTTACCGTATCTTATTATTGTCCATTCTGGTTGTGTTTTCAACCAGCCATTATGTTGTAGGTTTTGGACATTGAGTGAAAAGATATAAAGGTATAAAACACTTTTTATAGCTTGTGGGTGTCTCGAACTACTTTATAGCTAATGAAGTGCTTCTCCTGTTGTGATGTAGGAACTCCTTTTTTTACATTTTATATAGGTAAGAATTTAAGATTACTCTTGAATTCATACCTTACATGATACCTAATTTGATCACAGGGATGCCAAACTGAGTTTAAACATTCATACAGATCAGTGTTAAGAAGCAACAGTTTACAATTATCACACAAGGTTTACTTCCTCTAAATATGTACAATAAGGTCAGAATTGAATTTAAACCTTCCTATCACCAGTTCCATTGCTGAATATGTATGTCATCAAAATATTAAATTCTATGCTAAAGAAAACAGTGAGCAGTCGGACGTCAGCAGTGGGATCTTACCCGAAGGTCAGAGGCCGAATGCCCGTGACCACTGAAGCGTTCGCCAGCTGGAAGGGAACAGTCTTGCCTGGTGATTGTCGAGTGATATTCATTCATCCGTTGTCGTAGTGTCTGCATGGTCTCCCCAGTGTACCATGCTTCGGGACATCCTTTTCTGCAACGTATCAGGTAGACAATGTTGGCCGAGTTGCAAGAGTATTTACCATGTACCTGGTGGATGGTATTCTCACGTGTGATGATGGTATCCATGTCGATGATCCGGCATGTCTTGCAGAGGTTGCTGTGGCAGGGTTGTGTGGTGTTGTGGTCACTGTTCTCCTGAAGGCTGGGTAGTTTGCTGCGAACAATGGTCTGTTTGAGGTTGTGTGGTTGTTTGAAGGCAAGAAATGGGGGTGTGGGGATAGCCCTGGCGAGATGTGTGTCTTAGCTAATAAACTGCAGGAAAGGGTGTCCCGAAGCATGGTACGTTGGGGAGACCATGCAGACGCTACGACAACGGATGAATGAACA
Source organism: Prionace glauca (assembly GCA_037974335.1). Taxonomy (NCBI): domain Eukaryota; kingdom Metazoa; phylum Chordata; class Chondrichthyes; order Carcharhiniformes; family Carcharhinidae; genus Prionace; species Prionace glauca. The sequence continues at coordinate 873,438 of CM075739.1, forward strand.
TCGCTCGACAATCACCAGGCAAGACTGTTCCCTTCCTGTTGGCGAACACTTCAGCGGTCATGGGCATTCAGCCTCTGATCTTTGGGTCAGCGTTCTCCAGGGTGGCCTTCACGACACACGACAGTGCAGAGTCTCTGAGCAGAGATGTATAGCCAAGTTCTGCACACGAGGACAGCCTCAACCGGGATCTTGGGTTCATGTCACACTATCTGTAACACCCACAACTTGCCTGGGCTTGCAACATCTCACTTACTGTCCTGTCTGGAGACAATACACATCTCTTTAACTTGTGCTTAATGCTCTCTCCACTCACACTGTCTGCATCTTTAAGAATTGAACAGCAGGTTAGCTGTAAAGACTTTCATTCTAATTAGTATTCTGTAAACTGTGTGTGACTTTATATGCCCTTCTCTGATCAGAACCTTCCACACACATAAGAACATAAGAAATAGAAGCAGGAGAAATAGGAAATAGGAGCATCCAGTCCCTCGAGCCCGCCCTACCATTCAATAAGATCATGGCTGATCTGTAGTGGATCAGTTCCACTTTCTCCCCATAACCCTTAATTCCCTTGTCTATCAGAAATCTATCTATCCGTGACTTAAATATATTTAGCGAGGCAGCCTCCACCACTTCAATGGGTAGAGAATTCCAGAGATTCACCACCCTTTGAGAGAAGTTCCTTCTCAACTCCGTTCTAAACTGCACCCCCCCCACCCTTATTTTGAGGCTGTGCCCTCTAGTTCTGTTTTCCTTTCTAAGCGGAATCTCTCTACCTCTACCCTATCTAGCCCCTTCACTATCTTGTAAGTCTCTACAAGATTCCCCCTCAGACTTCTAAACTCCAACGAGTACAGGCCCAGTTTATTTAATCTCTTCTCATAAGCTAACCCCCTCATCTCCGGTATCAGCCTGGTGAACCTTCTCTGTACTCCCTCCAAGGCCAATATATCCTTTCGCAAATAAGGGGACCAGAATTGCAGACAGTACTCCAGCTGTGGCCTCACCAGTACCCTGTACAATTGCAGCAAGACCTCCCTGCTTTTATATTCAATCCCCCTCGCTATAAAGGCCAACATTCCATTCGCCTTCTTGATCACCTGCTGCACCTGCAGATTGGGTTTTTGCGATTCATGCACAAGGACCCCCAGGTCCCTCTGCACCATAGCATGTTGCAGCTTTTCACCCTTTAAATAATAATCCCTCCTACTATTATTTCTACCCAAGTGGATAACCTCACATTTGCTAACGTTATATTCCATCTGCCAGATCCTCGCCCACTCACCCAGCCTATCCAGATCTCTCTGCAGACTTTCCGCGTCCTCCACGCAATTTGCTTTTCACTCGTGTCATCTTCATGTCATCAGCAACCTGACGAAGGAACAGCGTTTCCGAAAGCTTGTGGGTTTACTATCAAATAAACCTGTTGGACTTTAACCTGGTGTTGTGAGACTTCTTACTGTCCAACACCAGCATCTCCACATCATATTATTTTAATGTCATTTTTGTCAACATTTCAGTTCTTATCACTGATTCAACTTTCATCCAATAAGTACACTTTTTAACAACACTTTCTAAAATCATGAAGCTATCAAGCTCTCTCAATTGGGTTGCAGTGAATGAACTCTATTTATTACCTAGTTATTACTTATTACTGAGCTAACACTGAATCAAAGTTTGGTTGCATGAGTTCTTTCTGTCAATCCAATTGCAGGACATTTGGTGAAAGCATTTTCATCAGATATAGTTAGAGAAAAGCAGAAATCCACTGCTCTGTAATGTTGTGCTGTGTCTAGAGGTAAGCTGTTTTATTTGCATTTTGAAAGCATACACACTGACAATCGACATGAGACACTGCTTTGCTGGAATAAGAGTGGATTCCTTTGCAAAATAATTGGTCTGGTACAATTCTGGGGCAATATGACTGCTAATTAGTTAGTTTGCTGCCAACACTATTCAGTATAATGTAGCCCTTTCAAACAGGAAATAAATGTCCAAATTGCAGTCCCTTGGGGCACTTACTCAGTGCCTTCACTCGACAGAACTTCTATTTGATTCTTCCTGTGTCGCTGGCTTCTGTGTAGCTTGAGATTTGCTTCTGTTACTTCCCCAAATAATTCACTCTCAGACTGAGAATTGTCATCTTCAGATGTTAACTCTTCCTCTCCACTTTTATCAGAACCATTCAATTCAAAGACAGACACATTCTGAAACAGTACAATTAGAAGCATCAGGAACAGTAACAATTCTCACAGACTTCAGAATACAGGGTGTTATCCATGAGACTAGAAAGGATGCGATGAGGGGGTCAGGGTTGAACAGGTTTTTGATAGTGTGGTGTGAGCCCTGAATATTAACAAATGATGTTCCCATTCTCAGCAGACTCCATCCAGTTGCGCTTCTTACTTACCATTTCAATCACCTTGCCTTGATAATCCTCCACATTCTCAATATCAAACTGACCCGGCTCAGAGATCTCCATTTGCCTCCTGAGTTCCTCGTTAGCTTTGGCTATCTGTGGCAGGAAGTGCTGCAGTTTGTCCAACACTGCAGGCAAAGCAACAGAAGCACATTTCAAATTTTTTATGTCAGTTGTAGAGGTAATTAAATGAATGTTTGAAACAGTGCTGTAGGTGATGGTAATAAAGAGGTGAGAATTAGCGTCCATTCTCAGATGGTGCTGGCCTTACTGAGCTTGTTGCAAGAAGAGAGATTGAACAGTTTAGAGCTACATTCTCTGGAATTTAGAAATACGAGGGGAGATCAAATTAAGGTACTTAAGATGATAAAAGATCTGGATAAAGTAGACATAGAGTGAATGCTTCCTCTTCTGGGGCATTCCAGGATGAGAGATAAGGGAGAGCAAATTTAAAACAGAGTTGAGGAGAAATTATTTCTCCTTGTGGAATTCACTCTCCCAAAGTGTGATGGATGTTACGACAGTGAGTAAAATTAAGGAGTTAGATTTTTAATTGGTAATGGGTTGAAGGGTTATGGGGATAAGGCAGGAAAATGGGGATGAGGAGCATATCAGCCATGATTGAATGGTGGAGCGGATTTGATGGGCTGAATGGTCTAATTCTGCTTGGAGATCTCATGAAGTTAGGAGCTGCTGAAGTGGAACTGAATCATGTGCAGCCCAGGTGGAGGGGGTAACCCCCCCACAGCAGGAACGGTCCAATCAGACTGATTAATAATCATTCAGACAACATTCTGAATATTAACCAAATCAGTTTAAGATTAAAAACACACTGAAGAAATTAGCTGATTGTGTGAGGAAATATCTTGAGAATTTTAGTGTTTCCCTCCTCACTCACCGCTGCTTCTCGGCACCTTACTGATTCGGGGTGGCACTGACCGGCTCTCCGCATTGATCAGAAGCTGCTGATTAATCCCTAAGGAAACAAATCACCGGGATTAAAGAGGAACCCCGCTGGAGTGGGGGGGAGGGGGAGTGGGGGGGAGGGGGAGGGGGAGTGAAGGGGAGGGGGAGTGGGAGCGGGGGGGAGGGGGAGTGGGAGGGGGGGAGGGGAGCGGGGGGAGGGGGAGGGGGAGCGGGGGGGAGGGGGAGGGGGAGGGGGAGGGGGGAGCGGGGGGGAGGGGGAGCGGGGGGGAGGGGGAGCGGGGGGGAGCGGGGGGGAGGGGGAGCGGGGGGGAGGGGGAGCGAGGGGGAGGGGGGAGCGAGGGGGAGGGGGAGGGGGAGCGAGGGGGAGGGGGAGGGGGAGCGAGGGGGAGGGGGAGGGGGAGCGAGGGGGAGGGGGAGCGAGGGGGAGGGGGAGGGGGAGCGAGGGGGAGGGGGAGCGGGGGCGAGGGGGAGCGGGGGCGAGGGGGAGCGGGGGCGAGGGGGAGCGGGGGGGAGGGGGAGGGGGAGCGGGGGGGGGAGGGGGAGCGGGGGGGGAGGGGGAGCGGGGGGGGAGGGGGAGCGGGGGGGAGGGGGAGCGGGGGGGAGGGGGAGCGGGGGGGAGGGGGAGCGGGGGGGAGGGGGAGCGGGGGGGAGGGGGAGCGGGGGGGAGGGGGAGCGGGGGGGAGAGGGAGCGGGGGGGAGGGGGAGGGGGAGCGGGGGGGAGGGGGAGCGGGGGGAGGGGGAGGGGGAGCGGGGGGAGGGGGAGCGGGGGGGAGGGGGAGGGGGAGCGGGGGGGAGGGGGAGGGGGAGCGGGGGGGAGGGGGAGGGGGAGCGGGGGGGAGGGGGAGGGGGAGCGGGGGGGAGGGGGAGCGGGGGGGAGGGGGAGCGGGGGGGAGGGGGAGCGGGGGGGGAGGGGGAGCGGGGGGGGAGGGGGAGCGGGGGGGAGGGGAGCGGGGGGGAGGGGGAGCGGGGGGAGGGGGAGCGGGGGGGAGGGGGAGGGGGAGCGGGGGGGAGGGGAGGAGCGGAGGGGAGGAGCGGGGGGGAGGGGAGGAGCGGGGGGGAGGGGAGGAGCGGGGGGGGGGAAAGGGGGAGGGGAGGAGCGGGGGGGGGGAAGGGGGAGGGGGGGAGGGGAAAGGGGGAGGGGAGGAGGGGAAAGGGGGAGGGGGGGGAGGGGAAAGGGGGAGGGGAGGAGGGGAAAGGGGGAGGGGGGGGAGGGGAAAGGGGGAGGGGGGGAGGGGAAAGGGGGAGGGGGGGAGGGGAAAGGGGGAGGGGGGGAGGGGAAAGGGGGAGGGGGGGAGGGGAAAGGGGGAGGGGGGGAGGGGAAAGGGGGGAGGGGGGGAGGGGAAAGGGGGAGGGGGGGAGGGGAAAGGGGGAGGGAAAGGGGGAGGGGGGAGGGGAGGGGGGGAGGGGGGGAGGGGAAAGGGGGAGGGGGGGAGGGGAGGGGGGGAGGGGGGGAGGGGAAAGGGGGAGGGGGGGAGGGGAGGGGGGAGGGGAGGGGAAAGGGGGAGGGGGGGAGGGGAGGGGGGGGGAGGGAAAGGGGGAGGGGGGAGGGGAGGGGGGGGAGGGGAAAGGGGGAGGGGGGGAGGGGAGGGGGGGAGGGGAGGGGGGGGGAGGGGAGGGGGGGGAGGGGAGGGGGGGGGAGGGGAGGGGGGGGAGGGGGGAGGGGAGGGGGGGAGGGGGGAGGGGAGGGGAGGGGGGGAGGGGAGGGGGGGGAGGGGAGGGGGGGAGGGGGGGAGGGGAGGGGGGGGGAGGGGAGGGGGGAGGGGAGGGGGGGGGAGGGGAGGGGGGAGGGGAGGGGAGGGGGGGGGAGGGGAAGGGGAGGGGGAGGGGAGGGGAGGGGGGGAGGGGGGGAGGGGAGGGGGGAGGGGAGGGGGGGAGGGGAGGGGGGAGGCGGGGAGGGGAGGGGGGGAGGGGAGGCGGGGAGGGGAGGCGGGGAGGGGAGGGGGGGAGGGGAGGGGGGGAGGGGAGGGGGGGAGGGGAGGGGGGGAGGGGAGGGGGGAGGGGAGGGAGAGGGGGGGAGGGGGGGGGAGGGGAGGGGGGGGGAGGGGAGGGGAGGGGGAGGGGGGGGAGGGGAGGGGAGAGGGGGAGGGGAGAGGGGGGAGGGGGAGGGGGAGGGGGAGGGGGAGGGGGAGGGGGAGGGAGGGGGGAGGGGGGAGGGGGGAGGGGGAGGGGAGGGGGAGGGGAGGGGGGGAGGGGGAGGGGAGGGGGGGGGGGAGGGGAGGGGAGGGGGAGGGGGAGGGGGGGGAGGAGGGGGGAGGGGGAGGGGGGAGGGGAGGGGAGGAGGGGGGAGGGGAGGGGTGGAGGGGAGGGGGGAGGGGGAGGGGGGGGAGGGGGAGGGGGGGGGGAGGGGGAGGGGGGGGGGAGGGGGAGGGGGGGGGGAGGGGGGGGGAGGGGGAGGGGGGGGGAGGGGGGGGAGGGGGGAGGGGAGGGGGGAGGGGAGGGGAGGGGGGAGGGGGGGAGGGGGAGGGGAGGGGGGAGGGGAGGGGGGAGGGGGGAGGGGGAGGGGGGGAGGGGGGGAGGGGAGGGGGGAGGGGGGAGGGGGGGGGGAGGGGGGGGAGGGGGGGGGGAGGGGGGGGAGGGGGAGCGAGGGGGGAGGGGGAGGGGGGGGAGGGGGAGCGAGGGGGAGGGGGAGCGAGGGGGATGGGGGGAGCGGGGGGGAGGGGGAGCGGGGGGGAGGGGGAGCGGGGGGGGGGGTCTCACCCGGGCCGCTCTCGGTTCTCAGCAGCTCCGCCGATCTCCGGGCCGCCATCGGAACCGTCCGCGTGCAGCCGACCAGCCTCGGCCCCCACCTGGCGGCCGGAGGAGCGACCTGCACCGGGATACCAAAACCCGGACCGGAGCAACAAAACCCGGACCGGAGCAACAAAACCCGGACCGGAGCCGCAAAACCCGGACCGGAGCAACAAAACCCGGACCGGAGCCGCAAAACCCTGACCGGAGCCGCAAAACCCGGACTGGAGCAACAAAACCCGGACCGGAGCCGCAAAACCCGGACCGGAGCAACAAAACCCGGACCGGAGCCGCAAAACCCGGACCGGAGCAACAAAACCCGGACCGGAGCCGCAAAACCCGGACCGGAGCAACAAAACCCGGACCGGAGCAACAAAACCCGGACCGGAGCCGCAAAACCCTGACCGGAGCAACAAAACCCGGACCGGAGCCGCAAAACACGGACCGGAGCAACAAAACCCGGACCGGAGCCGCAAAACACGGATCGGAGCAACAAAACCCGGACCGGAGCCGCAAAACCCTGACCGGAGCCGCAAAACCCGGAGCGGGGCAACAAAACCCGGACCGGAGGAACAAAACCCGGACCGGAGCCGCAAAACCCGGATCGGAGCAACAAAACCCGGACCGGAGCCGCAACCTCCGGACCTCCAACTCTCACCAATTTTTAGAGATGCATCATCGAATCTCTACAGTGCAGAAGGAAACCATTCGGCTCATTAACTCTGCACCAACTCAATCCCACCCTAGCTTGTCCCGCACATCTTTAGACTGTGGGAGGAAACTGGAGCACCCGGAGGAAACCCACGCAGACACGAGGAGAATGTGCAAACCTCACACAGACAGTGACCCGAGCCGGGAATCGAACCCAAGTCCCTGGAGCTGCGAGGCAGCAGGGCTAACCACTGTGCTACCGTGCCACTCACTAATCTATCTGCCCTGTGCACTTCAGCTAACTCCATCCTCATTTCATTGCAATAGCTGTTACTCATGTTAAATACAGTAGTTTCCAATTCAAATTACTCACACAAACTGAATATTAAGTTGTCATATTTTGATCACTACTTTCTTCATGAACTATAGTAGTTTACTCTTTTCAATCCATTTAGATAGTTTGAGTCATTTGAGATCAAAAAGGAGGTGCTGGGGGTCATGAGAAACATTAAGATAGACAAGGGCCCAGACCATATGGGATATACCCCAGAATACTGAGAGAGGGAAGGGAGGTTCCAGAGGATTGGAGAATAGCCAATGTTACTCCTTTGTTTAAGGGTAGCAAGAATAATCCAGGTAATTACAGGCCAGTGAGCCGCACATCAGTGGTAGGGAAATTATTGGAGAGGATTCTCCGAGAGAGGATTTATTCCCACTTGGAAATAAGTGGACGTATTAGCGAGAGGCAACATGGTTTTGTGAAGGAGAGGTCATGTCTCACGAACTTGATCGAGTTTTTCGAGGAAGTGATGAAGATGATTGATGAGGGTAGGGCAGTGGATATTGTCCACATGGTCTTCAGTAAGGCCTTTGACAAGGTCCCTCATGGCAGACTGGTGCAGAAGGTGAAGTCGTATGGGATCAGAGGCAAGGTGGATACAAAACTGGCTCAGAGTACAGTAAGGAGTTTCACAACACCAGGTTAAAGTCCAACAATTTATTTGGTAGCAAAAGCCACTAGCTTTCGGAGCACTGCTCCTTCGTCAGGTGAGTGGGAGTTCTGTTCACAAATAGGGCATATAAAGACACAAACTCAATTTACAGAATAATGATTGGAATGCGAGTCTTTACAGCTAATCAAGTCTTAAAGGTACAGACCATGTGAGTAGAGAGAGCATTAAGCACAGGTTAAAGAGATGTGTATTGTCTCCAGGCAGGACAGTTAGTGAGATTTTACAAGTCCAGGCAAGTCGTGGGGGGGTTACACCTAGGACTTGTATCCAAGTCGGGGCCGGGGTATCGAGTTTAAAAATTGACAAGTCATGTTGCAGGTTTATAGAACCTTAGTTCGGCCGCACTTGGAATATAGTGTTCAATTCTGGTCACCACACTACCAGAAGGATTTGGAGAGGGTACAGAAAAGATTTACCAGGATGTTGCCTGGTTTGGAAGGCATTAGCTATGAGGAGAGATTGAAGAAACTTAATTTGTTCTCACTGCAGCAACAGAAGTTGAGGGGAGACCTGACAGAAGTCTACAAGATTGAGAGACATGGACAGAGTGGATAGTCAGAAGCTTTTTCCCCAGGATGGAATAGTCAATTATTAGGGAGCACAGGTTTAAAGCGCGAGGGGCAAGATTTAAATGAGATGTACGGTGGTGGGTGCCTGGAACTCGTTGCTGGGGGAAATAGTACAAGTCACTACCGTACCCGCTTCCAAGGGGAATCTTGACAAATACATGAATAGGATGGAAATAGGGTAGGGATATGGTCCCTGGAAGGGTGTAGGGGGTTTTAGTCAAGTCAGGCAGCATGGTCAGTGCAGGTTTGGAGGGCCAAAGGACCTGTTCCTGTGCTGTTATTTTCTTTGTACTTCCTTGGAGGTTATTTAGTGAAACTGGCTGTGTTAATCATGCTTACTTTATAAATTGTTTTTGATACACAAGTTTTTTTTAAAATGATAAATCTTGGGGAATAATTCTGTTGGTTAACTGCAAGATGATGATAATAACAGAAATATCATGGGAACATTATTATCTCAGAGTCTCCAATCCATCAAGACTCCCATCCCTTTCTGGTACCAATTCAAGTTCTTCCTGCAACTTTGCTCCCAATTCCTACAGTTCATCCATCTCCCGCCTCCCACAGTCATTCCATCACTGTCTGCACTCTTCCCATTTCCCCCATTCCCCCTTCTCTTTCCTTGCCACCCAATGCCTCTCTGGTAGTGACTGTCACGTGCTCACTGTGTGTATAAGTCACTACTGTTAATGTTCCAATGATCCAGGAATTCAAATTTGTACATCATTCCCTTAGTTTTATTATGTTAAAATACAAGTGACGAGCCATCATTAGACAAACAAATTGTTCATTACACACTTGCTTAAAGACAGTTAACTTCATTTTTCACAAAATCAAGTTACCAGAAGTTCAAACACCCAGTTACAGTTTATGTACAAATCACAAATTTTCTAGAAGTTAATGGCTTTGCCAAATGACGCTGCTATATTTGCCTCTCTGAAAGCTTCTGAGACAGTCTGTAAGAGAAAGAAAGACAAAGTCAAACTCCAACTGTTTAATCATTAGTTTAATAGTCTTGACCCAGTTCTGTAGTTGGAATAACTTTTATACTATTGCTTTCATAACTGACATCAGGATTTTGACTACTTTAAATCTCCAAATTCTCAAATTTCAGAAGTTAAGGCAGTGGCAGGTTATCAGTTTAAGTGAAAATCCCCTAGGTGCCACATGGAGGAGAATTTAACACGGTCAATGCATCTAACTGGCATGTTTTTCAGACTCTGGGATGAAAACCAGAGATCCTGGAGGAAACCCACGCAGATAATGGGAGAATATGCAGACTCAGCAGGCAGTGACCCAAGCTGGGTATTGAACTCAGGTCCCTGCTGTTGTGAAGCAGTTGTGCAAAGCACTATCAAGCAGGGAACAGGAGAATGGAACCTTAGGAATTGGTAATTTCCTTTGTTTAGAAAGTACAAAATATTTGTACATAAGTGAATGAATATTAAACAGTGCAAATAATCTACGGACTAACCTAGAGAGTTATCACTGCCCCACCAACGCTTTCAAGCATCCACATTGAATATTGTGTGCAGTTTATTCTTTCATCAAATCACTGGAAGAACACGATGATCTTTGAAAATGTTTTTTTAAGATCCTGTATTAAAGGTGGCTCCTTGATCAGGAATCTTTTGTTTCTGTCTTCACGGAGGAGGACGTGAATAATTTGCCGGGTGTTAGCGATGGAAAGGTGGTAGGACTGGAGGGTCTTAATGACATTACTGTTACTAGAGAGGCGGTGCTCGACAGACTGGAGGGGCTGATTGTGGACAAGTCCCCAGGACCGGATGGAATGCATCCGAGGGTTCTGAAAGAAATGGCGGAGGTGATAGTGGATGCCTTGGTGGTTATTTTCCAGACGTCGCTGGATTCTGGGGAAGTGCCGGAAGATTGGAAAGCGGCTAATGTTACGCCGCTGTTTAAGAAGGCAAAAGGCAGGGAATTATAGGCCAGTTAGTTTAACGTCTGTTGTAGGTAAAATGTTAGAATCCGTCATCAAGGAGGAAATAGTGAGGCATCTTGAGAGGAATTGCTTGATAGGGCAGACGCAGCACGGTTTCGTTAAAGGGGAGTCGTGTCTGACAAATTTACTGGAGTTCTATGAGGATGTGTCTAGGGCGGTGGATGGAGGAGAGCCGGTGGTTGTGGTCTTTCTTGATTTTCAGAAGGCGTTTGACAAGGTACCTCACAAGAGGTTATTGCAGAAGGTCAGGGGACATGGAGTTGGGGGTAGGGTGTTAGCGTGGATAGAGGATTGGTTGTCAAATAGGAGGCAGAGAGTGGGGGTCAATGGGTGCTATTCGGATTGGTGGTTGGTGATTAGTGGAGTGCCCCAGGGATCGGTGCTGGGGCCTCAGCTATTTACCATTTATATAGATGATCTGGAGATGATATTTTGGCCTTGGAGGGAGTGCAGAGGAGGTTTACTAGGCTGATGCCAGAGTTGAGGGGATTGAGCTATGAGGAGAGGCTGAATAAACTAGGCTTGTACTCGTTAGAGTTTAGAAGAATGAGGGGAGATCTCATTGAGACGTATAAGATGATGAATGGGATGGATAGGATAGAGGTGGAGAGACTCTTCCCGCTCAGAAAGGACAGTAGGACTAGGGGGCACAGCCTCAAGATAAAGGGAGGGGGCGGTTTAGAACGGAGTTGAGGAGGAACGTCTTCACTCAAAGGGTGGTGAATCTCTGGAATTCTCTGCCTGTTGAAGTGGTGGAGGCTACCTCGCTAAATATTTTTAAGACGCGGGTTGATGGGTTTTTGATGAGAGGGGATTAAGGGTTATGGGGAGAGGGCAGGAATGTGGAACTGAGCCATGTCAGATCAGCCATGATCTTATTGAATGGCGGGGCAGGCTCGAAGGGCTGGATGGCCTACTCCTGCTCCTATTTCTTATGTTCTTATGTGAAGAGGTGAATGAATTTGGATCAGATGGGAGAATTGACTGGGGCAAAAGGGATTAAGGCAAAGTGAACACACACCAGGAGCCGGAATTTTAAAATAGCGTGGATAGGGGATTAGTTGTCAAATAGGAGGCAGAGAGTGGGGGCCAATGGGTGCTATTCGGATTGGTGGTTGGTGACTAGTGGAGTGCCCCAGGGGTCGGTGCTGGGGCCTCAGCTATTTACCATTTATATAGATGATCTGGAGGAGGGAACCGAGTGTAGGGTGTCGAAATTTGCTGATGACACCAAGATTGGGGGAAAGGCAAATTGTGCGGAGGGTGTGAAGAGTCTGCAGAAGGATCTAGATAGGCTGTGCGAATGGGCCAGGAAATGGCAAATGGAATTTAATGTTGGCAAGTGTGAGGTTGTCCACTTTGGTAGGAATAACGGTAGGAAGGACTATTACTTTCATGGCGAAAATCTGCAGCATGCAACGGTGCAGAGGGACCTCGGGGTCCTTGTGCATGAGTCGCAAAAAACCAGCTTGCAGGTGCAGCAGGTGGTCAGGAAGGTAAATGGGATGCTGGCCTTCATCGTGAGGGGGATTGAATATAAAAGTAGGGAGGTCTTGCTGCAGCTGTATAGGGCATTGGTGAGGCTGCAGCTGGAGTACTATGTGCAGTTTTGGTCGCCGCACTTACGCAAGGATATTTTGGCCTTGGAGGGAGTGCAGAGGCGGTTTACTAGGCTGATACCGGAGTTGAGGGGATTGAGCTATGAGGAGAGGCTGAATAAACTAGGCTTGTACTCGTTAGAGTTTAGAAGAATGAGGGGAGATCTCATTGAGACGTATAAGATGATGAATGGGATGGATAGGATTGAGGTGGAGAGACTCTTCCCGCTCAAAAAAGACAGTAGGACTAGGGGGCACAGCCTCAAGATAAAGGGGGGGGGGTGGTTTAGAACAGAGTTGAGGAGGAACTTCTTCACTCAAAGGGTGGTGAATCTCTGGAATTCTCTGCCTGTTGAGGTGGTGGAGGCTGCCTCACTAAATATATTTAAGACGCGGGTTGATAGGTTTTTGGTAGGCAAGGGGATTAAGGGTTATGGGGAGAGGGCGGGAATGTGGAACTGAGCAGCGACAGATCAGCCATGATCTTATTGAATGGCGGGGCAGGCTCGAAGGGCTAGATGGCCTACTCCTGCTCCTATTTCTTATGTTCTTATGCAGACATGCCAAACACTATCAACTCAAGGGTAATAAATTTTGGATATCTGCTAGTGATAACATCACCACCAGGATGGGATCTCTCAAGTGTTATCAACTGAAATGTGGCAGAAGCTGGTGCCATAAATAACTTTTAAAGAAAGATGGTGAGATACATGGAAGTAACCGGAAAAAAAAACAAAGATGCTGAACTAGACACTATTGGTCTTCAAGTGCCAGAATAAGCATGACGGCAGCGTAGGTTTCTAATAATTTAGTTTTATGATCTGCACATGTCACTGTCTTTTTCACCATCCTTTCCCCGCACCACTTACTGGATGGGCATGACAAACTCGGGCAACATCTTCACACGATGCTCCATACTCCATAGCGAGGGTTGCCTCATTGATCATTTCACCAGCACCCTTGATATAAAGAAAACCATATTCATGAAAGGATCCAAGATTATATCCCAGGTTGAGACACAAGAGGTTTTGCTACTTACAGATCCAAGGATATGTGCTCCAAGCATTCTGTCTGTTTCTTTATGGCTGAGAATTTTTACCAGACCATCAGTATCATTGTTAGTCTTAGCTCTGCTATTGGCTGCAAATGGAAATTTGCCAATCTTATATGGAATACCCTGCAAGAGAAGGAAATGAATGAAGCACAGGTTACTACAGGCTCACATTCACTTTAAATGTAAGGTAGAACTATATTTTTATAAAATAAAGTTTACAATCATTGCTATACTGAAAGGTACTGACCTTTAGATGAACTATTAAATAAAGGACACATCCAGCAACTCAAATAGAGTCCACAGCCATTTTGGAAGAACAGTAGAGAAATTTCCCCAATGGCCTGCTCATTATTGCTCAAATAATATCACAAACAAATTATATAATCTTTCATTGTTGTTCACAGGATCTTGCTAAACACAAATTAGCTGCTGCAACAGTGATCAGCTTTCAAAGGTGTTTCACACTGGAAGGTGGTAGATGGTGATGTTCCCTAAGGGTCAGTGCTAGGACCACTGCTATTCTGTTATATATAAATGACTTGGATTTTGGAGTAGAGTCGAATTGAAACATTTACCAAACTTTACAAACTAGGAAGAATGGCAAATAGTGAGGATAATATCAATCACCTGCACCTTGCCAGAATGGAGACAAGGAGAAAATGTAGTTTTACACAGAGAAGTGCGAGGTGATGCATTTTCTCTGGAGGGCTGGGCTAAGTAATTGTAGACAGAGAAAGAGTGGGTATAATGCTTCCAGTTCTGGTCACCACACAATAGGAAGAATGCAAGATCTTCGGGTAAGCGTTCTCCAAGGCGGCCTTCACAACACACGACAGCGCAGAGTCATCGTGCTGAGATTGATAGTCAAGTTCTGCACACATGAGGACGGCCTCAACAGGGATCTTGGGTTCATGTCGCACTATCTGTAACCCCCGTGACTTGCCTGGGTTTGCAAAACCTCACTTACTGTACTGTCTGGAGACAATACACATCTCTTTAAACTGTGATCAGTGCTCCTTCCACTCACATTGTCTACATCTTTAAGACTTGAATAGCAGATTAGCTGTAAAGACTCGCATTCTAATCAGTAATCTGTAAACTGTCTGTGCTTTATATGCTCTGTCTGAGACCAGAACTCTCCATTCACCTGACGAAGGGACAAACCCCAAAAGCTTGAGTTCACTATCAAATAAACCTGTTGGACTTTAACCTGGTGTTGTGAGACTTCTTACTGAGTTTTTAGAACATAGAACACCACAGCATAAACAGGCCCTTTGGCCCACAAGTCGCACCAATCACATCTATACCTACCAAGCCAATAGGAGCAGGAGTAGGCCATCTAGCCCTTCGAGCCTGCCCCACCATTCAATAAGATCATGGCTGATCTGTCGTGGCTCAGTTCCACATTCCCGCCCTCTCCCCATAAACCTTAATCCCCTCTCTTATCAAAAACCCATCAACCCGCTTCTTAAAAATATTTAGCGAGGCAGCCTCCACCACTTCAACGGGCAGAGAATTCCAGAGATTCACCACCCTTTGAGTGAAGAAGTTCCTCCTCAACTCCGTTCTAAACCGCCCCCCCCCCCTTTATCTTGAGGCTGTGCCCCCTAGTCCTACTGTCTTTTTTGAGCGGGAAGAGTCTCTCCACCTCTATCCTATCCATCCCATTCATCACCTTGTACATCTCAATGAGCTCTCCCCTCATTCTTCTAAACTCCAACGAGTACAAGCCTCGTTTATTCAGCCTCTCCTCATAGCTCAATCCCCTCAACTCCGGTATCAGCCTAGTAAACCTCCTCTGCACTCCCTCCAAGGCCAAAATATCTTTGCGCAGGTGCGGCGCCCAAAACTGCACACAGTACTCCAGCTGCGGCCTCACCAATGCCCTATACAGCTGCAGCAAGACCTCCCTACTTTTATCTTCAATCCCCCTCGCTATGAAGGCCAGCATCCCATTCGCCTTCCTGACCACCTGCTGCACCTGCAAGCTGGGTTTTTGCGACTCATGCACAAGGACCCCGAGGTCCCTCTGCACCGTCACCTGCTGCAGTTTTTCGCCATGTAAATAATAGTCCTTCCTACCATTCTTCCTACCAAAGTGGACCACCTCACACTTGCCAACATTAAATTCCATTTGCCATTTCCTGGCCCATTCACCCAGCCTATCTAGATCCTTCTGCAGACTCTCCACACCCTCCGCACAATTTGCCGTTCCTCCAATCTTGGTGTCATCAGCAAATTTCGACACCCTACACTCGGTTCCCTCCTCCAGATCATCTATATAAATGGTAAATAGCTGAGGCCCCAGCACCGACCCCTGGGGCACTCCACTAGTCACCAACCGCCAATCCGAATAGCACCCATTGACCCCCACTCTCTGCCTATTTGACAACCAATCCTCTATCCATGCTAACACCCTACCCCCAACTCCATGTCCCCTGACCTTCTGCAATAACCTTTCTTGAGGTACCTTGTCAAACGCCTTCTGAAAATCCAGAAAGACCACATCCACTGGCTCTCCTCTATCCACTACCCTAGACACATCCTCATAGAACTCCAGTAAATTTGTCAGACACGACTTCCCTTTAATGAAACCGTGTTGCGTCTGCTCTATCAAGCAATTCCCTTCAAGATGCCTCGCAATTTCCTCCTTAATGACGGATTCTAACATTTTACCTACCACAAACGTTAAACTAACTGGTCTATAATTCCCCGCCTTTTGCCTGGCACCCTTCTTAAACAACGGTGTAACATTAGCCGTTTTCCAATCTTCCGGCACTTCCCCGGAATCCAGCGACGTCTGGAAAATAACCACCAAGGCATCCACTATTACCTCCGCCATTTCTTTCAGAACCCTCGGATGCATTCCATCCGGTCCTGGGGAATTGTCCACAATCAGCCCCTCTAGTCTGTCAAGCACCACCTCTCTAGTAACAGTAATGTCATTAAGACCCTCCAGTCCTACCACCTTTCCATCGCTAACACCCGGCAAATTATTCACGTCCTCCTCCGTAAAGACAGAAACAAAAAAGTTATTCAAGACCTTAGCCATATCCCCATCCCCTACCACTAGTTCCCCTTTCTCAACCTCTAAAGGACCAACGTTCACCCTAGCCAGCCTCTTCCTTTTTATATATTTATAAAAACTCTTGCTATCCTTTTTTATATTAAGCGCTAGCCCAGCCTCATAGCTTCTCCTACCCTCCTTTATCAACTTCTTTGTCAATCTGTGTCTACCCCTAACATCCCCTCCGTACTTGCTCCCCAGCACCTTAAACCTGTGTCCTCTCGTAGCGACCATTTCAGCCCTGGAAAATAGCCTCCGAGAATCCACCCTATCTATTCCTCTCAACATTTTATAAACCTCTATCAGGTCGCCTCTCAATCTTCGGCTCTCCAAGAGACCTAGCTCCCTCAACCTTTCATAAGGCATGCCTCCCAATCCAGGCAACATCCTTGTAAATCTCCTCTGCTCCCTTTCAATAGCTTCCACATCCTTCCTGTAGTGAGGTGACCAGAACTGCGCACAGTACTCCAAGTGGGGTCTGACAAGGGTCTTATAAAGTTGCAGCATTACCTCCCGACTCCTAAACTCAATCCCTCAATTAATGAAGACTAGCACATCATACGCCTTCTTGACCACATCCTCCACCTGAGATACTGATTTAAGAGTCCTATGGACCCGGACCCAAGGTCCTTCTGCTCTCAACACTGCTAAGAGTCCTACCCTTGATATTGTACTCCTTCGTCCCATTGGACCTGTCAAAATGGACCACTATACATTTATCCGCATTGAAGTCCATCCGCCCAGTCTTGCATCCTATTCACGCTGCAACTTCTGACATCCCTCCAGACTATCCACAACACCACCAACCTTTGTGTCATCAGTGAACTTACTAACCCATCCCTCCATTCCTCATCCAGGTCATCTATGAAAATGACAAACAACAAGGGTCCTAGAACAGATCCCTGGGGCACCCCACTGGTGACCGACCTCCATGCAGAAAAAGACCCATCCACAACCACTCTGCCTTCTGCAGGCAAGCCAGTTCTGGATCCACAAGGCCAAAGCCCCCTGGATCCCATGCCCTCTCACCTTCTCATGGGGGACCTTATCAAACGCCTTGCTGAAGTCCATGTAAACCACATCCACCGCTCTTCCTTTGTCAATGTATTCAGTCACATTTTCAAAGAACTCAACTAGGCTCGTAAGGCATGACCTGCCCTTGACAAAGCCGTGCTGACTATTTCTGATCATTCTAAACTTCTTTAAATGCTCATAAACCTTGTCCCTCAGAATCCTCTCCATCAACTTACCAACCACTGAGGTCAAACTCACCGCTCGGTAATTTCCCGGGCTATCCCTGTTTCCTTTCTTGAAAATAGGAACCACATCTGCAATCCTCCAATCCTCCGGAACTCTACCATCTCCATCAATGCCTCCCACAGTAACCTGGGGTACATCCCATCCAGTCCTGGTGACTTATCTATCTTGATAGAATTTAAACGTTCCAACACATCCTCTTTCTTAATATCCACATACTCAATCTTTTCAGACTGCCACAGACCTGTAGTACAACCTCCCAGATCAGTTTCCACAGTGAATACCGAGGCAAAGTACTCATTAAGCACCTCTGCTATTTCTTCCGGTTCCACAAAGACTTTTCCCCCTTCACCTTTTATAGGTCCTATCCCTTCTTTTCTCATCCTTTTACTCTTCACATATTTATAGAAGGCCTTGGGATTTTCCTTAATCTTACCCGCCAAGGTCTTCTCATGACCCCTTCTGGCTCTCCTAATTTCCTTTTTAAGCTCCTTTCTCCAATCCTTATACTCCTCTAGATCCTTAACATTTCCTAGTTCCCTGAACCTTTTGTACACCTTTCTTTTCTTCCTGACTAGTTTCACCACAACCTTCGTGTGCCACGGTTCCCGCGACCTACCAAAACCTCCCTGTCTCATCGGAACATTATCGTGCAGAGCTCCAGACAAACATTCCTTGAAAATCTGCCATCTTCTGTACTTTTCCCCGAGAACACCTCCTTCCAGTTTACTCGTCCAATTGTCTGCCTGATGTCTTCATATTTCCCCTTACTCCGGACAAACACCTTCCTAGCCTGCCTGATCCTATCTCTTTCCAATGCTACCGTGAAGGAGATAGAATTATGATCTCCATCCCCGAGATGCTCTCCCACTGAGAGATCCGACACCTGTACTGGTTCATTAGCCAGCACCAAGTCAAGTACAGCCTCTCCTCTCGTAGGCTTATCCACATACTGTGTCAGGAAACCCTCCTGAACACACCTAAAACTTCTCCATCCAAACCCCTTACCCTGGGGATATTCCAGTCCATGTTTGGGAAATTAAAGTCTCCCATCACGACAACTCTGTTATTACTACATCTCTCTAGGATCTGTTTCCCTATCTGCTCCTCAACTTCCCCGTCACTATTGGGCAGCCTACAGAAAACACCCAGCAAAGTTATTGTGCCTTTGCTTTTCCTAACTTCCACCCACAGAGACTGTGTAGACAGTCCCTCCATGGCATCCTCCTTCTCTGCAGCCACGACACTGTCCCTGATCAACAGTGCCACTCCACCACCTCTTTTGCCTCCCTCCCTGTCCTTCCTGAAGCATCTGAATCCCGGCGCCTGAAGTACCCAGTCCTGTCCCTGAGACATCCAGGTCTCTGTAATAGCCACATCACATTCCCAAGCAGCAATCCACGCCCTAAGGTCATCTACTTTATTCACTACACTCCTGGCGTTAAAGTAGACACACCTCAGACCCTTGGTCTGGGCACTTCCCTTCTCCATCACCCGTCTAATCTCCCTCTCATACTGTCTACAGTCCTTCTCTACCTGGGAGCTAACCTCCTCGCTCTCAGTCTCCTCATCTCTATTCCCTCCCCCCATCCTTTCTAGTTTAAAGCCCCCCCAGTAGCCCTAGCCAACCTTCCCGCCAAGATATTGGTCCCCCTGGGATTCAAGTGCCACCCGTCTTTACTGAACAGGTCACACCTGCCCCTAAAGGGGTCCCAATATTCCAGGAACCGGAATCCCTGCCCCCTGCTCCAGTCCCTCAGCTAAGCATTCACCCCCCACCTCATTCCATTCCTGCTCTCACTCTCCCACGGCACAGGCAGCAATCCTGAGATTACTACCTTCATGTTCCTCTTTCTCAGCTGTCTACCTAATTCCCTATAATCCCTTTTCACGACCCCTTCCCTCTTCCTGCCTATGTCAGCGGTACCTATGTGAACCACAACCTCCAGCTCCTTATCCTCCCCTTTCAGGATGTCTGGGACGCGTCCAGAGACATCCCAGATCCCAGCTCCAGGGAGGCAAACCACCATCCGCGACTCCCGTCTGCATCCGCAAAAATGCCTGTCTGATCCCCTCACTATGGAGTCCCCTATTAACACTGCCTTGCTGCTCTTTTTCTTACTTTTTTGAAGTACTGGGTCAGGCTCACCTCCAGAGACCTGGCCACCGCTGCCTCCCCCAGGTGAGCTGTCCCCCCGCAGCAGTACTCAGACAGGAGTACTTATTATGAAGGGGGACATCGTCCAGTGTGCTCTCCATCACGTGAGCTTTCCCCTTCCTAACACTTGCCTTCTTCCCATTGCCCCAGTGTGACCACTTGCCGGTAGCTCGTCAATTGTCTCCTCATTCTCTCTAATGAGACGAAGGTCCTCGAGCTGCATTTCCAGTTTCTTAACCAGGTCCCGTAGGGACTGTAGCTCCACACACCCAGCACAGATATGGATGTCTGGGAGACCAGGAGCCTCCAGGACCTCCCACATATTGCACTGGCAACAACATACTGGCCTCACACTCGTACTTGCCCTGTTTAGAAATACAGAGGAAAAAAAGTAATAAAAACTTATAAACTTACCTTGCCTCACTCTTTTCGCTTAGGCCCTGTGAGTCAAAGCCCTTCCAGCTCACACACAAAAACAAACTTACCTGTTCTCACTCCGAACCCCTCTCTCTCTCTTTAGGTTAGAGGTGGTGGGAGGGTGGGACTCTCCTTGTGTAGAGTATCGGGATTCCTCACCAGTCTAGTTTATGGTAAGGAAAAAAAAACTACCCAAGTCCCTTTGCAAACTACTTCCGGTTTCCGGAATAAAATTTAAAAACTAGCAAAGTTAATTTTTAAAAAAATCACTAACTTACCCACAAGCTCTCCTTTTACAAATCACTGCCTCTCTTCAGTGCTCCCAAGGAACAATGAGCAAATTTACCCCAGTCCAATGCAAGCATCTCCACATCTGCCACCATTGGGAGTATCCTTCCTGCATCTAACCTGTCTAGTCCTGTTAGATTTTTTATAAGTCTCTATGAAATCCCCCCTCACTCGTCTGAACTCCAGCAAAAAACAATCCTAGCCTAATCAATATTGGAAAAGGTGCAGAGGAGATTTACCAGAATGTTGCCTGCTTTGGTGGGAAGACCTTATGAGGAAAGGCTGAGTGACTTGAGGCTGTTTTCGTTAGAGAGAAGGAGGTTAAGAAGTCACTTAATAGAGACATACAAGATGATCGGAAGATTAGATAGGGTGGACAATGTGAATCTTTTTCCTTGGATGGTGATGGCTAACATGAGGGGGCATATCTTTAAGTTGAAGGGGATTAGATATAGGACAGATGTCAGAGGTAGATTCTTTACTCAGAATAGAAAAGGCATAGAATGCCCTTCCTGAAATAGTAGTGGACTCATCAACATTAAGGGCATTTAAAGGGTCATTGGATAAACACAGATGATATTGGAATACTGTAGGTTAGATGGGCTTCAGATTCGTTTCACAGGTCAATGCAACATTGAGGGCCGAAGGGCCTATACTGCGCCATAATGTTCTAATATCTCTTCATATATCAGTCCCACCATCCCAGGAATAAGCCTGGTAAACCTTCGCTGTACTCACTTGAGAGCAAGAACATCCTTCCTCAGAAAAGGAGACCAAAACTGCGCACAACAATAAGATCCTGTATAATTGCAACAACACATCCCTGTACTCAAAACCTCTCGCAATGAATGCCAACATGCCATTGGCCTTCTTTACCGCCTGCTGGGCCTGCATTATTATCTTCAGTGACTGGTGCACAAGAACACCCAGGTCCCACATTCCCCTCTTCCAATTTACAGTCAAAGACATGATGTTATCTTTACAAGGACTGTGTGATGATCGTTCTTACCGATATTGTTGTGGACAGATGCAGATTAGTAAGAATGAGGTCAGGTATGTTATTTCTTCTTATTGGTTCCTTCACCATCTGCTGCAGACCCAGTCTAGCAGTTATATTCTTCAGGACCTGATCAGTACTGCTGCTGCTGAGCCACTCTTGGTGGTGGACATTGAAATCCCCCACCCAGAGTACATTTTGCATCCTTGCCACCCTTAGTGCTTCCTCCAATTGTTGTTGAACATGGAGGAATACTGATTCATCAGCCGGAGGAGGATGGTACGTGGTAACCAGTAAGACGTTTCCTTGCCCATGTTTAACCTGAAGCCATGAAAATTCATAGGGTCCGGTGTTGATGTTAAGGATTCCCAAGGCAGCTCCTTCCCGACTGTGCCGCCACCTTTGCTCAGTCTGTCTGCTAGTGGGAATGTGGTCTCTGGGATATTATCTGTATGGTATGATTCCATGAGAATGACTATGTCAGGCTGTTGCTTGACTAGTCTGATTCAGTTCTCCCAATTTTGGCACTGGCTCTCAGATGTTAGTCAGGAGCATTTTGCAGCATCAACAGGACTGTTTGTTTTGCCGTTGTCTTTTGCAGTTCCTAGGTTGATGCCCGGTGGTCCGTCCAGTTCCATTTCTGCGATGAGACTTTGTAGCGATTGATACAACTGAGTTTCTCACTTGGCCATTTCAGAGGGCAGTTGAGTCAACTATATTGCTGTGGCTCTGGAGTCACATGTAGGCCAGACCAGGTAAGGACAGCAGATTTAATTCCCTAAAAGAACATTAATGAACTAGAGAGACCTGGGTCCAGCGTGCATGCAGAGCTCAGTAGGACTCTCATTAGTTTGCACCCAGAGCATCATCATAATAGTGCTCAGTGACTCATCACTCTCCTGCCTAACTCACTAACACAGAGTACCCCAGCCCACCACTCTGGTGTGACAATGTGGAGGATATAGAAGGAATTTGGGGGGCGGTGGGGTGGAACCCACAGACACAAACTCCTAGCAAGGCTATCAGGGCCTCCCTTTCACACTCACATTTGGCTGCCTGCCCTCAAACGTCTGGTTGGTGTTCCTCGGCCTGCGCTTCCTCATCTTCTTCCTCCTCCTGCTGGTCATCCTTCCCAGTGTCAGATGGCTGGTCAGCCTCCACATCCTTCTCCCCCTTCAGGAGATCACCTCCCTGCAGTGCCAGGTTGTGCAAGGCACAGCACATATGGGAACAGCTCACTAGGCTGTATTGGAGGGCCCTGACTGATCAGTTCAGGCACCAGAATCACAATTTGAGGAGTCCACTATCGTGCAGGTGGCTACAGCAGGTCTCTGCCTCAAACACAGGCGTCATCAGCCATGTCCAAAGCAGGTAACCCATATCACCCAGGTGCCAATCTCGCAGCCTGGGCTCCTCCTCGAATGCCTCTGGGATGTCTGAGCACTGACAATGTAGCTGTCTGATGTCCAGCAGACATGCTTGGTGCTCATATTGTGGTCGCACACCAGCTAAATGTTCAGAGAGTAGAACCCCATCCTATTTACAAATCCTCGTGGATTCTGTAGGTGGGCCTTGAGGGCAACATGCGCAGTCGATCACCCCCTACACGTTAGGCATCCCCTGAATGCCTCAGCCTGGGTTTCCTGCCATGCCTGGCCAGCTGGGGCATACATGGCTTCAGTGACCTGCCTCACACAGGTGTGCGTGGTAGGTTGGGAGATGCCACAGACATCTCTGCTTGGGTTCTGGGAAGAGCCATTCACGTAGAAGTTGAGTGGCCATCAATTTGATAGCCACCGAGAGTAAGTGCCTGCCCCACACACACCCCCCCACCCCCACCTCTAGGTTCCAGGTCCTGCAGCAGGTTGCACAGGTGTTGCATGGTCGAAAAAGCATGTGTGCAAATGCTCAAATGCATTTAAATTAGTGTCGCACCTATTTTGGGCATGGTCCTGATTGCAGCCATTTTAGGCACTTGGTAAAAGGGCAACGGGCGCTGAGGCAGTCGTGGGTCGCAGTACTCGCCCCACGCCTGACTTTAACAAATTTTCGCACCTGTAAATAGGTGTGAGCTAGGTTCAATACTTTGCTCTGAAAACAAAAGTGCTAAGATCTTGAATTAATAGGGACAGTACCTCCTCCTTCAACTGTTCTTCAGATTTGCCAACCCAAGCAACCTCTGGATGTGTATATACTACAGAAGGGATACAGTTATAGTCAATGTGTACAGCTCCTCCAGCCATTCCCTCCACACAGATGATACCCTCATCTTCAGCCTTGTGAGCCAGCATGGGGCCAGGTATCACATCCCCAATGGCAAAGATACTGTGGAAATAAACAAACAGTTTGTGATTGCAGTTGCATGTAATAAATAATCCATCTTTACACCAGTAAACATATACTCAGAGGTAAAGAGTTGAGTTTGCAAGGTTCGGTACTGGGGATGTTGTAGTTTTGGACAGGGTGGGGTAGACAACAGGGGACCAATGTTTGCAGACAGCACGAAACTTGGAGGATTGAGGAGGATAGCAATAGGACATCGATAATGTGGCAGAATGGGGGCACACGTGGCAAATAGAATTCAGCACGTGAGAAGGATTTATTTTGGTCGGACGATGAGACACCATGCATAAAAATAATATAATATTAAAGGGATTGGTTTTGTGCACCAATAAAATATGTGGATGTGCAGAGCACAAAAGTCAGGAAGTAATGCTAAATCAGATAAAAACCCTGCTGAACTCTGAGTAACAAACTTTGGAAGGTTGCAAAGACTTTGGAATGAAGAGACATCACTGGAACTGTTCTATTAGATACAAAATTATGATTATGCAGATAAGATTAAAAGAGGTCGTCACTGTCCTCAGAGGAAATGAGGGAAGGAAATGAGATTAAGGTGCTTAAAATTCTGAAGTTATGTGAAGATGCCAGTGTTAGACTGGTGTGGGCACAGGGAGAAGTCTCACAATACCAGGTTAAAGTCCAACAGGTTTATTTTGTAGCACAAGCTTTCAGGACACTGCTCCTTCATGAGGTGAGTGGAGAGGTGGGTTAATAAACACATCAGACATAGACAGAGACACAACTGCAAGATAATGGTTGGGATGCAAGTCTTTACAGATACAGACAGTGCAAGTGGAGAGAGGCAATTCACATGCACCATCCTTACCACCACATTCTGTATCCACCTCCCCCCCCCACCACCCGTCCCCTCACACGCACACATACACCCCCTCCATACAAGGTCCCCACCCCAACTCCCACGCACACATTGGGCCCACACTCCCCATGCATGCACACTGGGTGCCTCCCCCGCAATGCGCGCGCGTGCACACACACACCCCACCACGCGACCCCCTGACCACATTCAGTAAGAAACACTATCTGTGATCCCACGATTTGCCTGGGCTTGCAAAATCTCAGTAACTCTCCTAGCTGGAGACAATACACATCTCTTTTAATCTTCTCTCCACTCACATTGCCTGTACCCTTAAGACTTGATTACCTGTAAAGACTCGCATTCCAAACATTATTTGATGGATTGGGTTTGTGTCTTTATCTGCCCTGTTTGTGAACAGAACTCCCACTCACCTGATGAAGAAGCGGTGCTCTGAAAGCTAGTGCTACCAAATAAACCCGTTAAACTTTAACCTGGTGTTGAGAGATTTCTTACTGTGCTTACCCCAGTCCAATGCTGGCATCTCCACATCATGGACACCACATCCACCTAGACATGGGCACACAGACGCACACACACACCGGATGGTCCATAGTCATCTCACCCTTTGAGCAATAGTTTTGCTGTAGAGTGCAGCATTCAATGATTCTATACAGCCATGCAAAAGAATGACTTACTTTGGAATATTTGTCTGGAAACGATTGTTGACAAGTATTCGGCCCTTCTTGTCGACTTCAATTCCCATCTCCTGCAGTCCCAGACTGTCAGTGAAAGGACGACGCCCAATACAAACCAGCAACACGTCACAAGTGATCACATCAGCTTTTCCACCCGCAGCAGCTTCAAAACTAAAAAAAGCAGAAAAATGTGTCTGTAGAGTGGAATGCACTTTTCTGGCCTTAAACAATTGTGCAGTTTACAGCAATTACTTTTTCCCATGCAGCCAAGTGATCCTTTCCACAAACATTCATTTCATACTCACGAAACATCAATCTTTCCATCAGGTCTTTTAGCTGCTGAAGTAACTTTTGTGTTGAGTTTAAACTTCAGACCTTGCTTTTGAAGAATGCGCTGAAAATTTTTTGAGATCTCCATGTCGATGCCAATCCCTCCAACATGTCCCAAGAATTCAATAGCTATCACTTCAGAGCCAAGCCTCTGCCACACGGAGCCCTGCAGACAGATGAACATTGATTTCCAAATGCCCACTGCTGCAAAATACACACTAATACATTCAATAATTCTACAAGGCTGGGTGCAGAAAGAGCACTGGAAATGGTGCTGCTAACAGACATTATGTACATTCGAGGAATCGCATTGCCAGGGAAAGAGGCAGATGCTGCAGACGATTGCTGACATGAGGCTGCCTCATAGGCTCAGGGCCAAAGTTCCCCCAAATCTCTCTTTGAAGTGTGTGATCCATCTACTGCACTGTGTGGCCCTTTGGAGATTGCTGTGCAGTTGCGCATACCACCTCTAAAGAGACAGCAATTTGAGAGCAGTCTCTGCTCTCTGTGTGGTACATTCTAGATAGCTGCATGTCGCACATCCACACAGCTTATAGGGAACATTGCCTGGGATATCACTCTCACAAGCAGGGCAAATAAATCCGGTAGAATATATGCAGCCAAAGAGTTTGTATGGTAGAGGCCAGTCACATGTTGGGTCACCTTTAGCAGTCATGCTTGGGATCACAAGATAATCCTGGTAGTCCAAATGTTCCATCACCTGAGCACAGCTGAGTGCATTGACTGAATTGATCCCTCCAATGGCCAGGTGGGCAATGACAGCACATTGCACAGGGTATAAAAAAATCACTGACTTCCAAGCTACAGTTAACCGTCTGTACCTGGGCAGCTGCGCAGGAGGAATAACCAGTTAATAGTAAAGCACTGGAGAGAATTACAGAACAAAGAGATCTACAGGTACAGGTTCAAGCTCCTTGAAAGTGGAGTCACAGATTGAGAGAGTGGTGAAGAAGGCATTCAGCATGCTGGGTCTCATCAATCAGAACGTTGAATACGAGAGTTGGGACGTCTTGTTGAAGTTGTATAAAGCATTGGCAAGGCCACACTTGGAATACTGTGTACAGTTCTGGTCACCCTATTATATAAAGGGTATTATTAAACTAGAAAGAGTGCAGAAAAGTTTACTAGGATGCTGCCGGGACTTGATGTTGTAATGTAAATGGGTATAGTATGATAATAATGTTTTTTCTCTTTTCATTCACAGGTTTTAAGTCAGTCCACCTCGTGTCCAACGAGGGACATACACACGATGGGTCGTACTGGGGCTGCTCTTGGTTGTTCGAGATTGGCCTAGTGCTTCATGTCGTTAGTGTGTGCCTAAACAGGACCAGGTACTGGGCAAGACGACAGCTCAGTGACTATCGCTGTTTGCTGTGCAGACACATGGATTTGGGCCAGTGTCTGTGGGAGTTTGCACATTCTCCCCATGCTTGCGTGGGTTTTCTCCGGGTGCTCCGGTTTCCTCCCGCACCCCAAAGATGTACTGTTAGGCTGATTGGCAGGAATAAATTGTCCCTAAATCAGATTCCCTCAATCTGGATGGCCACAAAACATTATGTGGGTATGTCGGCATTGGACTGATGCAAACACAATGAAAAGTCTGACAACACCAGGTTTTAGTCCAACCTATTTATTTGATAATATTCTCACAAGCTTTTGGATTAGTCCCTTCGTCAGGTGAATGGAATGTTCTGGCCTCAGACAGAGCATATAAAGCACAGACAGTTTAGAGATTACTGATTAGAATGCGAATCCTTACACTTAACCTGCTGTTCAAGACCTGAAGTGGCTGATAATGTGAGTGGAAGGAGCACTGATCACAGTTTAAAGAGATGTGTATTGTCTCCAGACAGTACAGTAAGTGAGGTTTTGCAAACCCAGGCAAGTCACGGGGGTTACAGATAGTGCGACATGAACCCAAGATCCCTGTTGAGACCGTCCTCATGTGTGCGGAACTTGGCTATCAGTCTCTGTTCAGCGACTCTGCGCTGTCATGTGTCCTGAAGGCCGCCTTGGAGAATGCTTACCCGAAGGTCAGAGGCTGAATGCACGTGACCACTGAAGTGTTCGGCAACAGGAAGGGAACAGTCTTGCCTGGGGACTGTCGAACGATGTTCATTCATCCGTTGTCGTAGCGTCTGCATGGTCTCCCCAATGTACCATGCTTCGGGACATCCTTTCTTGCAACATATCAGGTAGACAATGTTGGCTGAGTTGCAAGAGTATTTACCGTGTACCTGGTGGATGGTATTCTCACGTGTGATGATGGTATCCATGTCGATGATCCGGCATGTCTTGCAGAGGTTGCTGTGACAGGGTTGTGTGGTATTGTGGTCACTGTTCTCCTGAAGGCTGGGTAGTTTGCTGCGGACAATGGTCTGTTTGAGGTTGTGTGGTTGTCTGAAAGCAAGAAGTGGGGGTGTGGGGATAGCCCTGGCGAGATGTTCGTCTTCATCAATGATATGTTGAAGACTCCGGAGAAGATGTCGTAGCTTCTCCGCTCCGGGGAAGTACTGGATGACGAAGGGTACTCTGTCCACTGTGTCCCGTGTTTGCCTTCTGAGGAGATCGGTGCGGTTTTTCGCTGTGGCGCATCGGAACTGCCGATCTATGAGTCGAGCACCATATCCTGTTCTTATGAGGGCATCTTTCAGGGTCTGGAGTTGTCTGTCACGATCCTCCTCATCTGAGCAAATCCTGTGTATACGGAGGGCTTGTCCATAGGGAATGGCTTCTTTAACATGTTTAGGGTGGAAACTGGAGAAGTGGAGCTTCTCACTTACTGTACAGTCTGGAGACAATACACATCTCTTTAAACTGTGATCAGTGCTCCTTCCACTCACATTATCAGCCACTTCAGGTCTTGAACAGCAGGTTAGGTGTAAGGATTCGCATTCTAATCAGTAATCTCTAAACTGTCTGTGCTTTATATGCTCTGTCTGAGGCCAGAACTCTCCATTCACCTGACGAAGGGACTAACCCCGAAAGTGAGTATATTATCAAATAAATAGGTTGGACTAAAACCTAGTGTTGTCAGACTTTTCACAAAACATTAGCCAGGGGTCGTGGGTGGACAGGGGGGCTGGTGGGGTTGAGATGGCAGCACGGGCTCGTTGGGCCGAAGGGCCTGTTTCCCGGGCTGATTTTGTTCTTTGATGAGTTATAAGGAGAGGCTGAATAGACTGGGACATTTTCCTCTGGAACATAGGAGGCTGAGGGGTGATCTTACAGAGTCTATAAAATAATGAGAGGCATAGATCAGCTAGATAGTCAATATCTTTTCCCAAAGGTAGGGCCGTCTAAAACTAGACGGCATAGGTTTAAGGTGAGGGGGGAGAGGTATGTAAATGTCCAGAGGAGCAATTTTTTTCACACAGAGGGTGCTGAATGTCTGGAACAAGCTGCCAGAGATAATAGTAGAGACGTGTACAATTGTCTTTTAAAAAGCGTTTAGACAGTTGCTTGGGTAAGATGGGCATAGAGGAATACGGGCCAAATGCTGGCAATTGGACTAGCTTAGGCGTTTAAACAAAAATGGCAGCATGGACAAGATGGGCCAAAGGGCCTATTTCCATGCTGTAAACCTCTATGACTCTAAGCAGGTCAATCACCGATGAGACATTCATCAACCTTGCTGGGAAGGGCACGCACATTTACTGTGAACCAGATCAGGGTTGGCTGAGCTACCCTACAGTCTGCCAGAAGGAATTATGAAATAGTTCTTAATAAACTTTGTGATTTTTAAAGGTGTGCAAGTAATATTTATCATTTGTCTTGATATTTGTTTCAAGGAGAAATTTGATTCCAGGCTCAGATTACAGGAGACCAGAAGTTGTTTGGCGTTGCATTCTCTAACAGGTACTGAAAACCCCAATATGCTGACTTGAACTAGTGTTGAAGGGTGACTGACAGATAACCTGTAGTCATCATTTTGCCACACTAACTCCATTAATAAATTATTTTATTAAGAAACAATTTATAAAATAAATGAAATTCTAGCATGGATCTGATGAGTTGAATGTGGCCTCTTTCTGTACCACAATGACTATGATACAATAAACCAGCTAAACTGCACTAGAGATGGTACAGAGGTGGTTTACCAGGACATTTCTCCTTAGAGTTTAGGATAGGTTTGGAATGTTTTCTGTAGAGCAGAGAAGGCCGAGGCGGGACACGAGTTCTAGGCAGAAGTAATTTAGAATTAGCTGCAAACATGCCGCTGCTCTTGAAGATCATGAAATTATTCTCCTTTTGTTCACTAATGAAGTGTCTGAAATGCATCATTACAGGAATGATGTTGAGGCTTTGAAGAGACTACAAAGATTTACTAGAGTGGTTCCAGGGATGCTCTCCTTATTGCAGAGGTGGTTAAGAGGAGATGTAAAAGAGATATGCAAAGTTAGAGATCATCTGGCAAGAAACCAGGGACAAACAGAAGGGTCAGTAACACAAAGCCAGAAAATTGGACAGAATTCTCTTCCACCACCCCCAAACAGTGAGGTAGTGTGATCTGGGGGAACATGTTGGGTACAGTAGAACCAGATTCATTTGCAACATTCAAAACTAAATAAGGTAATAATTGAAGGGGGAAGAAACTGAAGCTCAATCAGGAAAGATCAGGCACCAGGACTCATGGGATAGCTCTAGCAAAGAGGTTGTATAGGCATGATGAGTTAAATGGCTCTTTCTGCACTGGATTATTTTATGATTAATTGTTTTTTTAATAATAGGGTCTCTTTTCTACAGTTTCCAACATCATTCAAATACTTTTCATTCCGTTTCCTGTTTCTTACCAACTCAACACCAATGACACCAGCACCGATAACCACCAACTTCTCAGGAATCTGCTTCAGCGATAAGGCTCCCGTTGAAGACACAATCGTCTCCTCGTCAATCTATGGGTATGGTACATAACATTGTCGATTCAGAAATTGAATTGAGAAATGGACGTACAGATAAAAAACAAACAGATTTGAAACATAAAAAGCACCAAGATCAGGATGCTGAGACTGGACAGAGAACTGTAACTGATGTTGAAATGCCAACTTGAGGCTGCACCAGCATAGATGCAATGGGCTGAATGGCCATCTTTATACTGCAGTTTCCACAAAGCAGTCTCCAAACAAAGTAATGGATTAACTGAACAGTTATTGCAAAAACATGTCAAATGACAATAATGGAGAGGCAACGACAAAGTAATGTTACAGTACGAGACACTCAGGCAGGTGGAATTTGAATTCAACTCATAAATCTGCTATATAAAGCTAGTCTCTGTAATGGTGACCATGAAGCTATCATAGATTGCTGTAAGGACATAAGAAATAGGAGGAGAGAGGCCGTGTAGCCCCTCGAGCCTGCCCCGCCATTCAATAAGATCATGGCTGATCTGATAGTTGTTCAGTTCTACTCACCCGCCTGCTCCCCATAACCCTTAATTCCCTTATTGGTAAGCTATCTACCTGTGACCTAAATAAAAATCTACCTGGCTCACTAACATTCTCAAGGTAAAGAAATCTTCTGTCCTTAGCCAGTCTGGCCTACATGCGACTCCAGACCCACTGTCATATAGTTAACTCAATAACCCTCCAAAATGGCTGAGCATGTTGTATTCACCATAATCTTCTCAAGGGCAATCAGTAATGGCAACGAATATTGGCCTAGTCAGCGAAGTACAGCCCATAAAAAATAAAACAGGGAAGAAAACCTTCCTTCAAGCTGTACCTGAATTCCAGGAAATGGTGTAACCTCTGACCCTGTGGCAATGAGTATGTTCTTGGAGTTGATGATTTGTGTGCTGCCATCACTGCACTGAGCTGTGACCTGGTTTTTCCCGGTAATCTTACCATGTCCTTGAATGTGTGTCACCTTGTAGAGTTAGGGAAAGATATGAATAACTATCAACAACTTTTATTCTTCTATCTAAATGCAAGTCAAAACTTTTCAATTAACCAACATTTCAAATGACATTTTAAAAATAAAATGCTAAATATTACAAATGTGGGACCTTACAAGATGGTTTTGTTCTAAAATGTCTCCTTTAAGTTAAAGTGAGATAGTCACTGGTTAATTGTACAACTAGTTAAAACCAGTTCCAGGGCTTTGTAAGTTGCGTCTGTACAAACAGAAGCACCGAGAGTGCTGCTCTGTCTGCACCGAGAGTGCTGCTCTGTCTGCACCGAGAGTGCTGCTCTGTCTGCACCGAGAGTGCTGCTCTGTCTGCACCGAGAGTGCTGCTCTGTCTGCACCGAGAGTGCTGCTCTGTCTGCACCGAGAGTGCTGCTCTGTCTGCACCGAGAGTGCTGCTCTGTCTGCACCGAGAGTGCTGCTCTGTCTGCACCGAGAGTGCTGCTCTGTCTGCACCGAGAGTGCTGCTCTGTCTGCACCGAGAGTGCTGCTCTGTCTGCACCGAGAGTGCTGCTCTGTCTGCACCGAGAGTGCTGCTCTGTCTGCACCGAGAGTGCTGCTCTGTCTGCACCGAGAGTGCTGCTCTGTCTGCACCGAGAGTGCTGCTCTGTCTGCACCGAGAGTGCTGCTCTGTCTGCACCGAGAGTGCTGCTCTGTCTGCACCGAGAGTGCTGCTCTGTCTGCACCGAGAGTGCTGCTCTGTCTGCACCGAGAGTGCTGCTCTGTCTGCACCGAGAGTGCTGCTCTGTCTGCACCGAGAGTGCTGCTCTGTCTGCACCGAGAGTGCTGCTCTGTCTGCACCGAGAGTGCTGCTCTGTCTGCACCGAGAGTGCTGCTCTGTCTGCACCGAGAGTGCTGCTCTGTCTGCACCGAGAGTGCTGCTCTGTCTGCACCGAGAGTGCTGCTCTGTCTGCACCGAGAGTGCTGCTCTGTCTGCACCGAGAGTGCTGCTCTGTCTGCACCGAGAGTGCTGCTCTGTCTGCACCGAGAGTGCTGCTCTGTCTGCACCGAGAGTGCTGCTCTGTCTGCACCGAGAGTGCTGCTCTGTCTGCACCGAGAGTGCTGCTCTGTCTGCACCGAGAGTGCTGCTCTGTCTGCACCGAGAGTGCTGCTCTGTCTGCACCGAGAGTGCTGCTCTGTCTGCACCGAGAGTGCTGCTCTGTCTGCACCGAGAGTGCTGCTCTGTCTGCACCGAGAGTGCTGCTCTGTCTGCACCGAGAGTGCTGCTCTGTCTGCACCGAGAGTGCTGCTCTGTCTGCACCGAGAGTGCTGCTCTGTCTGCACCGAGAGTGCTGCTCTGTCTGCACCGAGAGTGCTGCTCTGTCTGCACCGAGAGTGCTGCTCTGTCTGCACCGAGAGTGCTGCTCTGTCTGCACCGAGAGTGCTGCTCTGTCTGCACCGAGAGTGCTGCTCTGTCTGCACCGAGAGTGCTGCTCTGTCTGCACCGAGAGTGCTGCTCTGTCTGCACCGAGAGTGCTGCTCTGTCTGCACCGAGAGTGCTGCTCTGTCTGCACCGAGAGTGCTGCTCTGTCTGCACCGAGAGTGCTGCTCTGTCTGCACCGAGAGTGCTGCTCTGTCTGCACCGAGAGTGCTGCTCTGTCTGCACCGAGAGTGCTGCTCTGTCTGCACCGAGAGTGCTGCTCTGTCTGCACCGAGAGTGCTGCTCTGTCTGCACCGAGAGTGCTGCTCTGTCTGCACCGAGAGTGCTGCTCTGTCTGCACCGAGAGTGCTGCTCTGTCTGCACCGAGAGTGCTGCTCTGTCTGCACCGAGAGTGCTGCTCTGTCTGCACCGAGAGTGCTGCTTGTCTGGCTCTGTCTGCACCGAGAGTGCTGCTCTGTCTGCACCGAGAGTGCTGCTCTGTCTGCACCGAGAGTGCTGCTCTGTCTGCACCGAGAGTGCTGCTCTGTCTGCACCGAGAGTGCTGCTCTGTCTGCACCGAGAGTGCTGCTCTGTCTGCACCGAGAGTGCTGCTCTGTCTGCACCGAGAGTGCTGCTCTGTCTGCACCGAGAGTGCTGCTCTGTCTGCACCGAGAGTGCTGCTCTGTCTGCACCGAGAGTGCTGCTCTGTCTGCACCGAGAGTGCTGCTCTGTCTGCACCGAGAGTGCTGCTCTGTCTGCACCGAGAGTGCTGCTCTGTCTGCACCGAGAGTGCTGCTCTGTCTGCACCGAGAGTGCTGCTCTGTCTGCACCGAGAGTGCTGCTCTGTCTGCACCGAGAGTGCTGCTCTGTCTGCACCGAGAGTGCTGCTCTGTCTGCACCGAGAGTGCTGCTCTGTCTGCACCGAGAGTGCTGCTCTGTCTGCACCGAGAGTGCTGCTCTGTCTGCACCGAGAGTGCTGCTCTGTCTGCACCGAGAGTGCTGCTCTGTCTGCACCGAGAGTGCTGCTCTGTCTGCACCGAGAGTGCTGCTCTGTCTGCACCGAGAGTGCTGCTCTGTCTGCACCGAGAGTGCTGCTCTGTCTGCACCGAGAGTGCTGCTCTGTCTGCACCGAGAGTGCTGCTCTGTCTGCACCGAGAGTGCTGCTCTGTCTGCACCGAGAGTGCTGCTCTGTCTGCACCGAGAGTGCTGCTCTGTCTGCACCGAGAGTGCTGCTCTGTCTGCACCGAGAGTGCTGCTCTGTCTGCACCGAGAGTGCTGCTCTGTCTGCACCGAGAGTGCTGCTCTGTCTGCACCGAGAGTGCTGCTCTGTCTGCACCGAGAGTGCTGCTCTGTCTGCACCGAGAGTGCTGCTCTGTCTGCACCGAGAGTGCTGCTCTGTCTGCACCGAGAGTGCTGCTCTGTCTGCACCGAGAGTGCTGCTCTGTCTGCACCGAGAGTGCTGCTCTGTCTGCACCGAGAGTGCTGCTCTGTCTGCACCGAGAGTGCTGCTCTGTCTGCACCGAGAGTGCTGCTCTGTCTGCACCGTGAGTGCTGCTCTGTCTGCACCGTGAGTGCTGCTCTGTCTGCACCGTGAGTGCTGCTCTGTCTGCACCGTGAGTGCTGCTCTGTCTGCACCGTGAGTGCTGCTCTGTCTGCACTGTGAGTGCTGCTCTGTCTGCACTGTGAGTGCTGCTCTGTCTGCACTGTGAGTGCTGCTCTGTCTGCACTGTGAGTGCTGCTCTGTCTGCACCGTGAGTGCTGCTCTGTCTGCACCGTGAGTGCTGCACTGTGAGTGCTGCTCTGTGAGTGCTGCTCTGTGAGTGCTGCTCTGTGAGTGCTGCTCTGTGAGTGCTGCTCTGTGAGTGCTGCTCTGTGAGTGCTGCTCTGTGAGTGCTGCTCTGTGAGTGCTGCTCTGTGAGTGCTGCTCTGTCTGCTCTGTGAGTGCTGCTCTGTCTGCACTGTGAGTGCTGCTCTGTCTGCACCGAGAGTGCTGCTCTGTCTGCACTGAGTGCTGCTCTGTCTGCACTGTGAGTGCTGCTCTGTCTGCACTGTGAGTGCTGCTCTGTCTGCACTGTGAGTGCTGCTCTGTCTGCACTGTGAGTGCTGCTCTGTCTGCACTGTGAGTGCTGCTCTGTCTGCACTGTGAGTGCTGCTCTGTCTGCACTGTGAGTGCTGCTCTGTCTGCACCGTGAGTGCTGCTCTGTCTGCGCCGTGAGTGCTGCTCTGTCTGCACTGTGAGTGCTGCTCTGTCTGCACTGTGAGTGCTGCTCTGTCTGCGCCGTGAGTGCTGCCTGTCTGCGCCGTGAGTGCTGCTCTGTCTGCACTGTGAGTGCTGCTCTGTCTGCACTGTGAGTGCTGCTCTGTCTGCACTGAGTGCTGCTCTGTCTGCACTGTGAGTGCTGCCTGGCTGCACTGTGAGTGCTGCTCTGTCTGCACTGTGAGTGCTGCTCTGTCTGCACTGTGAGTGCTGCTCTGTCTGCACTGTGAGTGCTGCTCTGTCTGCACTGTGAGTGCTGCTCTGTCTGCACCGTGAGTGCTGCTCTGTCTGCACCGTGAGTGCTGCACTGTGAGTGCTGCTCTGTGAGTGCTGCTCTGTGAGTGCTGCTCTGTCTGCACTGTGAGTGCTGCTCTGTCTGCACTGTGAGTGCTGCTCTGTCTGCACTGTGAGTGCTGCTCTGTCTGCACTGTGAGTGCTGCTCTGTCTGCACTGTGAGTGCTGCTCTGTCTGCACCGTGAGTGCTGCTCTGTCTGCGCCGTGAGTGCTGCTCTGTCTGCGCCGTGAGTGCTGCTCTGTCTGCACTGTGAGTGCTGCTCTGTCTGCACTGTGAGTGCTGCTCTGTCTGCGCCGTGAGTGCTGCCTGTCTGCACTGTGAGTGCTGCTCTGTCTGCACTGTGAGTGCTGCTCTGTCTGCACTGTGAGTGCTGCTCTGTCTGCACTGAGTGCTGCTCTGTCTGCACTGTGAGTGCTGCCTGGCTGCACTGTGAGTGCTGCTCTGTCTGCACTGTGAGTGCTGCTCTGTCTGCACTGTGAGTGCTGCTCTGTCTGCACTGTGAGTGCTGCTCTGTCTGCACTGTGAGTGCTGCTCTGTCTGCACTGTGAGTGCTGCTCTGTCTGCACTGTGAGTGCTGCTCTGTCTGCACTGTGAGTGCTGCTCTGTCTGCACTGTGAGTGCTGCTCTGTCTGCACTGTGAGTGCTGCTCTGTCTGCACTGTGAGTGCTGCTCTGTCTGCACTGTGAGTGCTGCTCTGTCTGCACTGTGAGTGCTGCTCTGTCTGCACTGTGAGTGCTGCTCTGTCTGCACTGTGAGTGCTGCTCTGTCTGCACTGTGAGTGCTGCTCTGTCTGCACTGTGAGTGCTGCTCTGTCTGCACTGTGAGTGCTGCTCTGTCTGCACTGAGAGTGCTGCTCTGTCTGCACTGAGAGTGCTGCTCTGTCTGCACTGAGAGTGCTGCTCTGTCTGCACTGAGAGTGCTGCTCTGTCTGCACTGAGAGTGCTGCTCTGTCTGCACTGAGAGTGCTGCTCTGTCTGCACTGAGAGTGCTGCTCTGTCTGCACTGAGAGTGCTGCTCTGTCTGCACTGAGAGTGCTGCTCTGTCTGCACTGAGAGTGCTGCTCTGTCTGCACTGAGAGTGCTGCTCTGTCTGCACTGAGAGTGCTGCTCTGTCTGCACTGAGAGTGCTGCTCTGTCTGCACTGTGAGTGCTGCTCTGTCTGCACTGTGAGTGCTGCTCTGTCTGCACTGTGAGTGCTGCCTGGCTGCGAGGACTGCTTTTATACTTGGGTGAAACAGGCAGCAAAGGCCACAAGGGAGGGTGCTGATTGGTCAGTCAGTCACAGAAGGGAGGGTGCTGATTGGTCAGTAAGTCACGGAAGGGAGGGTGCCGATTGGTCAGTAAGTCACAGAAGGGAGGGTGCTGATTGGTCAGTAAGTCACGGAAGGGAGGGTGCTGATTGGTCAGTAAATCACGGAAGGGAGGGTACTGATTGGTCAGTGAGTCACAGAAGGGAGGGTGCTGATTGGTCAGTTCAAGTTGGGGGAGAAAAAAGAAATGTAATTGTAATTGGCGATAGTGTAGTTAGGGGTATTGACACTGTTCTGTGACCAGGATCGAAGATCCTGAAAGTTGTGTTGCCTCCTGGTGCTTGGATACAGGATCTCTCATCTGGGCTGCAGAGGAACTTGGAGCAGGAGGATAAAGATCCTGCCATCATGGTCCATGTAGGTACCAACGACAAAGGTAGAAAGCAACACAATATCCTTCTGATAAAGGAAAATGAACAGCTAGGAGCTAAATTAAAAAGCAGAATCAAAAAGCTAATAACTTTGCATTACTACCTGAGCCACGAGCTAATTGGCACAGGATAAGATTAAGGAGGTAAAAATTTGGCTCAAAAGTTTGGTGTGCGCAGAATAAGTTTGAATTCATGGGACATTAGAAAAGAGGAACCTGTTCCAATGGGACAGTCTTCATCTGAACTACGCCGGGATCAGAGTCCTGGCAAATCGTGTAAATAGTGGGGGGAGGGTTCAGTTGTATGGCAAATTAGAAAATCAAAGTTAAAGGAGAGGGCAGAAGTGCAGGTTAATGATGAAGACTTTCAGCTAGTTAAAGAAGCAGAGGGCTCAGGAGAGATGAGTAAAGTTCCCAGACCGCATAACAGAGCAGAGAGTATAGAATGTGGCAGGAATCTAACCTCAGGCAGAGCAGAAAAAAGTGACAAGTGTGAGAAGGGAGGTGGTCAATGAAGGACTGAGGGTGTTGTATCGAAATGCACACAGTATATGGAACAAGGTAAATAAGCATGTTGCACACATTGAAGTTGACTGGTACGATGTTGTGGAAATCAGAGACGTGGCAAGGGGATGAGCGCTGGGATCTAAATATCCAAGGATATGTGTCATATCAGAAGGACAGGCAGTTGGGCAAAGGAGGCAGATTTGCATTGTTAGTAAGAAATGAAGTTAAATTCAAGTGATATAGGATCAAAAAGCATAGAATCTCTGTAGGTAGATTAAGGAATCGCAAAGGTAAAAAGACCCTGATGGGAGCTATGTACAGGTCCATTAGCAGTAGTCAGGATATGGGACAGAAAATAAACCAGGAGATAGAAAAGGCATATGAAGAAAACAATATTACAATAATGATAGGGGACTTCAATATGCAGGTGGACTGGGAAAATCAGACAGGTAGTGGATCACAAGAAAACATAAGAACATAAGAAATAGGAGCAGGAGTAGGCCATCTGGCCCTTCGAGCCTGCCCCGCCATTCAATAAGATCATGGCTGATCTGTCGTGACTCAGCTCCACCTTCCCGCCCAGCAGCTTGGGACAGAGCTACTAGGGAACAGGCAATTCTAGATTTGATGATGTGTAATGAGGCAGACTTGATTAGGGAACTTAAGGTGAAGGAACCTTTACAATAACCACATTATAGCATTTACCCTACAGTTTCAGAGGAAGAAGCTGGAATCAAATGTAACAGTATTACAATTAAATAAAGGTAACTCCAAAGACATGAGGGAGGAGCTGATCAAAGTTGATTGGAAAGGGAGCCTAGCAAAAAGTGGATGCCTGGAACTCGTTGCTGGGGAGGTAGTGGAAGGGATACAGTAGTGACTTTTAAGAGCCGTCTTGACAAGTACCTGAATAGGATGGGAATAGAAGGATATGGTCCCCAAAAGGGTCAGAGTTTTAGTTAAGTCAGGCAGCACGATCGGTGCAGGCTTGGAGGGCTGAAGGGCCTGTTCCTGTGCTGTAATTTTTTTTGTTCTTTGAACCAGGCAGAACACAGATATTGGATAGGATAACCGTAGAGAGGAAATACTCGAAGGGGTGGAATCCCTGAACATTGATATGTCAGATGGATTGTTTCTGAAGCTGCCGAAGGTGAGAGAAGAGATAGCAGACAATGTTTAAGGAGGATTTCCCAATCCTCACTAGATACAGGAGAGCTAGTGGAGGACTGGAGAAATGCAAACAGAGTTTCATTGTTTAAAAAAGGATTGAAGGAAATGTCAAACAATTATAGACCAGTTAGTCTTACATCTGTGGTGGACAAATTAGTAGAATCAATCCTAAGAGATAAAATTAACTGTCACGCAGAAAGGCTTGGGCTAGTCAGCAATGATCAGCATGAATTTGTTAAAGGTGTTGGTTCACAAACTTAATTGAATTTTTTGAGGACAAGAAGGGCTAATGAAGGTAGTGCAGTGGATGTTGTGTACATGGATTTTAGCAAGGTGTTTGACAAGGTCCCACACGGCAGATCAGTGAAAAAAGTAAAAGCCCATGGGATGCAAGGTAATGTGGCAAATGGATCCAAAGATGGTTCAGTAATAGGGAACAAAGGGTCATGGTCGATGGATGCCCTTATGAATGGAAAGTTGTTTCAAGAGGTCTTCCACAGTGCTCACTGTTGAGACCCTTACTATCTGTGTTACAGATTAACAATTTAGACATAAACATGGATGACATGATTGGAAAATTTGCATATCTCACAAAGATTGGCCAAGTAGTGGATGGATAGTGTAGAGGATAGCTGTAATCTACAAAACAATATCGATGGATTGGTGGAGTGGATGGTAAAATGGCAGATATATTTTAACAGAAATGTGCGAGGTAATGCATTTAAGGAGATCAAACAGTAACGCAATACAAAAGAAACAGGAATATACTAAGAGGGGTAAATGAAGTGAGAGATTTTGGCATACAGGCAGACAGATCTCTAAAGGCAGCAGTTGAAATAGACAAGGTTGCAAAGAAGGATATTAGTAGAGGTATAGAATATTAAAGGATGTAGTGTTGGAATTGTATAAAACACTGGCGGGGCCACAACTGGAGTATTGTGTGCAGTTCTAATCATATTACAGGAAGGATGTAATTGCTCCACAGAAAGTGCACAGAAGGTTTATAAGAATGTTGCCAGGGTTAGAAAAGTGTAGCTCTGATGAGATTGGGGTTATTTTCCTTGGAACAAAGGTGACTGAGGAGTGACTTGATAGAGGTGTACAAAATTATGAGGGGAAGAGACAGGATGAAATTATTTCTCTTGGAAGAGTTCTATAGGGGATGCAGATTCAAAATAAGTGGCAGTCTGTGTGGAGGGTCAAGAAGAATTTATTTTTTTAAACATAGAGGGTGGTGGGTGTATGGAATTTATTGCCTGAGTTGGTGGTGGAGGCAGAGACCGAAGTTCTTTTAGAAGATTCCTGGACCTGCACCTTAAGTGCTGTAAATTACAGGATTCTGGGCAGAGTGCAGGACAGTGCAATTAGAAAGGGTGTCCTTGACCTGGTGTGGAAAAGATGGGCCAAATGGCGACCTTCTGTGCTGTCACTTTTTTATGGTTCTAAGTGAGCCTGCTGGAAAATCGGGAATAACTTGGAACTCGTTCTTGGAATGCTACACATCTGCCAGATGTGCAGCATTCACCAAAAGAGATTGTAAGACATAAATCAATTGCTTGAATTAGTCAATACAAAAGTACCATGCTAGTTCAATTAATTGCCTGTTAACTAATGTTTCATCTGTTTAGTTATTTGTTTTGATTATTTACACATTTTAAAATTTTAAATCATGAAAATCTTGTCCTTTTAAAATTGACCGCATTGCAGCATTGATAACTTTGAAAAAATTCCCAATCAATCTCCATGAAAATCATAACGAGGGGAAGAATGAGTCTCGTGACAAAAATATTGCACATTTTATAATTGATAAACTGGATCGTTAGAATACAATGAATCATTTACATTGTTATTAGAGAAGAAAACCTTGAAGAAAGAATGGTCGACATGCAGATGAGGTGTAACAAACCAATCGGATTATGCAATTGAGAGAAAGTAAAACCTGTTTCAGATCTCACAAACCTCAATGTAACAGAAGCATACACGACAGCTCAGGGGTTACCAGCACAAATCTCCTATTACTATATTCCACACAAAAACATTTTGTATCACATGAAAAATTTGTAAATATTGCTAAGTTGAAAAACAGAATTTCCTCCACTTAAGGATCTGAATTTTTAAAATATACTTCAAAATGTCAAAACTAAACTTGTGTTCTGCTCATACTTGAGTAAGGAAGAGAGAGTGGGCACTAAAAATACAAAACTTGGCAGTTAATCAAACTTTGACATATTCTGGCACAACTCTGGGGAAAAAAAACACCATCTACAAATAGATCATTAGTTCAACATTTATATCTGAAACAAACCTTATTTTGTTTAAATAAATGGGCAATTCCACCAGTCAATGACCTCACTGCATTATTCTTTTGTTCCATCATCTTTTCCAGGTTAAGATTCATGCCTGTGACTTAGAACAAAATGAAGTAAAGATTAAGCTTTTGCACCTTCAAAACTGCGCATGTTACATTTTATCAAATGTAAGAAAAGAAACATTTTAAGGAATCAAATAATTAAGAATTCTGCACTATTAATTCCCCGGGCAAGGGCGGGGGGGGGGGGGGACAGGCCTGGGTAGGATACTGTTTTGCAGAGTCAGTGCACATTCGATGGCCTGCCCTATGGGGCAGAATGTCCTTCTATGATTAACAAAACATTAGGGTTGAAAATATCCCACTTCCTTTTACAGGTGGCAACTTGCAGGGAGGGGTATCCTTGATTCTGATGGGGATTTGATGCATTTTGGCAAGAATTTGCAATATTGTTGTAATATTGTTAATGTAGATCTGTCTCAGGATAAGCCAGATACAAATTAAACAATAAAGTCAGCTGCCACTCACCACTGCTAAAGTCAAAAACTTCAGCAGTCTCACAACCTGTAGTGAAATAAACTATGAGACCCAGCTTCATTCATTTTAAAGATCAGAAATAGCATAACAAAAACAATCAAAAAAATGGTTAAAACCTTACATAAAACACAGCAAAGTTAGAGGGGGAAAAAGATCAGCAAGTGATGGTGTAAACTGACCAATCCCACTCTACTCCAACTTCTAGCCAAACCTAAAACTAATCAGAAAAGGAAGACAGGCAACAATAAACAAAACATACGTCCACAAGAGACCGCACTGATAGGCCCATCATTTCAGCCCATTTGGACAGAGTTCTTCCCACCTCAGCATCCTTGTCTAATCTCTTACCATTTACATCTATAACCATTTCAACACCCTCTGTTAACTTAAGTTTCTGGAACCTAAAGATCTCATTTTCAGCACAGGATGTCCAAAGACACTATAACTCCATCATCAACCAGGACAGTCTGATTGCTCACCAATTCTTCATCCCAAACAGCCCAACATTCACCACTATTTCACCTTAAACAATTTCTCCTTTAATTCCACTTCCTCTCAACAAAAGCTGTTGCTACGCTGTCTTTTGTGCAATACATCCAATGGATTATGGCATAGCTTGGCCTTTCAAATCCAGATCAGCACTGTTGAACAATCCAGACAGTTCCGTTCCCCCTCTGTACCCCTGCATTTTAATTTCCTTCAAATGCCTAATCTTTTGCTTTTGAAGTTGATTTCAAGCAGCAAGTTATAGGTCAATACCACTTGCTGCATGAAAAAGTTCTTCATCATCACCAAAATCTTATATTCATTTCTTCTAATCCTTCCTTGTTTCAGTGCTACCTCTATTTCCAGTATATAAATGACATGATCCTGTTTAAACTTGAAAATTTCATGACACCTGCCATCCCACCAAACCCAAAAGGTCAAAGAAACATAGAAAATAGGAGCAGGTGGTGGCCATTCTGCCGAGGTCGTCCTTGCTGATTGCTGCCCCATCTCACCCCCCCCCCCGATCACCCCCACTGCCAACCACCGACTCCCCCCCAACCCCCCACTCAAGTTGCCTCCGCCCTTCCAGAACTTTTTTTTGCTTCTTTATTTCTTCCATCACCACATCCTTTGTTCCTGATTCACAAAGCCTTTTATTACCTGATCTTTCTTGGCTGGCACTATCACAGATCTTCCCCTTTTGATTTTTTCCCACCCCAATCCTTTGTTCAAAATTATTATATTTCTAACTTTTGCCAGAAGGTCACAGATATGAATGTAATTCTACTTCTCTCTCCACAGATACTGCCAGATATGGAAGGAGGGCTTTCAATAGTTTTGCTTTTATTACAAATGGAAGACGTACTTACTTTCAATCCCTCGGCTGGCAAAGTCTTTCCCATGGGCCAAGTGATAGAGATAGGAGTTATTCAGCAAAGCCTTTGAACAATAATCACAATTGTGATTAACCAGCTAATCTTATAATATGTAAAGCACTCTAAGATATGTACTAATACAGCAGTGATTAAAAATGCAGTGTGGCACACATTGAATAATTACTTACTTTGGAGGGGATGCATCCCACGTTCAAACACGTCCCACCCAATGTATTGTTCTTTTCCACACAGACGGTCTGCAAGGTTTAAAAAGTAAAGTCAACATACTGAAATTATCTTAGAAATCAGAGTTGATTAACAGCTCTTAGTTTGACCTGAACCTATGTAATAAAGAGATAAATACAATCAGGAATTAGCCAGCCCTTTGAGTCTGCCCAGTCATTCAATAAGAATGACTGATTTTCCACTTCATTTCATCTCCCCATACTCCATTCCCTTTTGCTAAACTAAAATTTAGTTTTAATTATGAACAGGGTAAAATATAGTCTATT
Organism: Prionace glauca; assembly: GCA_037974335.1. Lineage (NCBI taxonomy): Eukaryota > Metazoa > Chordata > Chondrichthyes > Carcharhiniformes > Carcharhinidae > Prionace > Prionace glauca. Next base: position 916,642 of record CM075739.1, read on the forward strand.
AAAATCAAAAGAAAAACAAAATACCAAAAAGTTAGAAATCTGAAGTAGTGAAATCTGAAATGTATTTTATATTAAGATGGTTTAATTCAGTTCTCTAAAATATCCTATAATTACTGTTGTCAGATCAATTTGTTATAGTTTGACTGGCATGAGAAGCTGTGGCTTCAAGTCACACACTACCACTTTACCAAAGTACTGTGCACCATTTCCATAAATTAGCAACATGAAAAGTAACTGAACAATTTAGGAGGAAGAATAATATCCATTGATCCAGGGACAAATCCCAGAGTTGAGAGGAAAACAGGAATAGGAGAGAAATGAGGCACAGCTGACCACAACATAATTGGGGGAGAGGTTTAAAGGGGAACAAAGACGACTGATGATAGAACAGGAGCTGGGGCAATGGATAGCATAGAAGACTAGCAGAAAAATAGCAGAAATAATTAGCTGGGAAGGGTGACACCAAGGTCAAGAAAAGTGGGACCACAAAAAAAAATCAATAGACAAGGATAAGGAGATTGAAATCCAAGCTTGGTTGGGTAGGAAATTAGTGGAGGGACTCTGTGTTCTGGATAAATAGGAGTTGATGGATGTTGGGAGCGTGAGTTCTGTAACTAGCACATTTCTATGACCATGGACGAAGTACAAATCTGGTTTGTGAAAGGACCATTTTTCTATACTACACATGGGATGGCAGGTTGACCCAAGGGTTGACCTTTCCTCGATTTCTGTTGGACTCTTCTTCACTTAGGTGGAAAGGCTTGCTCATGACATTGGGAATCACCTTTTGCCACTTTACCTGCCAAAATACATGGTCTCAATTCCACTTGCTTGCCTGTCCCCCATAACCCTCAATCTCCTTGTTTAACAAAAATCTAACATTGCTTTGAATATATTCAATTATCCAGCTACATCTGCCCGTCTGGCAGAACTTCACAAATTAATGACCCTCAGAAAAAAATTCATTTTAAAAAGGAGATCTCATTCTAAAATTATGGCCCCCAGTTCTAGTTTTCCCCACAAGTGGTAATCTCCCCCCAGTATCCACCCATCAAGGACCTTGGGTGGACCCCAAGGTCCTTCCCAGTGACCATGTCTGCAGTAAGTGCTGATTGCTTGAAGAGCTCCCCGGGACCTAAAGGCCTCAGCTTCTCAACCTGCACAACAGGTTTGAGGTTCTTGCTCCCAGTGTGGACAAGAATGAGGGCTGTAAGGTTGATGAGCAAACTGCCCACGGTACAGTGGTGCAGTCACAGGACAAAGGGGAAGAAGTAAAGAGGAATGTAGTGGTAATTGGGGATAGTGTGGTTAGTGGTATAGACACTGTCTTTTGTCACAATGATAAAGAATACAGAAGGGTGTGTTGGTGCTCAGATCCAGGCTGTCTCATCTGGGCTGCAGAGGAACCTGGAGTGGGAGGGTGAGAATCCGGTCGTTGTGGTACATGTGGGTGCCAACGATATAGGCAGGATGGGAACTAAGGAACTGCAGAGGGAGTATGAAAAGCTGGGAATCAAATTAAAAAGCAGAACCGACAAGGTGGTTATCTCTGGATTACTCCCTGAACTGCGTGCAGATGGGCATAGGGTAAATTGGATTAAAGAGATGAATGGGTGGCTCAGGTGTGGGAGGAATGGGTTTGAATTTATGGGGCATTGGCACCAGCACTGGGGCAGGTGGGACCTGTTCAGATGGGATGGTCTTGGTCTGAACCATGCTGGGACCAGAGTCCTGGCGAATCGTAAAACTAGGACTGTAGGTAGGGCTTTAAACTAATTTGGGGGGGGTAGTAGTAGTAGTAGTAGTAGGAGAAATTACAATGTCTAAAGTAAAAGAGAGGGTACGGGCACAGGAAAATGTAGGGGGCTTGAGAAAGGTTGGTAGCGTTCCTTCAAATAGGATCCAGATAAAGGCTGGGATAAAGACACTTTACCTGAATGCACGAAGCATTCGGAACAAAGTGAATGAGCTGGTGGCGCAGATCACCACAAATGGATATGATCTGGTGGCCATTACGGAAACGTGGTTGCAGGGTGACAGGGACTGGGAGCTGAATGTCCAGGGGTATCAAGTGTTTAGCAAGGAAAGGAAGGAAGGAAGAAGGGGGTGGGGTAGCTCTGCTGATTAAGGCTAATATCAGGGTGGTAGTAAGGAAAGATACAGGCTCCAAAGAGCAGAACGTGGAATTGTTGTGGCTGGAGATAAGGAACAGTAAGGGGAGGAAGACGCTGGTGGGTGTGGTCTATAGGCCCCCAAATAATAACCTGGAGGTCGGGCAGGCTATAAACAAACAAATAAATGATGCGTGCAGAAATGGAACGACGATAATTATGGGGGATTTCAATCTACATATTGATTGGTTGACCCACGTCGGACACGGTGGGCTTGAGGAAGAGTTCTTGGAATGCTGCCGGGATAGTTTCCTTGAACAGTGTGTGACAGAACCAACGAGGGAGCGAGCTATCTTAGATCTGGTGTTGTGTAACGAGGGGAAGAATTAGGGATCTTGTTGTGAGGGATCCTCTTGGGACGAGTGATCATTGTATGGTTGAGTTTTTGATGCAGATGGAGGATGAGAAAGTAGAGTCCCGGACCTGTGTCCTCTGTTTGAACAGAGGGGAGTACGATTGGACGAGAGGGGAATTGGCGAATGTAGATTGGGGCCGCAGATTGGTCGGTAGGACCGCTGAGGAACAGTGGAGGATCTTTAAGGAGATCTTTTTCGGTGCTCAGCAGAAATATATTCCGATGGTAAAGAAGGAATGTAGGAGAAGGGATAATCAGCCGTGGTTATCGAAGGAAATAAAGGAGAGTATTAAATTAAAAGCTGATACGTTTAGAGTGGCTAAAAGTAGTGGGCGAGTAGAAGATTGGGAGGGGTTTAAAAATCAACAAAGATTGACTAAGAGGTTGATAAAGAAAGGGAGGATAGACTATGAAGCTAAACTAGCACTAAATATAAAAAAGGACAGTAAGAGTTTTTACAAATATATAAAGAGGAGGCTGGCTAGGATGAATGTTGGACCCTTAGGAGGATGGGAGGGGGGATTTAGTGGTGGGAGATGAGGAAACGGCTGAGGCCTTGAGTAAGTTTTTTGCCTCGGTCTTCACAGAGGAGGAAGCGAATAGTTTGCCAGATATTAAAGACAGAGGGATGGTAGGAGTTGAGGGCCTGAATGCGATTACTGTCACGAGAGAGGTAGTGCTTGATCGACTAGCAGGACTGATGGTGGACAAGTCCCCAGGACCGGATGGAATGCATCCAAGGGTTCTGAAGGAAATAGCAGAGGTGATAGTAGATGCCTTAGTGATTATTTACCAAACTTCGCTGGATTCCGGGGAAGTGCCAGAAGATTGGAAAATGGCTGTTACGTCGCTGTTTAAAAAAGGTAGCAGGCAAAAGACAGGGAATTATAGGCCGGTTAGTTTAACGTCTGTAGTTGGAAAAATGCTTGAATCCGTCATCAAAGAAGAAATAGCGAGGCACCTAGAGAAGAATTGTTTGATAGAGCAGACGCAGCACGGATTCGTTAAGGGGAAGTCGTGTTTGACGAATTTATTGGAATTCTACGAGGATGTGACTAGTGCGATGGACAGAGGGGAACCGGTGGATGTGGTGTTTCTCGATCTTCAAAAGGCGTTTGATAAGGTGCCGCACAAAAGGTTGCTTCAGAAGGTTAGGGGGCATGGAATTGGGGATAAGGTGTTAGCGTGGATAGAGAATTGGTTATCTAATAGGAGGCAGAGAGTTGGTATCAATGGGTACTATTCTGATTGGCGGTTGGTGACTAGTAGAGTGCCGCAGTGATCGGTGCTGGGGCCTCAGCTATTTACCATTTATATAGATGATCTGGAGGAGGGGGCTGAGTGTAGGGTGACGAAATTTGCTGATGACACAAAGATAAGTGGAAAAGCAAATTGTGCAGAGGGTGTGGAAAGTCTGCAGAGGGATCTGGATAGGCTGAGCGAGTGGGCGAGGACCTAGCAGACGGAGTACCATGTTAGCAAGTGTGAGGTTATCCACTTTGGCAGGAATAATAGTAGGAGGGATTATTATTTAAAGGGTGAAAAGCTGCAGCATGCTACAGTGCAGAGGGACCTGGGGGTCCTTGTGCATGAGTCGCAAAAACCCTGTCTGCAGGTGCAGCAGGTGATCAAGGCAGCGAATGGGATGCTGGCCTTTATAGCGAGGGGGATAGAATATAAAAGCAGGGAGGTCTTGCTACAACTGTACAGGGCACTGGTGAGGCCGCAGGTGGAGTACTATGTGCAGTTTTGGTCGCCGCACTTGCGCAAGGATATTTTGGCCTTGGAGGGAGTGCAGAGGAGGTTCACTAGGCTGATACTGGAGATGAGGGGGTTGTACTATGAAGAGAGATTAAATAGACTGGGTCTGTACTCGGAGTTTAGAAGGATGAGGGGGGATCTTATAGAGACGTATAAGATAATGAAAGGGATGGACAGGGTAGAGGTAGAGAGATTCTTCCCGCTCAAAGGACAGTAGGACTAGAGGGCACAGCCTCAAGATAAGTTTAGAACAGAGTTGAGGAGGAACTTCTTCACTCAAAGGGTGGTGAATCTCTGGAATCCTCTGCCCGTTGAAGTGGTGGAGGCTGTCTCGCTAAATATATTTAAGTCACGGGTGGATAGGTTTTTGACAGACAAGGGAATTAAGGGTTATGGGGAGAAAGCGGGAATGTGGAACTGAGCCACTTCAGATCAGCCATGATCTTATTGAATGGCGGGGCAGGCTCGAAGGGCTAGATGGCCTACTCCTGCTCCTATTTCTTACGTTAAGTCCCCTCAGGATTGTTCGTATTTCGATAAGTTGACCTTTGATTCTTCTGAACTCCACTGGTCCGACCTGCTCAACCTTTCTTCATAGAATAAATCCCTCATCCCAGGAATGAATGGAGTGGATCTTTGAACTACTTCAGGGCGGCACGGTAGCACAGTGGTTAGCACTGCTGCTTCACAGCTCCAGGGTCCTGGGTTCGATTCCCGGCTCGGGTCACTGCTTGTGTGGAGTTTGCACATTCTCCTCGTGTCTGCGTGGGTTTTCTCCGGGTGCTCCGGTTTCCTCCCACAGTCCAAAGATGTGCGGGTTAGGTTCATTGGCTATGCTAAAATTGCCCCTTAGTGTCCTGGGATGTGTAGGTTAGAGGGATTAGCAGGTAAAATGTGTAGGGATATGGGGATAGGTTCTGGGTGGGATTGTGTTCGTTGCAGACTCGATGGGCCGAAGGGCCTGTTTCTGCACTGTAGGGTTCTATGTTCTATGTACTTCTAAAACAAATGCATCTTTTGATAGATATGGAGAACAAAACTCTGCACAATATTCTAATTGCATTACCACCAGCTCCATTACAGTTGCAGTATACTTTCCTACTTTTGTATTGCATTTCCCTTGCAATAAATAGCAACGTCCCATTTTCTTCCCTACTAACTTTTGTTCACTTGATTAGCTCAGCTGGCTGGACAGTTGGTTTGTGCTGCAGAGTGATACCAACGTAGGTTCAATTCCCATACCGGCTGAGGTTAATTCATGAAGGCCCTGCCTTCTCAACCTTGCCCCTTGCCTGAGGTGCACAATCCTCCAATTAATTCACCACCAGTCAGTGCTCTTCCTCAAATGAGGGAGCAACCTATGGTTATCTGGGACTGTGGCGACATTATCTTTTATAAACCTTTTTGATTATTTTCTGTACCTGTCAATGACATTTTAATAATTTATAAACGTGGAACCCCAAACCGCACATCTGTGTGGACCTCCAGTTTTTCAAGTTTCTCATCAATTAAAAGTTCCCCTGTTTTTATCCTTTTTGGGTCCAAAGTGGATGACCTCACATTTGCTTATGCTGAAAATGAATTTATATAGTTTTGCCTGTTCATTTAATCTATCAATTTCTTTTTATAATTCCATCTTTTCTACTTATAATATCTTTGTATCATTGGTAAATTTGGATGTGTGGCTTTCAACTGAACACAATTTCAATTTATATTTAGCTAGCTATTCTTTAACTTACCTTAAACCCCAACTGTGCCGCCTTAATGGCAGCAACATACCCTCCTGGCCCCGAGCCCACCACTGTGACATCGGCATCAACTGGAATGAGAAACAATACTTTTAGCATCAATATAATACACTGATATTATCCCAATATCAGACTGAGAGCCTGACTCTCTCACTGTCTGACATATATTGGAAGGAGACGAGCAAGAATCGGGCTGTAGAGTAGGGAATGATGGAATCCAGTTCACAAGAAGTAGGAACACAATAAGAATTTTGAAGTATGACAAAATGAACAAAAAGTTACTTAATAACATGCATTTCTCTAGATTACAATTGAATGCAATAAATAGCTGTTTAATAACCTGAAAGCAAACTAAATACATCTAATCAGTATAAACTGATCTTAAATTTGCTCTGCTTTAAAATGCAAATCTAATAAGATAAAAACTACTTCTCCAAAATAAATCTCATTTCTGAGTAGCGATATATGTGAAACATGTTATTGCTGAATAATACAAACACCAATTAAGATGATGCTACTTAGAAGATTCCTTTTTAAGGGGGGATTTATTTCCGAAATATCTGCCAAACTACTCTTTTTAAATAGAAGGAATTTATTTAAACAGGAACCGGTGTTCCAGAGATGTTCTCTGGTCTTAAAATTTCTCATGTGAAAACCTGAAGCAGCTGAGGGGACTGACTGTGCCGGTCTCAGATTATTCAGATGTCAGCACCACAATGTTCACAAATATATAAACTAAAACAAAGCCATTAACTCAAATGTATGAACTTTTAGATTAATAAGGTTATTTTAACTTTTGTTACTGATATATTGTTACATGGAACAATTGTTATACTGGGATCAACCGACTGCCACCAATAAGCACTGACCATTCAATAAATTGCTGCAGTCTTAACACTTCTGACTACAAATGTTACACTCACATAGGGATTGCAAATCAAACTGGGGTACATTAAACTTGTTGAAAGACAGCCAAGTGGTCGCAAATGTACACTGGACATAAAGTCTGAAGTCTGATTTTTTTTCCTATTGAATTAGTTCCAGCAACTATAGACCTGAATCAGGTCTGAACACATCCCAGGAAAAGCCATATGGTGACAAGTAGACGCATTGTGATAAGAACCTTACAAGAGAAGGCCATTTATAGCTGACCTTAGAACTGTCCAAGTAGCAAGGAATGGAATTCTCACATGAACATCTTTAAGATACAAAGGACTGAATTTTCCGAGTTCTTAGTGGAAGTAACATGATTGTGGATAAAGGGGAATCAGTGGATGTACTATACTTAGATTTCCAGAAAGCATTTGATAAAGTGCTGCATCAAAAGTTGCTACAGAAAATACAAACTAATAGTATAGGGAATAACATATTGTCATGGATAGAAGATTAGCTAGCTAACAGGAAGCAGAAAGTGGGTATAAATTAATCTTTCCAGGTTGGCAAAACGTAATGGGTAGTTTGCCACAGGAATCAGCACTTTAACCTCAACTGTTGACACTCATGGAAATGACTTGAATGAAGAATTGGAGGGTCATTCACAAATTTGATGATGACACAAAGATAGGTAGGGAAGTTGTGATGAGGATACAAGGAGGCTACAAAAAGATATACACCGGAATTATACTGCTCGCCCATCACAGAATCAGAGCCGGCAAGGGGCTCTCCATTGAGTGCAGGCAGGAATTTCCAGTCTTGCTTGAGCGAGGCTGTAAAATCCCGCCCATAAACAGGTTAAATGAATGGGCGAAGATTTAGCAAATGGAGTACGGTGTAGGAAAACATGAAATTGTCTGTTTTGGGAGGAATAATAAAAAAGGAGAGCTCTGACTTGAGTATTCTAGTGTATGAATCACAAAAGACCAGTATACACAAACAGCCAGCAAGTAGAATAGCGAGCAGAATGTTATTGTTTATTGTGAGGGAAATTGAATACAAAGAAAGGGAAATTATGCTTCAGTTGCACTCAGGTGACCACATTTGGAGTACAACAGTGGTCTCCTTATTTATGGATGTAAATGTGTTAGAAGCAGCTCAGAGGTTTATTAGATTAATACCTGGAGCGGGTGCATTGTCTTATAAAGAAAATTTGACAGGCTAGGCTTGTGTCTGCTAGAGTTTAAAGTAAGAGGCAACTTGATTGAAACATGGGATCCTGAGGGGATCTGACAGGGTGGATGTGGAGAGAATGTTTCCTCTTATGGTAGAATCTAGAACTAGGGGGTCACTGTTTAAAAATTAGGGGCTAAAAGGGAAGTGGTGATTTTTTTCAGTCAAAGGGCCATGAGCCTTTGGAATCCTCTTCCTGAAAACGTCATAGAAGGAGCCTTTGAATATTTTTAAGGCATAGGTGGATAGATTCTTGGTAACCAAGGGATGATAGAATATGAGGGTTGGCAGGGTGCAGACGCAAGGTTGCGATTGGATAAGCCCATTGAGTCTGCTTTGCCATTCAAAGACTTTAACTGAAGCATTTCAGAGGCACTCTGAACATGGGATTTACCCATTGCATCAGGAAAAAGATACAAAAGTCTGAGGTCACGTAGTCAGTGTGAGGGAAAAAACAGCCTCTTCCCAGCTGCCAGACTTTTGAACGGACTTACCTCGCATTTTGAGCTTTCTTCTACATTCTAGCTATACCTATTGCTGTACATTCTGCATTCTTGTTTCCTTTGCTATGAACAGTATGTTTTGTCTGTATAGTGCACAAGAAACAATACTTTTCACTGTATGCTAGTGACAATAATAAACCATATCAAACATGTCCAAACCTCCCCCATGATGCACTGGGGGATTCCTTGGAGGTCTCCCCACACTGTCTACATGGGAATTCTCCAGGGAGACGGGGGATTGGGGATATCTCCAGAGTAAGATCATCAAGATCTGGCAAAATACAACCACTAAAGGTCATGCCATAGATCATAAAAAGCACAAACTAAACACTGGGCTTTATTTTTGGAGGAGTAACACTGAGAAACAAGGAGGTTACGTCAAATCTGTATCTAATGTTGATCAGACCACATTTGGAGACCACATGTAATTTTGGTCACCATATTATAAAAAAGATATCGAAGCACCAGAGAAGATGCAGAGAAAATTTACAAGGATGATTCAAAAATGTGTGGGTACACATCAGCTGGGTCTCTTCTCAAAAGATTGAGGGAAGATTAATTAGAGGCCTTTCAAATTCTGAAAGATTTTGATGGAGTGGGTACACAGAGTGTTTCCTCTGTGGGGAAAAGTATAACTAGGGGCCATCAATTAAAATACTCACAAAGAAATCCAGCAGGGAACTCAGAATAAATACCCTCACCGAGAGAGTGGTGAGGAAGTGGAACTCACTGCCGCAGGAGTGAGCAAAGTGAATAGTATAAATGTGTTATAAGTGTAGTATAAATAGTATAAACTCTTCCCGCTCAAAAAAGACAGTAGGACTAGGGGGCACAGCCTCAAGATAAAGGGGGGGCGGTTTAGAACAGAGTTGAGGAGGAACTTCTTCACTCAAAGGGTGGGGAATCTCTGGAATTCTCTGCCCGTTGAAGTGGTGGAGGCTGCCTCGCTAAATATTTTTAAGAAGCGGGTTGATGGGTTTTTGATAAGAGAGGGGATTAAGGGTTATGGGGAGAGGGCGGGAAGGTGGAACTGAGCCACGACAGATCAGCCATGATCTTATTGAATGGCGGGGCAGGCTCGAAGGGCTAGATGGCCTACTCCTGCTCCTATTTCTTATGTTCTTATGTGTTTAGCCAATGAAGTAAATGGGTTACGATGGTGGATAAAGAATGATGACAGGTAGCTTGAAAGGAGCATAAACACTGGCATGGTCTAGGTAGGCCAAGTCACCTGTTTCTGTACTATATATCCTGTATAGGATGTGTTTAGTCAGCGTGAGGGAAAAAGGCTTCCAAATTCATCAATGTACAGCCTCACTCTAGTTTGTTTAGAACTGAGAAGAGTATTGACAAAGTGCTTTAGTTTTAAAAGCAACACATATTTCCGGTCCCCTTTTGCAAATTATAATCATTTTCCATTGCAATGAAAATTTGATTCTAGAAGTCTTAACGAACTATCACTTGTCACTGAAATTACAAAGATTAAAAAGCACAGCAAAGTTAGTGCACACTAGCAGCTCGGTGACTAATGGAAGGGGAAAAATTCATATCTAACAGGGTCTGAATGCACGTACCATACCTGGTGCAACATCGGCATAGGTTCGCAGTGTGATTGCTGAAAGGCCTTGGAGTCTGCGACAAGCATGTCCAGTCTGCATTAAGAAAAATACAATTTCAGTAAATTTTAAATAGAAATCAGTGATAATAATAATGGAACATATGAGACCACATTCTGACTCAGGTCACCATCATTTTCTTTATCAAAAATCCTTTACTAGATGGTGCAGTCTAGATTTTAAATCAAAATAAGCATGGGCTGGGCATGTGAGATTCCGTATAAACATTGAAAAACTTTCATAGAAACACAGAATCCATACAGTGCAGGAGGAGGCCATTTGGCTTATCCAGCCTGCATCGACAATAATCCCACCCAGGCCCTATCCACATAATCCCAGGTATTTAGTCTGCTAATCACCCCTAGCACTAAGGGGCAACTTTGCATGACCAATCTACTAAAATGGGGAGATTTTCATATAAATTATGAAAATCGTGGGGTGGCACGGTAGCACAGTGGTTAGCACTGCTGCTTCACAGCTCCAGCTCGATTCCCAGCTTGGGTCACTGTCAGCGTGGAGTTTGCACATTCTGCGTGGGTTTCCTCCAGGCGCTCCAGTTTCCTCCCACAGTCCAAAGATGTGCGTGTTAGGTTGATTGGCCATGCTTAAAAAAAATTACCCCTTAGTGTCCTGAGATGCATAGGTTAGAGCGACTAGTGGGTAAATATGTAGGGATATGGTGGTAGGGCCTGGGTGGGATGGTGGTCAGTGCAGACACAATAGGTCAAATGGCCTCTTTCGGTACAGTAGGGTTTCTATGATTTCTATTAAATTAATTATACAATCTACATTCCTGCTGCATAATTTTACAAATACTTAAATGTATTCAGGTGTGCCCATCTGCTAGCAGCAACAACTCAGTATACCAACAAATTAGAGAACATCACCATGGAGGTGCCACTCTGGCAGTGGAGTGGGCACAGTCTCCAGGAGGCTCTGGGGGCGTAGCCATTCCCTGCCACTGCACCCGACCTCCGCCCCCTCCACCGTCCCAGGGCCTCTCCTCTCCCCCCCCCTCCCCCCAGGGCCTCTCCTCTCCCCCCCCTCCCCCCAGGGCCTCTCCTCTCCCCCCCTCCCCCCAGGGCCTCTCCTCTCCCCCCCCCTCCCCCCAGGGCCTCTCCTCTCCCCCCCCCCTCCCCCCAGGGCCTCTCCTCTTCCCCCCCCCCCCTCCCCCCAGGGCCTCTCCTCTTCCCCCCCCCCTCCCCCCAGGGCCTCTCCTCTTCCCCCCCCCCTCCCCCCAGGGCCTCTCCTCTTCCCCCCCCCCTCCCCCCAGGGCCTCTCCTCTCCCCCCCCCCCCCCCCAGGGCCTCTCCTCTTCCCCCCCCCTCCCCCCAGGGCCTCTCCTCTCCCCCCCCCCCTCCCCCCAGGGCCTCTCCTCTCCCCCCCCCCTCCCCCCAGGGCCTCTCCTCTCCCCCCCCCCTCCCCCCAGGGCCTCTCCTCTCCCCCCCCCCTCCCCCCAGGGCCTCTCCTCTCCCCCCCCCCTCCCCCCAGGGCCTCTCCTCTCCCCCCCCCCTCCCCCCAGGGCCTCTCCTCCCCCCCTCCCCCCAGGGCCTCTCCTCTCCCCCCCCCCTCCCCCCAGGGCCTCTCCTCTCCCCCCCCCCCCCTCCCCCCAGGGCCTCTCCTCTCCCCCCCCCCCCTCCCCCCAGGGCCTCTCCTCTCCCCCCCCCCTCCCCCCAGGGCCTCTCCTCTCCCCCCCCCTCCCCCCAGGGCCTCTCCTCTTCCCCCCCCCCTCCCCCCAGGGCCTCTCCTCTTCCCCCCCCCTCCCCCCAGGGCCTCTCCTCTCCCCCCCCCCCCTCCCCCCAGGGCCTCTCCTCTCCCCCCCCCTCCCCCCAGGGCCTCTCCTCTCCCCCCCCCCTCCCCCCAGGGCCTCTCCTCTCCCCCCCACCCCACTCCCCAGGGCCTCTCCTCTCCCCACCCCACTCCCCAGGGCCTCTCCTCTCCCCACCCCACTCCCCAGGGCCTCTCCTCTCCCCCCCCCCCCACTCCCCAGGGCCTCTCCTCTCCCCCCCCCCCCACTCCCCAGGGCCTCTCCTCTCCCCCCCCCCCCACTCCCCAGGGCCTCTCCTCTCCCCCTCCCCCCCACTCCCCAGGGCCTCTCCTCTCCCCCCCCCACTCCCCAGGGCCTCTCCTCTCCCCCCCCCACTCCCCAGGGCCTCTCCTCTCCCCCCCCCACTCCCCAGGGCCTCTCCTCTCCCCCCCCCACTCCCCAGGGCCTCTCCCCCACCCCCCCGTCCCGTCCCGTGGCCTCTCCCCCGCCACCCCCCCCCCCCCCGTCCCAGGGCCTCTCCCCCACCCCCCCCTCCCCCGCGGCGCCCCCTCCCTCCAGGCCCGAGGCCGGGCTTCCCCCCGCTCCCGAACTGAGGCCTGGGCCCTGGTATGGGTGAGGCCGGGCTGCGTGTGTGGATGGGGGGCCCCGGAGGTGAAGCCTAACCCGGGTTGTGAGTGGAATGAGGACTGGGTGTGGGGAGCCGGCCTGACCTTGAGCAGCTGCCGGGACATCAGATTCCAGCTTCGCATCGTCCCCGCCATAACCGGAAATACGTCACCGTCCTGACCAGCACACACCGCGGCTCTGATTGGCTGCAGCGGAAGGAGTATTCCCATGATGCTCAGAGCGAGACCCCGCCCTCTGGTCACATCCCCATGGCAACCCTCCAAATCCCCATGGCAACCCTCCAGATCATAAGAACATAGGAAATAGGAGCAGGAGTAGGCCATCCAGCCCCTCGAGCCTGCCCTGCCATTCAATAAGATCATGGCTGATCTGTCGTGACTCAGCTCCACTTTCCCGCCCTCTCCCCATAACCCTTAATCCCCTCTCTTATCAAAAACCCATCAACCCGTTTCTTAAAAATATTTAGCGAGGCAGCCTCCACCACTTCAACGGGCAGAGAATTCCAGAGATTCACCACCCTTTGAGTGAAGAAGTTCCTCCTCAACTCCGTTCTAAACCGCCCCCCCCTTTATCTTGACGCTGTGCCCCCTAGTCCTACTGTCTTTTTTGAGCGGGAAGAGTCTCTCCACCTCTATCCTATCCATCCCATTCATCATCTTATACGTCTCAATGAGATCTCCCCTCATTCTTCTAAACTCTAACGAGTACAAGCCTAGTTTATTCAGCCTCTCCTCATAGCTCAATTCCCTCAACTCTGGTATCAGCCGAGTAAACCTCCTCTGCACTCCCTCCAGGGCCAAAATATCCTTGCGCAGGTGCGGCGCCCAAAACTGCACACAGTACTCCAGCTGCGGCCTCACCAATGCCCTATACAGCTGCAGCAAGACCTGA